>OY757930.1:67652617-67680117 GCA_963585895.1 Sepioteuthis lessoniana | reverse complement strand
TTATCAGTTGAAATGACCACCTCTTGTAAATGAAGATTGCTATCTAGCTTGGAAACAACGCAGAATCTTTTTTGTTTTTTCACTAATTTTTTAAGCAAGTCAGATTCAATCCAACTTTGCATTGTTTTAGCTCTCAGCCATTTTCTTCCTTTTAACCTCAGCAATATCATTTCATTAGGAAATCAAATTGTTTTATAATCAAGTTTATCAATCATTCTTTATCGCATTCAGAATGTACATAACGTAATCAATACTGTATATTAATCATTTTACAATTATTTTTTTTTTATTTGTTTTAAAATGATATTCATTAATCATGTTCTCCAAATGATATTCTTGGGACACCTCCACTGACTTGTTAACAGACATTCATAATCCACAGTTTCTTAACAATATTCTTAGGATAACTCTGTTGATCAGCTAACAAATAGACTCTACATCATACGCTTCTTGATAATATTATTGGCGGGGAGTCCCTGTGGTGTTGTGGTTAACGTGCCAGACTGCGACACTGTAGTAAGTGAGTTCAAACTCTAGTTACACTATGATCACTTTTGGAATAATTAGGAAAGTTATGAACTCCCTTACCCACCAACAACATCCATATGTTATTTCACAAGGATGGCTTTGCCATTACATAACCCACAAAGGATGATATGCCATTAAACAACAAAACCAACTAATATCCTTGGAATACCTCTACTAATCTGTGAACAAACAGATTCTTCATTATCCACTGAGTAGTCATAGATAATCCAAAACAAAGCTAAATTTTAAATCCAATTTCTTTCTGTTGTCTTTCATATTCAAACTAAAATTAATTATTAAATATGTAAAATCTATTTTTTTCATTCAGGGTCTTCAGACTATTATCTTCATTTTCATTGTTATATTTACAACATTTTGGCCAATGAGTCCTCCAGCCTTCTTCAGGTGTTTCTTGTTAAACTCGGGAGCCTACAAGGAACTTCAAACAATATCCTTTATTTAATACACAGAGGTTGTTCCAGTAAGTGTTTTGCTGGACACATAGTGTAATGGTGATAGGCGTTGGTACCTTAAACTTCTAAGTGACAATCATCTGGAGATTGCAGGTTCAATTCTGACTGCAGGTGAGTAACAATACAGGAATACTTAATACTTGTATCCAGTTATGGTTAACAGAATCAGAGCACATGATCCCAGTGAATTAAATAAAGGCTGTGGTTCAAAGTTTTCCTTCTCCTATACTGGTTACCATAGGTAGGCTGAAGAGACCAGTGTATTTACTCATAGCTAGAGGGAGAATAGTTGGTTTGGTTTTATGGCATATCAACCATCATAGGTTTTTTAATGCCAAATCCTTTTTATACATAAATAATTAATATACGATTTCTAAACACATCTTGTAGATAGCATTTTTAAACCAACCAAGCTCATTTTTTTTTGCACAGTTAAATAGTTTCACTTATTTCTATCTAATATGAATAATTCTCTTTTCTATCAATCATTTGATTGCACACAGTTAAATGTTTTCAAGTATTGCTATTTAATAGTAATAATTCAATTAAACATCACTCATTTGTTTATACGCAGTTGAATGATCAAATAGTTCTATTTCAAACAATTCAGTTTAACAAAAGTCAACAAATTTAAACAGTTCCAAGTATTTCTATGTATCCCTAACAATCAAATCAAACATCAGTCATCTGTTTATACATTAGTTAAATGCCCAAACAGTTCTATTTCAAGCAATTCCGTTACACATAAGTCATTTATTTGCACTTAATTAAAATGTCAAAGTCCACAGTTTGAATGCCAAACAGTTCTAATTGACCCATAGATAGGACCCTATCAGGTGCTACCACTCTGGGCCAGAGTGGACTTGGAAGCAATGGCAATGAAGGGGTACTCCACATTCTCCAAAACTCCAGCATTACTGGAACTTCACCATCAGATTGTTTCGTGTCATATCTAGGACACTCGTTGAGATGCAATCAGTGTATTCTATGGCTCCAGCTGACTGGGCCTAGAATTGTTGGATTCATTCTTTCCCAAGGGTATTAGTGCTATGTGATATTCAAACAGCCTTGCCTCTGATTTGAACTTAGTTCGTAGTGTCCATTTCCAACAGTGGCAACAATTATACCATGAACACCTCCTTTTCTTATAAAATATGTATGTATGTGTCTATGTGTGTGTGTGTGCGTATGAATATATATATATATATATATATACACACGCACACATACATACACAGAGGATAGGAGGAAAGGAGAAGGATTATTTCTGCAGCTCTTGTCATAGGCTTGATAAATTATTTTTCTTACTTGAATGAACACCTTCTCCTCTCCTTTTGCATTGTTTGGCCTACACTTCCCTTTTGAATTAAATCAAATAACTTTTACCAATTTCCTCCTCCTCTTTCTCCTCTTCCTCCTTCTCCTCCTCCTCCCATCCCCTTACTTTCTATTTCCTGAACCTCTGAATCATGTCCGACATACAATCAATGAAACATTTGATCATTGTCAGAGGTACAGGTCTAAAAATGTCTCACTGACAGATAGGACTGTATGCATTTGCCATGATCAGTTCTCGGTTAATATGGTTATATTATCCACTTTGGTGCATGCCTGTGTCACCTCAGCTCAGGATCCCTCATTCATTAACCTGATTAGCCATGAGCAGGTGCTTATCAAGGGGAAGGTAGGATCAGTGGATCTCGGTTGACATTGGAAAAACTCACCTGTTCATGGTATGTGACCTGCTTTAATGATTAACAAGCCAATCGGATAATAAGAGAAAATTAATATTTTATGTTTAAAACTTGCAGATTTTAATTGATTAAAGAAAGATAAAAAAAAAAAAACAATGATATATTAGTCGAAGTAACTCAAAACACATTCACCAATGCCCTACTTATGCAAAAAATGGCTATAATATAATATACTAGAGGTTTGGTTTGGTTTTATGGCACATCAACTATTGATGGCTATTTAATACCAAATCCATTTTTATACATATAAACAGTTCTATTTCAAACAATTCATTTTAGTATAAGTACAGTGTTTTGTTTACACACAATTAAATGTCAAAACTTTTCTATTTCAAACAATAAGTACAAAGTTTCAATGTCAAAAAAAGTTCTATTTCAAGCAATTCAGTTTAGCATAAGTACACAGTTTAGTTCTATTGGACCCCCATTAGATACCACCATTCTGGGCCAGAGTGGACTTTGGAGCGATGGCAATGAAGAGGCACTCAGCATTCCCCAACGCTCCAGCACCACTGGAACCCTACCATCAAATTGTTTAGTGTCACATCTAGGATGTTGTGGGATGGGAGATCCTACCCCTCTGCAGAGAAGCAATCAGTGTATTCTACAGCCCCAGCCAACTGGGCAACATTATATACTAAAGTGAGTCAAAAGTTTTGCAATATTTTGGTAACATGAGGTACAATTCAGCAGTAACAGATGCTTTTGCCAAGGTTGGTTGGTTGGTTGGTTGGTCGATTGTGTCTTATGGCATATCAATCTTTGTAGGTTATTTAATGCCAAATCCATTTTTATGCAAAGAGTCAGTTCTATGTCAAAAGATTCTGTTTAACATGAGTACACAATTTAATTGTCAAAAACATTTCTATTTCAAGCCATTCAGGTTATTCAAACAGTTCTAATTCAGCTAATTCTGCCTAGTATAATTATAGATTTTGTTTACACACAGTTAAATGTCAAAACAGTTCTATATTAAACAATTCAGTTTAGTGTAAGTACAGTTTCAATGTCAAAAAACAGTTCCATTTCAAACAATTCAGTTTAGCATAAGCACGCATTTTAAATGTAAGTACAGTTTAATTGTCAAAAACATTTCTATTTCAAGCTATTCAATTTAGTCAAACAGTTCTAATTGAAACAACCCAGTTTAACATAATTATGCAGTTAGTTTTATTTAACACAAAGATAGGGTCCTATCAGGTGCTATCATTCCAGGCCACAGTGGACCAGGGAGCAATGGCAATGAAGGAGTGCTCCGCATTCCCCAAAGCTTCAGCATCACTGGAACCTCACCATCAGATTGTTTAGTGTCATATCAAGGACACTCATTGGTTGGGGGGGGTTACCCCTCTGCAGAAGAGCAGTCGATGTATTTTACAGCCCCAGCCAACTGGACAATTTGCCAATGTTGTAATGGTGATAAACCACACTGGACAGTGAGATGCTGAGCTAGCCTGATACTCTCTCTGTGCTCCTCACCAGATTTGCCTCTATGGAATCTGCAGATTGCCTCTGTGAAAGCCTACTTGACCTTGCCTGATTGTCAAGGTTCTTGCAACCTGAGCAAAATTTCTTCCTCCATTTAGTTATTGTACTGCAATCAACTGTGCGTTCAGCTTTTGCAAAACAAGATTTTTAACCAATTCAAACTCATAAAGCATAAATTCCTCACGGCTGGGGTTGCAGAATACACCGACTGCAACTCTGCAGAGAGGAAAGACCCTCCCCCCAACGAATATCCTTGATATGACACTAAACAATCTGATGGTGAGGTTCCAGTGATGCTGGGGCTTTGGGAAATGCGAAGCATTCATTCATTGCCATTGTTCCCAGGTCCACTCTGGCCTGGAATGATAGCACCTGATAGGGCCCTATCTTTGCATTAAATAGAACTAACTACATACATATGCTAAACTGAATTGTTTGACTAAACTGAATAGCTTGAAATGGAAATGTTTTTGACAAAATGTGTACTCATGCTAAACTGAATTTGTTGAAATAGAACTGACTATTTGCATACAAATGGATTTGGCGTTAAATAACTTACAAAGGTTGCTATGTCATAAAACCTAAACAACCAACCAAATTCCTCAGTTAGACAATTTTGTACATTCATCTGTGCAGCTTTCAAATCACATAGAGACTGAAGCAATTCACAACATGTTAGCACACAAACTACCACAATACTACTAACTACAGCAAGTACTTTCCACAGTTTGAACTTCTTTGGTTACATAAAAAACACACCACAAAATAGCATATACAAAAATACTGCAAAACTTTTCGCTCACCTTAGTAATATTCTGTCTACAACTTTTTGCCCAGTCAGCTGGGGCTGTAGAATACACTGACTGCACCTCTGCAGAGGGGTAAGACCCCCCCTAACGAGTGTACTGGATATGACACTAAACAATCTCATGGTGAGGTTCCAGCAGTGCTGGAGCTTTGGGGAATGCGGAGTACCCCTTCATTGCCATCGCTCCCAGGTCCACTCTGGCCCGGAGTGGTAGCACCTGATAGGGCCCTATCTATTGGTTAAATAGAACTAACAGCATACTTGTGCTAAACTGAATTGAGTAAACTGAATAACTTGAAATAGAAATGTTTTTGACCATTAAACCGTACTTACACTTAAACTTCGTGCTTATGCTTAACTGAATTATTTCAAATAGAACTGTTTTTCGACATTAAAACTGTATTTACACTTAACTGAATTATTACATATAACTGCTTGAATAGTTTGAAATGGAAATGTTTTTGACAATTAAACTGTGTAAGTAAAGTAAAGTAGGCGACCATAGTCGAGGGTGACCCGAAGGCTCCCTTTTCTATAGCTTACTACACCAAGGCGTAGGGGAGGGCGCTACTCCTTTCCCTGGATTGCTCCACTTTACCCTTGATCCGTACCTTATAATGCTGAGTGTTAAGCAAGGAGGCATCAAGTACCATTTTTTGAGTCTTTGGTATGACTCGACCTGGGATTGAACCCAGGTCTCCCGGGCCATTAGCGAACACTCTAACCGCTAGGCCAATGTCCGGTACTGTTTTCAATAGAACAGATTATTTACATAAAAATGGATTTGACGTTAAATAACCTACAAAGGTTGATATGCCATAAAACCAACCAACAAACAAACAAGTCTACAACTTTCTGATTTTAATTGATTAAAGAAGAAAGAAAACAAAATAGGATTATATACTCGTTGAAGTTAATCAAAACATATACACACCAACCTCTCCTTGGTTAACAATTCTTTCTCCAAATCACACTTAATAAATAAATGAAACTTATCATTACATTTTATATCAATCAATTAGGAAAATTTTGTTTTAAAACAATGTTTTTAAGTTGAAGAATTGCTTTCATTTTCCTGATAAATTTAAAGTTGATTAAAATTATTTTGGAAGCAATTAGTGTATGATAATTCATAAAGAAATCTATCAACAGATAATAAAAATAGTATATCGTATGTTTAAAGACAATTTTGCAAAAGAATTTAATTTTACTTCTGGAGAAAACTATTAAACATCATATACTAAAGTTTGGTAATATTTGGTAATGCTATTCAGCAGCCGCAGATGGTTTTCCCAAGATTGTGGACGTGATGAACCACCACTGGACTGAGAGATTTTAAGCCTCAGTGCTACTTGCCAGATCTGCCTCTATGGCTTGGAGCATGGCCACAGGATCCACAGTTTTAGACCAACCTGACCTTGCCTGATTGTCAAGGTTCTTACAACCCAAATAAAATTTCATGAACCATCTTGTGATCGGCTGTGTCTTCACCTTTTGCACAAGAAAGATATTTGGTTGCTTCTGTGATGTTATGGCCCAGTTTGCACTTATAAAGAATAAGTTCCTCAATTGAACTAGATTGCACATCCATCTGTGCAGCTTTCATATCACACATGGCCTGAAGCAACACACACACAGCAAGTACCTTTCATCACTGGAATTGCTTTGGTCATGTGAAATACATGCTGCAAACTAGTATGTACCAAAATATTGCAGCTCAAGACAAAATTTCTTCAACCATCTGGTTACTATACTGTGATCAACAGCATCTTCTTCTTTTGTACAACAAATGTTTTTTGGTTACTTCATTGGTGTTAAAGCCCAGTTTGAATTTGTATAGCTAAATTTCCTGAATAAGTCCATATTTACCAACCCCTCAGCTTGAGCAGGATATGACATAAGGTCAATTTTTAAGTGGAGTTTAACAGGTTCAGAGTTTTCCTTCTCCTAGACTAGTTGCCTCACCAAGGCTGAAGAACTCAGTCTGCCCTACTATTTACCCATAGCTGGAGGGAGAATAATTGGATTCATACCTTTCCCAAGGGTATTAGTGCTATGTGAAATGCAATCAGCCTTGTCCAGGATTTGAACTCATGACACCGTGTCCATTTCCTACGACGGTAACCATTACACCACGGGCACCTCCATACTCTGTCACTGCCTCCCACTAGACAGGACTCGACACAAGGTCAATGACCCAAAGGACGATTATAGTGGGGATTTAGGGGATGGGAAGGTCGGGCACGAGCTGAAGCTCAAACCCTGCTGGTCTGTGCTGCTCATTAACCCACCAAGTGCAATGTGGGCCTGAATAAGTCTCTATTGAACATCCATCTGTGCAGCTTTTAGATCATATTGAAATGTGAGATGCCAAGCTCCAATGATACTCTCCAAATTCTACTTGCTAGATCTGCCTCTATAGCTTGGAGCATGGTGTTAGGTCTATCTGACCTTGCTTGGTTATCAAGGTTCTTGCAAACCAAGTGAAATTTCTTGAACCATCTTGTTATTTTTCTGTGATCAAGTGTGTCTTCCCTTTTTCGCACAAAAAATATTTTTGGTTGCTTCTGTGATGTTATAGCCTAGTTCGCACTTATAAAGAATAAGTTCCCCAATTGAACAACGTTGCACATTCATCGGTGCAGCTTTCAAATCACACATGGACTGAAGCAATGCACAACATGTCAGCACACCAACTACCATGATACTACCAACCACAGTGAGTACCTTTTATTGCTGGAATTGCTTTGGTCTCATGAAATATGTGTTGCAAACTGGTATGTACCAAAATATTGGAAATCTTTTGACTCACCTTAATATAACAAAAACCTTTGATATTAACACTCACGATACACAGTTTTTCTTATACGGCAGTGTTGGCATATCTCTTGTGAAAAATATTGTGTAGATTGACTGATTTATTTTAATGGCATGTCAACACGTCTAGGGTTATTTTATACCCAGATGTTAAGGAACTGTATTCATTGTATATTTATATTTACATAATTTGTGAAGTTGTCTCTAAAGAGTTTTTTTTTGGCAAACAGTTATACAATACCAAGTATTCCAATCTAATACTAATAATGATATAATAAAAGTAAAGTGGGTGACCAGAAAGCTCCCTTTTCAATAGCTACTACGACGAGGTGTAGGGGAGGGCGATACTCCTTTCCCGGGATTGCTCCACTTTACCCTTGATACATACCTAATATTGCTGAGTGTTAAGCAAGGAGGTATCGAGTACCATTTTTAAAGTCTTTGGTATGACGTGACCTGGGATTCAACCCAGGTCTCCCGGACCATTGGCGAACACTAAGTCATTTGTTATATGGCTTCAAATAACTGATAATACTAATTGTAGAAGTCACTACTCTAACGTGCAGAATAAACAACAGCACTTACCAGTTCAAAAGCCCAAGCTGGCAGACTCAAAGTAAAATGTGCGGTAACCCAATACCGAACCTGTAACATATTAAGCAAGCCTTTGGTTCAAATAAAGTGTTCAGTTTGAGATTCTGTATGGACTCCCAAGTTCTGAAAAAGCTGAAGGAGGTATTGACCGAAACAGTGTAATTATTGCAATGAAGATAAGGTTAATGGTCCAAATATTCTAAGTAATAATAATAACACAATGGCTTTTGTAGGGTGCATTTTATCAAATAAGGAATAATAAGTTAGCGACCATAGTCGAGGGTGACCCGAAGGCTCCCTTTTCGATAGCTACTACACCAAGGTGTAGGGGAGGGCGCTACTCCATTCCCAGGATTGCTCCACTTTACCCTTGAACCGTACCTTATAATGCTGAGTGTTAAGCAAGGTGGTATCAAGTTCCATTTTTAAAGTCTTTGGTATGACTCGACCTGGGATTGAACCCAGGTCTCCTGGGCCATTGGCGAACACCCTAACCGCTGGGCCAATGTCCCGGTATAAGGAATAATAAATATGATTTTTATTTTTACTATCTGCTACAAAATTAGCACATCTTGGCAAGACTTTTATTGGAGCCATAATACAAATACATGGCTCTACCTATTTCAAGTTCAATTTGCAATTTTTATATATACAATATCTACAGACTCAAAATCATCTTTTTATCATCTAAATCATCAATTTCAAAATGCTAATCCAAATTCTTCACTATTTCCTAAATAGAAGCATTAATAACTTTATAATTGGCTGTTACAACAAGACTAATGGCTTCACAAGTTTTCTACTATATATGTAAATGTATATATAAATAAATGTACATCAACATATCATCAGATTCATTTCCATTTTTCCATATATATATATATATATATATATATATATATATATATATTTGATTAAACAATATAGACAGTCTTTGTCTACACATTTTTGTATTCATCCTTTTGAGCTGCCACATCGGTTTTATGGCATCCAGCAGGAATTGGTTAATGAAACTCTCATAATTAATTGGTTCCCAAGTACTTTCTGCCGGATCTAGGGCCATCATCAGGGGTATGCATATTGCAAAAGCGATGTGATCTTTGTAAGTGCTGAGCCTTTCTTATTCATACTAGTGTGTTGTTGTTGCATTTATTTTTAGATTTGGTTCTAGAAATAGCAGCAGTAGCTAAAGACATTTAAGTACATTAGTACTGGATTTGAAATTGATTTGATTGAGTTTAGGTAGTTTCTTTCTGATGTGGAGTACTAGGGAACCAATTGATTATGGGAGGTTTATTAACCAATTCCCACAAGATATCACAAAATCAATGCAGCAACTCAATAAGATAAATAGAAAAATATGTAGACAAAGGATGTCTATATTGTGTAATCAAATATGTATTAATGAAGAAATTCTGCCCAAATACATGTATACATATATATATATATATATATATATATATATATATATATATATTCTTATATACATACATGAAGAAAGGGTCATTCAATAAATAGGGTGAATTTTGCTAAAGGAATTAGCAATTGGAACCTTTGTTTACAGCCACACCTTCTTCAAGGAAATCAATAGTATTTGGACCTTTTGTGGCAATACAGGGGCATGCATTTCCTGCCGCACGATCATTTGACCCCATGTCATGTTTGCAGGTTCTCAGCAAATTAAAATGCATGTCTGGGATGATACCACAAAAAAGAAACAAAGTGAAAACACAAAAGGTTGAATAAATGTTTTTGGAAATAAGAAGTGTGACTCTTTGCAATGAAATACCTTAGCTAAAAAACATTTTTTAGCGGTCGCGCCAAAATGAGATGGATTGTGGAGTGACGAGTTTGGCACCGGTGGGGAGAGATAAATACTCAGGATTTCTGTGAACCAGGTCAGTGAGGACAAAAGAGACCCAAGGAAGCACATAGATACATTTTTTGTCGGTCTATCTCTGATGCATTCCCCAAAGCTACAGTATAACTGGAACCTCACCATCAGATTGTTTAGCGTCATATCCAGCACTCTCATTGGGGGGGGTCTTACTCTTCTGCAGCGGTGCAGTCAGTGTATTCAACAGCCCCAGCCAACTGGGCAATGTTTGGGTTTTATGGCATGTCAACCTTCAGATTGTAAAGTGAGTTTAAGAACAAGCTGGTTATCGACTGATAATAATCATGAAAGGTTAGACCAGATCAAGTTGGATTTTATCAGACCTGAGTCATTTTCAATCAAGGGGGGATAATTCATTTTATGAAAATATCCAATCAGTGCAACTGATTTTTTTTTCAAGTGCAAAGGGATTTTTCAGCTGTCGAAAGCAAAATCTTTTCTCTGATCAGAATCAAATCTTTTCATAGACATTTCATTCATTGCCTGCTTTCTGAGAATCTGATGAAACTTTGACATTTACAGGTTTTTAGCTAAAATGGATTCAATAATCAGTCCGATTCTAATAACTTGATAACTCAAGCATTTTACAAGCTTGTTTAGATTTTTAATCCAGATTTTCCATTGCTTGATTTTCCCTCCTCTTACTTTTTGGAAAAATATTTTTTGATTTTTTTCTTTTTTTTTTTTTTTTTTTTTTTTTTTTTTTTTTTTTGCTCCCATCTTTCCCTCTCCAAGAAACACAACTAAATATTTTGTTTTCATTTTTTTCCGTTCTTTATAAGCCTGAATTTAGGATAAAAATAGGCAAGACTTTTTTTTGTCCCCTTCCCCTTTATATCCGCAAGAGGCTACTAATACTTTTTTTACCTTTTGTGTAATTCCTAATTATTCTCTGAAAGTCTTTTTCGAAACCAATAACAAGCAGTACAGGGGCCTGACAAACTAGAATTTTTTTTCTTTAGAGGGGAGGGTTCATGTCACAAAAATTCTAAGGCATTCAAGCTTTATACTACTTTGCTGATGATGAATCTGCAGAAGGCACACAAAAAAAAGCCATCTTGGTATTATTTGCATAAAGATTGCTCTCAGTGACCTTTTTAATTCAATGGTCAAATCACATCTTATTTATAGAATTTATGTTATAATCAACAGCAAAGACATAAGTGGAAGTAATCTCTGATTAACATTTAAGTTATTTCCAAATAAAGGGAAGTAATCTATAATTAACATTTAGAAGTTATCTCCAAACAAATAAATACATAAGGGGAGGTACTCTATATTTAGAATTTAAAAGTTATTCCCAAATAAATAAATAAATGAAAATACTCTATAATTAGAATTTTGAAAGGTATCTTCAAATGAATTAATTCACATAAAATATGATAAAGTACGTCATAACTAGGATTGAAAAAATAGAGCAGCAGCAACTTTTTTTATCATTATAAACAGTAGATTAAAGCTATTTCTAAGTTATGAACTTATGATAAATTTATATTCATTGAAAAATAATGAATCAAAACCCCTTGAGAGGTTTTAATTTTTAATAGTCTAGACTAAAATTTGGTTTGGTTTGGTTTGGTTTGGTTTTGATGGCATATCAACCACTGTAGGTTATTTCATGCCAAATCCATTTTTATACATATAGACAATTCTATTTTAAACAATTCAGTTCAGCATAAGTACAGTTTTTTGTTTACACACAGTTAAATGTAAAAACAGTTCTATTTCAAAAAATTCAGTTTTGCATAAGTACACAGTTTAGTTATATTAGACCCATAGGTAGGACCCTATCAGATGCTACTACTCTGGGTCATAGTGGATCTGGGAGTGATGGCAATGAAGGGGTACTTCTCATTCACCATTATTGTCTAGTGTCATATCCAGGACACTCGTTGAGGAGTCTTATCCCTCTGCAGAGATGCTGCTGTCAGTGTATTATACAGCCCCAGCTGACTGGGCCTGACTGAAATTTTTTAGCCTTAGTCAAAAATCATTAAAAGTCAAATATATACAAGTGTTCTGAGACATTTCTGGTTGGTTTAAAACAGACTAGTTCATTGGGTTGCTCAGGCTCATTCTGAGTAGCTTCAGTGCTTAACTCATCACTTGTATATATATATATATATATATATATATATATATATATATATATAGTTTGGTTTGGTTTCTTTGTTTTTAATGGCATATCAACCTTTGTAGGTTATTTAATGCCAAAGCCATCCGCCTAGAAGAACAGTAGTGGTACTATTTAACCCATAGCTGGGAGGACAAGGGGGTTCATACCTTTCCCAAGGGTATTTGTCCGAAAGTGAATGTAATAGCGCAACTGGAGAACGAACTCACTTACTACAATTCCGCAGTCCATCGCTTTAACCATTACACCATGAGGACACCCCCTATATATATATATATATATATATATATATATATATATATATATATATATATACAATTTTATCATACAACATGTGAGAACACATGCCATACTCTGTTCTCATCAGCCAACAACCAGGGATGATGCCACAGTTTTGGTGGCAAAGGTGGTACTGCCACACCTGGCGCCACCAGCAGCTTTGCCACCAGACAGGATACAAAGACAAACAGAGCAAAAGTTCTTCTTTATAACTGAAGATCATAATGATGTTAAATGTGTTTGCTTTCAGATATGTTCATAAAAATTGTTAATCATATAACATGCACATTTTATTTATGCACATTAGGTCATGGTGTTGCAAACTATATATATATATATATATATGTTTCATTAAATAGTAAAGACACATTTTGTCTGTGCAATCTAATAAAGATCCTTTCAATTTTCCTGATAAGTGTCTTGGTTTCAGGTTGGAATTGGTTGATGAATTTACCAAAATTGTCCCGAGCGCTTTCTGACCCTTCATGGGTCATCATCAGAGGTTGCTTGTATGTATAGTTTGTGGTGAGTGACAGGATCATGTATTTTGAAGTATATGAAGTTTGGCAGCAGTCATTCATTTCAGCATGTTTCATTAAATAGTGTTGTGGGAGCCTTGCCCATCTCACCATAATGGACTCTTCTCACCATTATTAGTACTGAGAGATTTCGCTGCCAGAGAGGCAGATCAATATCAGTCTGCATCTCTCCAGTTGCCTGGTAGTACTTCGGCTGGCCGTGTTATCTGCGGCACGGATCTGGCCAAGTGTGTCTCGGTACCTGGAGATTTCCTTCAGCCTCAGGGGGCCTTCTCCTAGGCTTTTACCCCCTTCGAGGGGGGGAATTGCCTGGTGCTTGAGGCGCCTCTAATAAGAGGAATGCCGACGGGGCCATAGGCATTTTTTGGAAATTCCGGGTGTGTGTGGGCTCCAGTCCTGCGCCCAGTCCCACCAAAAAAAGGCCTGGTGCCACACATGCCCATTGGGTGAGGCAGACATCAAATACCACAGATCAATATTGGTGTTATCCGAACAGTACGGGACTTCTTACCTTTTCTATGTAACTCTATCTTTCTTGTGTAATATAATCTGTTATCTAATATCCGTGTTTGCGTTTTCATTAGTGACCCTTTCCAGAGCCACAACAAATAGTAAAGACACATTTTGTCTGTATAATTTAATTAAGATCCTTTCAAGTTTCCTGATAAGTGTCTTGGTTTCAGGTTGGAACTGGTGGAGGAATTTACCAAAATTGTCCCGAGCACTTTTGGACCCTTCATACAGACAAAATGTGTCTTTACTATTTAATGAAACATGCTTAAATGAATGACTACAGCCTAACTACACACACACACACACACACACACACAAATATATATATAATTTATAAACTTATCAATTTTCATTGATAAATCATAATGATTAGGAACAATGCAAAAATGCTACACGCAGTATACCACAAAACAGCAGGTGTACTGACACTTACCTCCCATCTCACAAACCATCCAAGTAAGATGAACCAAATATGTCGGGCACTGCAGGAAAAGCAAGGACAAACTCATAAACAATGTTCTCCCATGAACTCCTACACATGAACACACCAAGGTTGATCAACCAGTAAAGAGTTATATATTTCAGCATTGTGCGGACACCAGGAATAGTTTGGGCAGATGATGAGTGAGAGTCAAAAGACCCTGTGCCATCAACACAGTCATGATGATGACTATATTTAATAATGATTACTGCATTTTAATAGAAAGCACATAACTGGATATGCCAAATTACTAAGAACAGTCGTATGACAATGTACTATTTTTGTTATATTATACTAATATATATGTCAAAATTTGACCGTCAAAACATTAAATGTCCAAGTTCCTTATAGGAGAGTACTATGTACAATGTACTGAGTATGACACTAAACTGAACCCATTGATAAGGGTTAAGCTCTGGAGTTTTGGGCAGTGTGGAGTACCTTTTCATTGTCATTACTCCCAGGTGTATTCTGACCCAGAGTGTGTATTTGGTGGCAAGTCGACAGTTCTGGAGTTCTTGGGACGATGGAGTACCCCTCCATTGCCATTACTCCCAAGTCTACTCTGACACCGAGTGTGTATATGGTGGTGAGACAACATTTCTGGAATTCTGGGGAATCCCTACATTGCCATTACTCTCAAGTCGACTCAGACCTGGAGTGGTAGTACCTTCTAGAGTCCAGCGTATGAGTCAAATAGATTTGTTTAAAAATTTTATTACCATTCCAAGGGACTGTATACAATATAAATATGAACGTACAATGAACACAATTCCATAACTTCAAGGCATACAATAACCCTTGTACAGTACTTAAGGGTAGATAGAGTAAATCATAGTTATTAAAGATGCTTAATGATCTAAAAAAAGTGATAAAGTAATTTGGGTTCTATATGGGGAATTTACAAAGAACAGTTTCATCATAGGAAAACCTAATCAGATATTTGTATTCACTTTGGGAAAGGCAGATGAGTTGACAAGCCATTAAAATCAATCAATCAATTAAATCCCATACCTGCAACAGAGTAATCAGTGAAAAGATAATCTCACAAGCTATTGATGATAAGTTTGAACATCACTAGATATTCCATTATAGTCTGTTTGGCAGCTGATATTGATATGTGGGATTTATCCGACTTTTCACTAAGTCAGATTTAATATCAAATCATTTTAAGGGGGTGGGGCACAAATGAATCAAGACTCATGGATGGCCATACTAAAAAATTCTTGGCACTTCAGGTGCCAAATGATAAACTTAGCCCTACCAAGCAGGTATTGACTGGGGTGGGGGGAAGCCTTCCAAGGACCAGGTGATTAACTTACAATGGCCCAACCTGCCTAAAGACAAATAAGTATAGATTTATCTAACCTTCTACCAGGTTGCACCACATTTGACACATGGTCATTTTAATGTTGAGGAACAACACATTAATTGTGACTCATACATAGCTGTCACAAAACATACTTAATCTCCATTTTAGGGGCACTTTGAACACCACGTGATAAACTTAGCCCTGCGAAGTAGGTATTGTCTAGAAAGAAGGCTCTCTGGGACCAGCTCATCTACTTAGCACATGAATGGCAGATGAGTGTGCCCAAGGGCATACAAGTATGCATTCACCACGAGTGTCAGTGTTTAAACCAAGGTTAAGGCTCAGAGTTCGGAAGCTGATTTTCAAGGGAAAAAAATCCAGATCCGCCTACAAGTCTAATTATTTCAAAATAATCATTCAATATTCATTCCTTTGCATTTGACCTGAAAATGGATCAAACTAAATATAGTAAATATTTCTCACGACTGATATTTCAATCGAGTCAAGTTTAAATCTCCATTTTTCACCATCATGGCAATAATTGTTTCTGGAAACTAATTAACCTCAAAGTAATGGCTCTCGCCAATTCAGTCAAATAATTTAATCACGGATGACCTTTGCTATTTGTTCCCTACAAGACTTTTGCAGGAAGAACAATGGCAATATCACTATTCCTGCAAAAACTTAATCTATAACAACTTTTGTATCTTTTATTTTTTTCAATGCATCTTTATCTAAAAGAGGATTCTAATTCACTGTGAGAATTTAAAATGACTCTGTTTTAATTGATAACTGAAAAGATTTGAAAGTAAAAAAAAAATGTTTAATATCAATAGAATGATAAACAGTAATATAAAATTCAATGTTCTACCCATTATTGTGACTTCAGGGCAAGTCTTCATAATTCATCATTTCCGCATTTTTTTAAAATTATATTTTATGTTTTTCAAAATCCATCAATTATGCTTCTTTATTGTCATCATTGTTTCTGAGATTGCCAATGGTCTATTCTTTCCATCTTTTATGTAATTCAATACACCTTTCTCCATTCTTACCATGCAATCATTTTTAACAAAAGTTTTATTCCCAGTGCATGATGGGAAACATTCATTTAATTCCTTAAAATTACTCCAAGCATTTTTTTGTAGATAAATAAAACTATGAGAGAGTGTGCAAGAGAGAGAGAGAGAGAGAGAGAGAGAGAGAGAGAGAGAGAGTATGCAAAAGAGAGACAGAGAGAGTATGAATTTGATTCATTCATACTCTGGTGAACATTAATCCAATTCTTTCTTTGTTTTTTTTAATTTTTTTTTTTTTTTTTTGGAGCAAATTTTTAACAAGTGTTGTTATTGTAATCTGCATCTTTGCTGTCTGTATCACAATCTTTCAATGACAGCCCTATCCATTTTTCTCTCTATTGCATTCAATAACCTTATTGAAAGAGAAAGGTATGAAACCCCTTTGCCTCAAGCTATGGGCTAAGTAGTACCACTACTGTCCTTCTACAAGAATGACTTTGGCATTAAATAAGCCATAAAGGTTAGTATGCCAATAAAAAAAATAAGTCAAACAAAACATCTTCATTATTACACACTGATGTACCCAGACTATAGTCTTTATTTTGGTTGGTTGGTTGGTTGCTACTATTTACCAACCCCTCCGCTCGGGCAGGATATGATACAAGGTCAATTTTTAAGCGGGGTTTAACAGGTTTGAATTCAGAGTTTTCCTTCTCCTAGACTAGTTGCCTAACCAAGGCTGAAGAACCTAGTCTGACCTACTATTTACCCATAGCTGGAGGGAGAATAATTGGATTCATACCTTTCCCAAGGGTATTAGTGCTATGTGAAATGCAATCAGTCTCGTCCAGGATTTGAACTCGTGTCGCCGTGTCCATTTCCTACGACGATAACGACTACACCACGGGCACCTCCCGGTTGGTTGGTTGGTAGGTTGTGCTTTATGGTATATCAACCCTTAGAAGTTATTTAATGCCAAATCCTCTTTATACATATATTAAATATGTATGATCAAATAGTGTGTAAATATCCATTTTAAATCTACCAGAGCTCATTTGTATGCATACATTTAAATGCTTTCAAGTATTGTTTTGAAACAATATCAATTTAACATCAGTCATTTGTTTGCACACAGTTAGATGGCAGTACACATATGATTTCAGTTTTTCAGTATCATATTTGACGGCATGTAAGGCACACTTTTTTTTACTAAAAATATCTGTTAAAATTCCCCTGCATCTTATATACTATATGTAGGTTTAAAATTCACGATAGTCAGTTCAAATTAGCTACCTGGCAACTCCTATAAACTTAGACTTGTAGAAATTTTACTGAATAGCAAACTGTTGTTGAGCAACAATGTTTGGTTCGGAGAACAAGAATGAGCTTTGCGAAAAGCATGAGCACTTGTAGCACCAGGAACGTTCCATTATTGCACAAGGGAAGATCTTATTTCTTGGCTTTTGATTGGCAGGTGGTTTTGATGTGTATATTTTTATCCATATATACTGAACACTTTGACCATGTCCAGTAGTTGCTACAAAGTGTATGGGTTGATTTCAATAAGCAGAATCCAGTTGATAGGACACACTTCGGCTGGCCGTAGTGTCAACAGCACAGATCTGGTCGGGTGTATCTCATCTCTGGAATACCTCGAGCCTCAGGAGGCCGTCCCCCCAGGCTTTCAACCTCCCTGGAGGGGTTAGGTTTCTCACCTGGCACCCAAGATGCCCCTTTTTAGAGGAATGCCAACGGGGCTCGAGGCATTTTTGGGAAAGCCGGGTGTATCTCAGTTACAGCCCTGCACATGGACCCACCTTAAAAAAAGACCTTGTGCTACACTTGCCCGTTTGGTGGGGCGGTCAACAAATACCATTGCTACAGAGTGTATTTGATTAAACTCTGTCTTTTTTTGTCTGGTGTGATGAGGAAATATGACACCCAAATACATTCTCTGATTAGTGGGGGAATGAGACCGTGGCCGACTATGGTAGCAAGCAAAAATCAGCAGACGATAGTAATAAGCAGAATTGGCAGTGGGAGAGACCATCTCTCTCTCTCTCTCCCACCCTCTCAATCATTACAAGGAGATATGGGCATGGGAGGAGCTCACTCAGTATTAGCCATGTATGTGTCAGCGGAGAGTCAGAACCTTCGACCATGATTGGTACTGAGGAAGAGCCTGCCAAAAAAAATCAACACATGGTGAATTTTCAAACTACGGAAACTAAGTTAGTTGTCGTTCATTCATCACGAGGGGAAGACGCATAAAGAGTTGCCGTTCATTCATCACCGGGTGAAGTTGCCATGTATTCCTCAAAGGATGAAGACACATAAGGAGTTGCCTTTGTTCGTTGAAAAACCAAGAACATAGTTTGAGATATGGAAGAGACCCCAAATTCCAAAATAATGTCGCGAAGAAGAAGCTTATCCTTGAATGAACTCAGCACTCCGAGGTATGGTAAGCCTCGTTAAACGAATACTCAAGGAAAAGACTTGTCCACAAGGAAAGAGACAATTATTAATCTTAGTCTTATCTGAAATAAGATGTGTATCCTTCTACCATGTTATGGAAACCCAATAACGAAAGAAAAAAAGAGAAGAAGCTAGACGGCAATTGCACAAGAATGTTGCGAGCAATATTGAACAAGTCCTGGTGGCAACACCCCACAAGGCACCAACTATACGGCCATCTGCCTCCCATCATGAAAACTATCCAAGTTAGACGAACCAGATATGCAGGACACTGCTGGAGAAGCAAGGACGAACTCATAAGTGATGTACTCCTATGGACCCCCACATATGGCCGAGCAAAAGCCGGATGACCAAGCGAACATACATACAACAGCTATGTGAGGATACGGGATGTAGCCCTGAAGACCCGCCAGAGGGGATGAACGATAGGGAGAAGTGGCGAGAGAGGGTCAGGGATATCTGTGCTAGTGGCATGACACGATGATGATGATGATGATGAAACTGTGTACTCATGCTAAACTGAATTGTTTGAAAGAACTAAATATTTGCATAAAATAGGATTTGGCATTAAATTCAAACAAAGGTTGATATGCCATAAAACCCAAACAACCAACCAACCAACTATAGCTATTTAACATAAATAATTCTATTCAACATTGCTCATTTATTTGCAAACAGTCAAATGGTTCCAAGTATTGCTCTGTTATATGAATAATTCAATTTGGGCACACAGTTTATTGCTATGTATCACTCACAATTCAATTAAACATCAGTCATTTATTTACAGACAGTTAAATGATAAAACAGTTCTATTTCTAACAATTCAGTTTAGCATAAGTCATTTGTTTGCACTCATTTTAAATTTCAAACAGTTCTATTTGGCCCATAGATAGGACCCAGCTGCTAGGGCTCCAGGTCAGAGTGAACCTGGGAGCAATAGCAATGAAGGGTACTCTGCATTCCCCAAAGCTCCAGTATTACATCAAATTTTTAGTGTCATATCCCAGTAGGACACTCATTGGTTGGAGAGGATCCTACCCCTCTGCAGTGATGCAGTCAGTGTATTCTACAACCCTAGCTGGCTGGGCTTTAGATCAGTTCAGATTTAATGCTCTCTTGGCCTTAGAAGGAAAGAAACATTTTGTTTAAAAATTAGTAGGGGTGTATTTATTTGGGGATGATATCCTCTCTCTCTCTCTATCTATCTATCTATCTATCTAACTAGCTAGCTAACTAGATAGCTCTCCTTACACACACACACACACACACACACACACACACACACACACACACTCAAGCATACACACTCAGACCTATATAAATTGTAACACAAACGTCAAATGAAAGGACATCTTTCTCTTTCTCTTTATCTATCTATCTATCTAACTAACTAGCTAGCTAGCTAGCTAGATAGATAGATAGATAGCTCTCCTCACACACACACACACACAGACACACACACACTCACCCAAGCATACACACTCATACATACCTATATAAATTGGTAACACTAACATCAAATAGAAAAGATGTCTTTCTCTTTCTCTTTATCTATCTATCTATCTATCTATCTATCTGGCTAGCTAGATAGATAGCTTTCCTCACACACACACACACACCCACACACACACACTCAAACATATACACACACACACACACCTATATAAATTGGTAATACTAACGTCAAAATGAAAGGATGTCTTTTTTGTTGTTCCAGTAATATGGTATATTTTAAAGTATATAAGAGAAGTGACAAATTTTATTCATTTATTTATTCATTCTTCATATCAAATTCTTTATTGATCAAGCAAATTATAGATTTTTACAATCATGTACGAATTAAAGTTTAGTATGTATTTATTTATGATATTAAATTGATACATAAATGCTTTATTTAAAAACACGTTGAAGAATAAATACTAAAAAAGTTATTAAAATTTAATAATTTGTTAACTTTCAAAAGTTTTATCACTATTGATGAAATATTACTTTATTTTTTGGTTTCCAAACTGTTGTATGAAAAGTACTTAATACTGATCACCCCTTTGTTAATAATGGAATAGTCATAACAAATGATTTTCATTAGGATATAAGTAAGAGTATTATGTGTGTGTGTTTGTGTTTGTGAGGAGAGCAATCTATCTAGCTAGCCAGCCAGATAGATAGATAGATAGATAAAGATAAAGAGAAAGACATCCTTTCATTTTGATGTTAGTGTTACCAATTTATATAGGTATGTGTGAGTGTGTATGCTTGAGTGTGTGTGTGTGTGTGTGTGTGTGAGGAGAGCTATCTATGGAGATGCCCGTGGTGTAATGGTTATCGTCGTAGGAAATAGCACTTATACCCTTGGGAAAGGTAAGAATCCAATTATTCTCCCTCCACCTATGGGTAAATTGTAGGGCAGACTGGGTCCTTCAGCCTTGGTGAGGCAACTAGTCTAGGAGAAGGAAAACTGAATTCAAACCTGTTAAACTCCGTTTAAAAATTGACCTTGTGTCATATCCTGCCCGAGCGGAGGGGTTGGTAAATATAAAAAGCAAGAGTATTATTTTGCCATGCGTTTCTAAAATGCTATCAAAGTTGAATAGAGCTTACCTATAAGTTTATTATGGCCTCTTCCAAAAATAAACTTCCAAAATAAATTTTCAGAACAAGGATTTTTCATGTCTTTTTTTTTTTTTTTTAAACAGTTTCTTTCTTTCTTTTGCTAATTTCTTTAACAGCAAAGACTTAGATACATCATCTTGGTGCAGACACTGGATACAGTCTATAAGACCTGCCTGGAGCAATGAAAAATAGGGAGGGATGGCAAGAGAGAGTCAAGGAACTCCATGCTATCAGCATGTCTTGATGATGATGAGGACAATGATATATATTTATCTCTTTTCTCTCTCTCTCTCTCGTCAAATTTCTTTTCTTTTTCGCTCTGACACAATATGTTTTTTGCCTTCCCTTTCTTTCCTCATAATCAAATTGGAATAATCCATTATTTATCAGAGTGTACCATACCCATGATACAGACAAATAAAATGTACATATATATAACATAGAACATGGGAGTCCTGAAACATGAAAACACTTACAAATTCTTAGTTCAAGTACAAAACTTTTTATTACCTTTGAGTTTAAAGGTTCTTTGACATAAGGAAAGAGATACACATTCTTTCTATTCTGGCTTTTTCATCTGCCCCCCACATCTCGTGCGACAGCTGCCCTAGGCCTCCGCGAGCAAGAGAAAGTCAATCGTCTTCTTCCAAGGCAGGACTCAACTCAACTGACTTTTTCAAAATCCCCAAAATCCTCCATGCGCTTCCGGTGCGTGATGTCACCCGCACTCAGTAGCCCCGTTTCCCATCTGGGCTATTGTGACATCTCTGAGTGACGCGCGCGTGAACACCTGCATTAATGTTGCACCTAAGTAACCCATGCACTGAGCCAAAAGGTTCTCAGCCTAACAAAACCCAAAGGCATAAAACAAAACCCCTCGGCCATTATATTACAAGAGGTCATATCAAGGTATAACATTTGAACGCATGTATTCATGGCTTATTCTATTATGTCCTGGGTATGACATTATGTTAGAAATAAATATTCCTTCAATATGATTTTGCAATATAAAACAAAATTACAAAATTTAGATAAATAAATAACAATAAATAATAAATAAATAAAATAGATATCACTTCGCACAAGTATTAATTTTTAAGAATAATTAAAAGGACGTTTTTTTATTGGTTGAGAATAAAAAGCTGTCTTTGTGTAAATATTAATTTTATAATTATAAATAAGCAGACGTTGTTTAAAAAGACATGTATGACAAATAACGACACAGTCAACAAAAACTTTTCGACATGGAATGACATCACTTCAAATAACCAACATTACACACGAAAAAGTAATGCAACTTTGAAGTCAACTATTCTTTGAAAAGAAAACAAAGAAACCTAAGCTAAGTATTAATTTAGTTGTGCTTTTATTTGGGTTTATATATGTATATATGTGTATAAGTACTTGAATATGTGCAATATAAATTTGACTTAGCAATGTGTTCACTTTTCTTATAAAACTTCACACACAAAAAAAAAGTAAGTATTACGTTGGTTAAAAAAATTAACAAAATATTTTAAGTTGTATTATATAAATTTCCCAAAATTAAACTGTATCTGAATGTGAGGCTCAAGTCTTGGAGTTAAGGGAATGTAGAGTATTCCTTCATTACCATTACTCTCAGATCCACTTTGATCCAGAGTGGTAGGACGTGTTATGGTCCAATCAATGGGTCATATAGAACTGTTCAATTATTTAAAAAGGATTATCATTATTATTATTATCAATATTTGAAACCATACAGCAGTATGCAAATTATTTATATTGCATAGGAATACTTGATAAATAAAATTATTATTGTTAAATAGCAATACTTGAAACCATTTAATACTGTGTAAATAAATGATTAATATTTGATTAAATTATTTGTGTTAGATAGGAATACTTGAAACCATTTAATGCTGTGGAAAAAAAAAAGAATAATGTTCGATAGAATTATTTGTGTTAGATAGGAATACTTGAAACCATTTAATACTGTGCAAAAAAAATGATTAATATTAGATAGAATTATTTGTGTTTGATAGGAATACTTGAAACCATTTAATGCTGTCCAAACAAATGATTAATATTAGATAGAATTATTTGTGTTTGATAGGAATACTTGAAACCATTTAATACTGTGCAAACAAATGATTAATATTAGATAGAATTATTTGTGTTTGATAGGAATACTTGAAACCATTTAATGCTGTCCAAACAAATGATTAATATTAGATAGAATTATTTGTGTTTGATAGGAATACTTGAAACCATTTAATAATGTGCAAACAAATGATTAATATTACACAGAATTATTTGTGTTTGATAGGAATACTTGAAACCATTTAATGCTGTCCAAACAAATGATTAATATTAGATAGAATTATTTCTGTTACATAGGAATACTTGAAACCATTTAATACTGTGCAAACAAATGATTATTATTAGATAGAATTATTTGTGTTAGATAGGAATACTTGAAACCATTTAATGCTGTCCAAACAAATGATTAATATTAGATAGAATTATTTCTGTTAGATAGGAATACTTGAAACCATTTAATACTGTGCAAACAAATGATTAATATTACACAGAATTATTTGTGTTTGATAGGAATACTTGAAACCATTTAACTTGAGTAAACAAATGAGCTCTAACTTGTTTAAAAATTATTTTACCTACAAACTATTCACTCACAATCATATAAACAGGATTTGGCATTGAATAACCATCAATGGTTGATATGCCATTAAACCAAATAACCTAACCTTATTCTATTAATATTGTAGATGATGATGATGATCATCATCATCATCATTATAATAATCCTGTCGAGTCAAAGCCTTTAAGTGTTTACATGAAATAAGCACTGAAGTAAGGATCTGTAAAAAACTGAAAATACTTTTGATACAATCTTATATATATATATATATATATATATATATACAGTAGCGTCCAAAACTAAGGGACAAAATTTAAAAACCTAATATTTGTTAGAAATAACAACTGTGAAAAGCTGAAATTTTGACAACTGGTAGTCGTTATCATCCATAATAACATACTAAAATTTGAATCATTTGCAAAGGATAGAAAAAGAATTATAACAATTATTTATTTATTTTCAAAATAGGATCGTCCAAAAGTAAGGGACAAAATTGAGAAAAACAATGTAAACAGTATGCTATATTTAAATTTTTTGATTTCCTCTAAAGAATAAGTCTTACTTAGTCATTTGTAAACTTTGCATCAGCCGGCACCCTGGCGAAACACCAAAAACTTGATTACTCTGTGAGACAAGCTATTGTGAAGCTACACAAGGAAAAGCACACCATTAGAGAGATTTCAGAGAAAGTGAAACGTTCCAAGAGTGTTGTAGGCAGGGTTGTTAAATCCTACAATGATACTGGCAAAATAGTTAGTGCTTTTAAAACCGGCAGACCCCGCAAAACTTCGGCAAGAGAAGATGGAATAATGCAGTGTATGTCATTAAAGGACCGTTTTAAGTCTTGCACAGAAATTAAAAGGGTTATGAATAGTACCTCATGTGTTAATGTGTCAAGACAGACTGTTTCTAGACGACTGCAAGAAATAGGGCTGTTTAATCGAACCCCAAGGAAGAAACCACTTGTTAGTTCGAAGAATAATAATAAGAAGAGATTAGAGTTGGCAAACAGGTATGTAATTGGGACATATGAAAATTGGGCAAAAGTATTTTTCAGTGATGAAAGCAAGTTTAATTTATTTGGAAATGATGGAAAAAACAATGTAAAGAGACGTATTGGTGAAAGATTAAGTGCAAAGTGTACTAAGAAAATTGTCAAGTTTGTAGCTTCACAATAGCTTGTCTCACAGAGTAATCAAGTTTTTGGCATTCGCCATGGTGCCGGCTGATGCAACGTTTACAAATGACTAAGTAAGACTTATTCTTTAGAGGAAATCAAAAAATTTAAATATAGCATACTGTTTACATTATTTTTCTCAATTTTGTCCCTTACTTTTGGACGATCCTATTTTGAAAATAAATGAATAATTGTTATAATTCTTTTTCTATCCTTTGCAAATGATTCAAATTTCAGTATGTTATTATGGATGATAACGACTACCAGTTGTCAAAATTTCAGCTTTTCACAGTTGTTATTTCTAAAAAATATTAGGTTTTTAAATTTTGTCCCTTAGTTTTGGACACTACTGTATATATATATATATATATACATGTAATTAGCTCTTGGCAAGTTTGATATAGGGTGTAACTACTTTTTCTGGTAACTATTGCTTGGGTCGTGTAGGAACTATGATGGGGTTGTTTACCCAAGTACCTACTATCTTCTCTATCAACTATAATGACATACCAGTGACAAGATACCTGATGATTAGATAGAACTAAGAGATATTAATCCATACAATCCCAAACTTACCTTTTTTTGGCGGTGGTGGGGGGAGGTTCTCCCATTCCCATCATACAACATTTTGTAAATAAATCCTATTTTGTAAATAAAATCATTCATTTCATCTCAGGATTTTAAGTAGGTCTTCTCATAGAGTAAATGCGATATTTTGGTTGATGTAGCGTGGTTGGTGAAGGATGAATTTCTATATATTGTACTGTTGAATGGGTTGGTGAATGTGGCAAGCTAGGATCCCTCAGACAATTAGTTATAGCATGGCCGCTCCCTTCTCCTCCTCCACCAATACCATAAGGCCTTGTGCCTTCCATTTTTGTACCAAATGGAAATAAAAACTACACACTATGTGTGTGTGTGTGTGAGATCATAAAATACACATATTGGGAAACTTTTCTGCTAACTTACTCTCTTTATTTGAAGAGAGTAAGTTAGCAGAAAAGTTCACAACTTTGTTATGAAAATTAGAAAATGAATACACAGTAGAAAATGAAAAACAAAAGATGCTGGAAACTTTTGCATATAATTAATATATATATATATATATATATATATATATATATATACCCAGCCCCTCCACAATAAGGAGAATGTGAAACAAGGTCGATTTTTAAGTGGGGTACAACTGGTTGGAATTCAGAGTTTTTCCTTCTCTTGGATTGGTTTTCATATCAAGGTTTAAGAGCTCTACTATTTACCCATAGCTCGGAGGAAAATAAATAGATTCATCCCTTTATCAAGGTTATCAGTGATATAAGACATGCAAACATCCTCATCTGGGATTTGAACTTGAGTTGCCAGTTCCATTCTATATGATGATAAGCATAAGTCCCTTCTACATACATCTGTGTGTGTGTGTGTCGGTCTGAGAAATAAAGGAAAAGAGTTTTTTGATAATTGGATTGATATTTTTCACTTGAGGTCTAATGGCATCAAAATGCAAATGATTTTATTGCCAAAAGCAAAACACCCATATAAAAAGGAGAGAATCACAATAATTTATGTAAATGCCGTACGAATTTTATTTCCTTTGTAGTTCATGTCTTTTAGTATTCTGAATTTTGAGTATAAATTCAGTGAGGATTGGGTGTGCGCATGCGTATATATAGAAAGTGCTTTGGGTCTATGAGCCTTCTGGAGTCAATTCATGTCTGGGTTTTTACAATTTATCAAGAGATAGCTTCAGCCAATAAAAATTGGTGGTCTTTCAATTTATACGAGCTGCTAAACAATAAGAATAGAATTAGTCATGTTTAGAATGCTTTCTACAGATAATGAGGAGCTTGTTAAAGAATTAGACAAAGATATTAAGAAAAATTTTCCTTTTAATAGATGGAAAAATACTCTTTTCTGAAGGTGTGTGAATTTTGTCCTGATTAGTTTTGTAAATCTTTTTTTTT
>OY757930.1:67607617-67650117 GCA_963585895.1 Sepioteuthis lessoniana | reverse complement strand
TGCCATATCTAAGTCAAAGCATAGAAAATAATAACATCCTACATGGTTGAGTGACCACTTAAGCAACAACAAGTACTGTAAACAACATGAAGCCTCTGTGCCACATCTAAGTCAAAGCATAGAAAATAATAACATCCTACATGGTTGAGTGACCACTTAAGCAACAATAAGTACTGTAAACAACATCTAGCCTCTGTGCCACATCTAAGTCAAAGCATAGAAAATAATAACAACCTACATGGTTGAGTGACCACTTAAGCAACAACAAGTACTGTAAGTAACATGAAGCCTGTGTCAAATTTGGTAACATCGGAAATGTAAAAGAAAGGGGACAATGGTTGGTTAGTTGTTTGGGTTTTATGGTATATCAACCGTTGTAGGTTATTTAATGCCAAATCCATTTATACAAATAATCAGTTCTATTTCAAACAATTCCGTTTAGCAAGAATACACAGTTTGTCAAAAACATTTCTATTTCAAGTTATTCACTTTAGTCAAACAGTTCTAATTCAAAAAATTCAGTTTAGCATAAGTATGCAGTTTAGATATCAAAACAGTTTTATTTCAAGTAATTCAGTTTAGCATAAGTATGCAGATTAGTTCTATTTGACCCATAGATAGGACTCTATAATGTGCTTCCATTTCAGACCAGAGTGGATCTGGGAGTGATGGCAATGAAGAGGTGCTTCAGATTCTCCAAAGTGCCAGCCTCACTGGAACCTCACCATCAGATTGGTTTAGTGTCATACTCAGGACACTCGTTGGGATGGGAGTCTTACCTCTCTGCAGAAATGCAGTCGGTGTATTCTACAGACCCAGTCGACTGGGCAAGAAAGAGGACAATGAAAGAAAAAGTAAAACCAAAGGAAAAGAATGTGAAAATTAAAAATTAAAAATGAATGCCCAAAGAATAATAAAGGAAAAACAAAAATAAAGACAAATTGAAAGGAAGAAAAAGAAAAAGTGAAAAGGAAGGAAAAGCAAAGAAAAAAGAAAAATAATTAAGAATGAAAAGGGAAACAAAAAAGAAAAACAAAATAAAAATCCAAATAAATCTTAAAAAAGAATACCAAAGAAGGAAAACTGAATATATTGGATAAAAGTAAAATATGAAGAAAGAAGATTTGGTTTGGTTTGTTGGGTTTTATGGCATATCAACCTTTGTAGGTTATTTAACGCCAAATCCATTTTTATGTAAATAATCTGTTCCATTTAAAACAATTCAGTTTAGCATAAGTACACAGTTTAATGGTCAAAAACATTTCCATTTCTAACTATTCAAGCAGTTGTATGTAACAATTCGGTTAAGTGTAAATACAGTTTTAATGTCGAAAAACAGTTCTCTTAGAAATAATTCAGTTAAGCATAAGCACACAGTTTAAATGTAAGTACGGTTTAATTGTAAAAGTCATTTCTATGTCAAACTATTCTGTTTTACTCAAACAATTCATTTTAGCATAAGTATGCTGTTAATTCTATTTAACCCATAGATAGGACCCTTATCAGGTGCTACCACTCCGGGCCAGAGTGGACCTGGGTGCAATGGCAATGAAGGGGTACTCCGCATTCCCCAAAGCTCCAGCATTGCTGGAACCTCACCATCAGATTGTTTAGTGTCATATCCAGGACACTTGTTAGGCGGGGGGGGGGTCTTACCCCTCTGCAGAGGTGCAGTCAGTGTATTCTACAGCCCCAGCTGACTGGGCAAGAAGAAAGAAGAGAAAATAATAGAAAAAAAAATTCTCGAAAAAGGGAAAAAATGAATAAAGGAAAATGAGAGAAAAAGAAAAAGAGAAATAAGAGAGGAAAAAGAAAAATTTAGATAAAAAGGAAATGAAAGATACAAGGAAAAGAAAGAAAGAAAGAAAGAAAGAAAGAAAGAAAGAAAGAAAGAAAGAAATGACTAAAACTGGAGGGAGAAAAAAGTCTAATATTTGGTTGCACTAACCCTAAATGAATTAAATAAAGGTCACTAAACATAACTTTTTGTGCAAACACAGATTATTATTATTATCATTACTACTACAACAACTACTACTACCACTACTCTTTTTAAATGAACTGTGGGGTTTCAAGTAAATAGTATTAACAAGTTTGAAAGCAACAGATAAAGGGATCACCCACATCCCTAATCAATTTGAAATGTAAGATGGGTCAAGACATAGTATCAAATAGTTGAGACAGGATCAGTGGAGGGATCAAGTTGATTGAAATAACACTCATTAATTTTGAGGGGTTGTTGATGAACAAATAAAGCAATGCAGGACAATTCAGCTGAAGACAAATTTCAAATCTGGATTATCACAGAGTGTGTCTTTTTTATTTGCTTGTTTGTTTTTTGTTGGGTTTTTTTTTGGGGGGGGGTCAGTTTACCATTAAATGGTGATATTGTTTTCAATTTGAAGGAACAATCTGGAATATTTTCTCTCTTTCTCCTTTCTAAATCAAATCTCTCCTCTCTAAGTTTTCCCAGTTGATTTTTTTACCTTCTTCTTTATATATATATATATATATATATATATATCACACACAGGGTTTTACTGGTCTCCCACCAGTAAATATGATGCAAACTAATTTATGTGTGTACTAAGTTTTACAAATTAAACCATTTTAAACCTTATCCCCAACTTAATAGATACCTCCCCCAAATCAAAAAATCCCGACTCGATACGCGCACATATATGTATCTTGTATATATACTGTTTGTTCTCTTTCTCTCTATCTCTCTCTCTCTCTCTCTCTCTCTCTATATATATATATATATATATATATATATATATAGTCTAGTTGGTGACCGAAGGGGGGTGTAGGTGTAGGGGAGGGTGCGACTCCTTTCTCTGGATTGCTCCACTTTACCCTTGATATGTACCTTATAGTGCTGAGAATTAAGCAAGATTCAGACATTGGCACAATGGTTAGAGTTTTCGCCAATGGCCCAGGAGACCTGGGTTCAATCCCAGTCATACCAAAAAATGGTACTTGATGCCTCCTTGCTTAACATTATACATTACAATGTACAGATTAAGGGTAAAGTGGAGCAATCCAGGGAAAGGAGTAGTGCCCTCCCCTACACCTTGATGCAGTAGCTTTCACTCTCAACTATGATTGCCAACTTTACTTACCAGGTAATGAGTAGAGTGTTCGCCAATGGTCCTGGAGAATGGGGTTCAATCCCAGGTTGAGTCATACCAAAGACTCAAAAAATTGTACTTAATGCCGCCTAGCATTATAAGGTAAGGATCATGGGTAAAATAGAACAATCCAGGGAATGGAGTAGCACCCTCCCCTACACCTCAGTGTAGTACCTATTGAAAAGGGAGCCTTCGGGTCACCCTCGACTAAGGTCCCCAACTTTACTTTATTAAGTACTATTTTTTGAGTTTTTGGTATGACTCAACCTGGGACTGAATCCTGGTCTCCCAGGCCATTAGTGAACACTCGACACACAAGGCCAATGAAATATTTATTCAAATATAGTCAAATGCTAATATCTAACCATAAACAGTGATGAAGGACTATTTTTGTATATATGGTAAATATATTGTGCTCTTCAATGCCAAATGACTCACCATGTAAGCATATATTTTTTTAAAACATAGATATTTTCTACCAAATGTTTTCAACTGAACTTACTTTTTTCAATGTTTTATATATATATATATATATATATATATATATATATATATATATACACAAACACACAGACATTCACCTGTAAGGCATATATATAGTTATAGTTTATATATGAATTTGCAACTCAGCAAATCTCCAACCCTTTCTCAATAACTGAAATATAATTTAATCATCTAATAATTTAACTTTCCACAATAACAAACAACTATTTTTATGACTCTTAATTCCCCTTCTCAATCAGATTTAGATAGAAAGAGAAAAAAATTTATTTATCAAAATCACAGCAGCTGACACTTTTCACAAATTCATCAAAGGGAGGGAAAAAAAGTTGATGTTGAAAATTTGAATTGTTTATTTTTTCGCCCTATTAGGATTATTATTTTCCTTTAGATTCAAATTCTTTTGTTGTTTCTAACTGGAAATCAGGACTTAGTCTCTGGCAAAAAGGATCAAAGGGAATTTTCGAAAAGAATTCTTTGAAGTCTGATTTTTCAAACGATAGTACTCTTTGAAGTTTTCTAATGAAGAATAAGAAACTTGAGTTCTAAAAAATATTAAAAGAAGTTTTTTTTTTAAAAAAAAGGTGATATTTATTTTCACCATGAAAACCAACAATTTTTATAAACTTAGTTTTTTCCTTTTGAAATCACAATCTACCATCATGGCTTTTAAACTTATTGTTTAATAAATGTAAATACTTTGAACAACTGTTTTTCCGAACACTGACTTGAACAGTGTCACCAGCAAAAACAACATAAGAAAGTGCATTTTGAAAAAAATTCTCAGCTAGCAGGTTTTTCATATTTTCTTAATACAAACAATATCAAAAGAATAACTGAACAGGTCAAAATGAGATGCAAAACGAAGTTTCAGGTTCCGACACCAGATATGAACGTGTGAAACAAAGGTAAATCCCAGAGCCTAATTCTTCAAAACTTCCAGTCCTGTAAGTGTTAGAATTTTGCAGTTCTTTCTTCAGTATTTCAAGAGAAAGTCTCAGACCAATTTCCTGTCAAAAGCAGGATACTGAAACTCTCACACTCTCAAATGCACAGCTGAAAGTTGGTCCAAAAAAAGTCAGTTCAGACACAGTAGTCTCTTTTAGAGGTGGTGGCCAATAAACCCAGTTCTTACCCCTTCAGAGAGAGTAGTAGGGTGCTGCCTGGTGAAATGGGGTGGCCCCCTTGAAACTGAGCTGATTTATTCTTAAAATGCCAGGGGTTTCAAAATAAAGATATACTAATCAACGGTTCAGCCAAGGGCAGTATGTGACACAGAACAGTGCCAAAAATAGCTCAGTTCAGCCAGAATTTCCCTTTAGGGGTGCTAGACAATAAAGCCAACTTTTTCCCCTTTAGACCACCCTGAAACTGAGTTGATTTGTTCTTTAAACAATCCAACATCAATACCAGGAATTTCAAGATAAAGATATACTTACCAACACTCCCACCAAAATCAGCATGAAGGACAAAAACAAATTTTAGGGTAAAGAGCTAAAGATGGTACCAAAAATAGCTCAGTTCCACGATCATTTCACTTAGGCACAGCCTCACCCTTATCTTTTGAAGATGATGCCAAAAATAGCTCAGTTCCACAAGCATTCCCCTCAGGTACTTAGGCAAGAAGCCTAGTCCTTACCTTTTTAAATGAGATGGCATCTACTGTCGGGAAGTGAACAGACTTTTTTTTAAATCACCCAACATGAATATTAGGTATTTCAAGATAAAATCATTAAATTATGTTGTCTCTGTTTTTTTTAACTGAATTCTCCAATGAATAAAGGTCAGAATACAAGCTCACCTGAGGATCAACAATGTGAAACTCCCAGTCATGAGTTTTTATTCTGTTTTATTATGATCTTGAACAAGTCCTGGTGGCAACACCCCACAAGACACCAACTATACGGCCACCTGCCTCCTATTATGAAAACTATCCAAGTTAGACGAACCAGACATGCAGGACACTGCTGAAGAAGCAGGGACGAGCTCATAAGTGATGTACTCTTATGGACCCCCACATATGGCCGAGTAAAAGCAGGACGACCAACACGAACATACATTCAGCAGCTATGTGAGGATACGGAATGTAGCCCTGAAGACCTGCCAGAGGCGATGAACGATAGGGAAAAGTGGCGAGAGAGGGTCAGGGATATCCGTGCTACCAGCACGACATGATGATGATGATGATGTTTATGATCTTATTTTACACTTACAAATATATTGCAGTATTGCTGTACATTTTTGTGCATAGAACACAGTAAAGATTAAACTGACTGAAAGCACTTTTGGTGTTAAACTTAATCATAATTGTGTATGTATATATATATATATATAAATATATATTATTCATTTTGAGTTTTTAAACTGCAATCAGACACTTTGTGGGGTTGAGCTCTCTGACAAGGGTATCAACGTTTGCCACTCATGTAAAGCAAGGCTCATCAAATGAATTGAGCTCTCGGTAGCTGTTAAGCAGATATTATGTAAACAAAACAAAAGTGATACATATGCATTTAAAATCCCTTCGCTTACGCTAGTTTCCTCGTGGCTGTGTGGTAGAATCTATGGCTGGTGTAAAAATCAGCTGGGTTTTGATCCCAGCTTCAAGAATCATATGTGTTATGTGTCTAACCACACTGAAGAGTTGTGATCCAACAAAAATGTCTGTCTGTGGAGAACATCTGTTAGCTATAAATGGTTGCAGGACCAATTATCAAGATGACTGCTTTTCTGTTCTAAATAGAGCCAGGAATAAAGTCCAATTGAACATCGTAGAGGCGATCTATATTGCTTTAGATCGCCCGTCTCTACGTAGACAGAGAAGCAGTCATAGTTTACATATATTGGGGGATGTTTTATGTACTGGTGTGACATAGTTTTTCATAGTTTTTCATAATTTATTCATTTTTCCTCTCCCCGTCACGCAGTTGTCTCATACTTTAAAATAAATTACCCGTTTTTATTATTCTTCCGGCGTTTTGCATGAATAGAGCTGGATGAAAGGGTCCTCACAATTTTTTTATTTTTTAGAAAGGTTTTGTCTCCCTTTTGCTGATGATTCCTTTATTCTTTTGTCTTTATAAATTTTCGAGTACCACAAGTTTATTTAAATATATATATATATATATATATATATATATATGTATATTTTGGTAGCATTTCTTCATTAATACATATTTGATTGAACATAATAGACATTATTTGAAAGGTGCATTGTAAGTCTTCTCAATAGTTTAACCCCAATTACCCTATCGAAAAGACTTACAATGCACCTTTCTGATACAAGTTCCACAGCACAGTGTTGCGTGGCCATATACACGAATATGGCCATGTGCGAAATAGACATGTAATGTTCATAACGATAGAATATATAAAGAACAGGAATCTCAAAAACACGTCACGACTTCTTGTTCAGGTACGAAACCTTTTTATTAACTTTGAGTTAAAGGTTTCGACGTAAGGAGGAGAGACACAATCTTCTATGCTGTCTTATTCATTTGGCCCCCAACTCGAGCGCCCCCCCCCAGGGCGCAAGTTCGCCTCACGCCTGCAAGCTCCAAAATTGATCCTTCTCGTTTGGCGTCTAAAACCCGACTCTTATTTTCTTCAAATTCTCACACAAACTTCCGCGTGCTTCTGGTGCATGACGTCACCCGCACCTTGTCACCCAGTATCGTCTCGGACTGTTATAACATCTGAGTGACACCTCCATCCGCTCGCGCGCACCCGCGTTAACACCTGCTTCAATCTTACACCCAACCAACTCATGAGCTGAGCCGAAAGGTTCTCAGCCTAACTAAACTCAAAGGCATGAACCAAAATCCCTCGGCTATTTCATAACAACAGCATTTAAAAAAAAACATTTATGCCCAACAACAGAATTACGGAAGATTCTTACCGAAAACACAACAATATTAAAACATCAAAATAACAAGCAAAAACTACAGATTCTCAAGGCACTACATATTAGGAACATACAACCCAAACTTAATAGAATTAATTTTGAAACCAGTGCTAATGCATCTAAATGTCTTTAGCTACTGACGCTATTTATAGAAACAAATTCAAAAAGTAAAAGCTACACAATACAACAGTACAAACGCTCATTCTTACAAAGTATTAATGTACATACAAAAGTTACATCACTTTTGTAATACATCCTCTGATGATGATGGCCCAAAGTTGGGCAGAGAGTACTTGGGAAATAACTAATTATGGAAGGTTTATCAACCAATTTCCATCGAATATCATAAGATCAATACAACAATTCAAAAGAATTAACAAAAAATTATGTAGACAAAAAATGTCTATTATGTTCAATCAAATATATATATATATATATATATATATATTTCAAAATTAATAGGTCCACTCAAAGTGGATCAATTCATTTTGAAATTCACTTTTTTTCTCTCTTTGGACCAACAAAAAAAAATATGTATATATATATAAAGCAGACTGTAAATTACACTGATCAAAACTCTAGAGACTTAACTGTAGAATGTGATGTGGAAATAATGATATTTCTAATTTTTAAAACTATTGATGCTAACACTAAACCTTACTGGAAGCTACATAAATATGACCTTGTGCCAGACATGGTTTGGTTTTAATAATTCAAGCATGTTGAAGTAAATCTGTTGTTCAAATAGAGCGGATATAAATTTGGATTTCTCATTAAATGATATTGTCAAGAAATAATTGATTCTATTAAAGTAGACAACGAATCTAATGACCTTTAACATTTGACCTTTCAAAGGGTTTTTTGGTTCCTTGCATGAAACAAAATTATGATGGGCAAAACTAGATTTTATGAATAGAGTCTAATAAACTGTTCATGTGATTTAAATAAACAGTAAACATACAGTGTTATTAAAATAAACATTTTTCGTTTATTTTATTCACAAAGACAACTTCTTGCCCCCCCTTTTTTTTTTAAATCTTTTAAAGATATATTCTTCAAAATCAACCATTTCTCCTTAGTCATATTTTCCTTTAATGACAATAAAAATGTAAAACAATTATGAAAGGCAGAACACATTCTTGAAAAACCTTTAGAAAAAATACAAACTGAATATGAATTTTATGCAACAGAAATGCTTCAAGCATTTTAAAGGTCAATTTCCATTGAAATTCATCAAGGACTCGAAAGAAAGATTTTATTTCTTTTTTTTATTCTTATTTTCTATTATTTACATATATACCAACATAATTTCAATCTATGCTTCCTACATACATGTTGAACTCTGAAAATATCAGACAACTAAATAGTGTATTCATCAGGAGAATATCGATGGAAATTTAACAAATGGACTTGTTTCTCTTTTTGTTATTATTAATCTTAAGCTCAATTTTAGCTTTCTCGTTCATTAACGATGAAATGATAATTATGATTTCTTGTGAAAGAATCTTCGTACATCATGATATCACACAGATGTTCTCTAATGTCAATGTTATAAACTGGTTTTATATTTGAAGGAGTCTTTGACAGTAAAGAATAAGATCAGTATTCAAGCTGAGAAAAAAGGCAAGGATAACAGACATATTTCCACTGGAATGCATGCATGCATATACAAACTATAACAGAAAAAGGAAACACAATAACACCACTGAATAGAGCAACTTTTCAATTGTAAATAATAGTATAACATGAGGGCAGATGATATTACCATTTAAACATAAATGGCAGTTGACGTTGTGGAGTTCTGTTGTCTCTGTTATATTAAAAGAAAGAAAATAAAATAATGAAGGCATTGATATTGATGGTTTTCAATTTTGTAGTTTAATGACAGCTTGAGAGGAAGTTTTTCCTTGTGCCATGAGTCGAAGAAGATAGGAAGACAGTTGTAAATGGCTGTGCGTGAATTTAGTACTTAGCCAGATGCTTTGGGGTCTATTTGGTTTAGGAGGGAGAAATAATTGACCAGGAAATGGTCTCCTAAAGGAAGCATAGGAACAAATGTTGAAGTGTGCTCTCTCAAGATGAAAAGTCCCTGTCTGCTGTTGGAATCGTCCCGGGATAGAGAGAGAAATGTTATCTCTCGTGTCAGCTGGTCTTACCTTGCTGCCAGCCAGGAGGGAAAGAGAGAGCAAGCATGGTTAGTGCTGCTTTTTATGGTGCCCGGGGAGGTGTGCCCAGGCAGAATAGCATCAGTCATTCTCATTCAATGAAATGTATAATTTCAAAACTCCAACAGCAAAAACAATTCCCACACTAAATAATGGTTTGAAATTCTTTCTGCTATACTAGTTATAATATATAGTCCCTACCAGTGGCGATTCTAGCCTATTTTTGCTACTTGTGACCACCCCCCGCCCTCTGTCAACTTCAGTTCCCAACCCGTGGTCTGTGGACCCAAAGTAAGTCATCATAGTTGCTATTGCGTGATTCTCCATTTTATAGCACAGATTGACAAACATACCTTGCATGGTGTTTTTTTTTTGTAAACAATCAAGATACTATATAATTTGTAGTCTTGTTAATACAGTAGATAAGATAATTTTTTTTTCCTTTCAAAAGTATAGAAGAAAAGAGATGTTCATTACTATGACGAGAAAAATATGTTTATTAGAATAAAGAAACTGATGACAATATACACAGACATAGCTAGTAGTTTCAATTTCGCTTAAAATAAAGATTATTTGTTGAAAATGTATTCAAATAAACAAATTTTCGTTACAGAATGTAATATATGTAACATTCATTAAAGAAATAGAGATCTGTTAGTGAAAAAACGAATTAAAACACGCTGTTTAACCAACATTTACCATAGCGATGATGATGACGTCGGGACGGCTATAATCTGCTATCCCCCCCCTCTCTCTCTCTCTCTCTCTCTCTCTCTCTCTCTCTCTCTCTCGGTCCCTCTCCCTCTTCCCAAGACAGCTGTCAGCAGTCAGCAGTCAGAATGTGCTAAGATTTTTGCGCACGATGTTTGGGTTGCTCTTGCTATTGGCTACAGCCAAAAGCGGATTTCTCTAACATTACTGTTATTATAAGGGTCTAGTGCTCGGCACGGATTTGCGTGTGTTCAACATCATAGCCGATTTTATGGGATGTTCAATGAATCTGACGGTGGCCGGACAAAGACCATCCGTTCAAAACAGCATCATTGTATTATTCCCAGATATATTTATGAACTTTTGGCTACTTAGTTATCGAAACTTGAATAGATACGTAATTTAATTGAGATCAGACTTAGTATGTTTGCTTGAAATTAATGGATGATTTTTAATCCATTTTGAATAACATTGACCGAGTTATTGGTTGTGCCAGGCACGAGTAGCACTAGTCCCGTCTCCGCCCCTGGTCCCTACTATGGCTTATAAGACGACACAGTGCCATAATTGTTGTCATTGTATGAAATGGATTTGGCAAGCCAAATTCAAATTCTAGGACAAGACTGTTAGCATTTCATTTCACACTAATGAGAAAATCATGAATCGATCTGTTCTCCCCTCACCAAAAAATAAACAGTAGGGCAGACTGGGCTCTTTAGCCTTGTTGCAGCAATAACTCTAGAAGAAAAAATCTGCATTCAACTTTGTGTTCCACTTAAAAATTGACTTTTTATAGAATTCTGTCCGTAGCAAAGGGGTTCAGTAATTATATCCCGAAGTGAAAAACAGAACCAATGACTGGTGTTAAGCTAGAGCATAAAAACAATATACATCCAAAATAATTTTATTTATTTTTTCATAAGAAACAAATGATAGAGGAAACACAATAACACTTTTGAATAGAGCAACTTTTCAATTACAAAATACTCGTTAACTATATAGTCATTACTTTTTAGTCAAATAGATTTGACTAACCAAATTCAAATCTGAGACAAGGCAGTTAACATTTTACTTCCCACCAATAAGAAAAGCAAGAATTCAACCCACACAAGACATAAACAATAAGAAGTGGAGATATTCAGAATTATAAAATATAAAATTATCTCAAAATAATTGCTATACATTCATTAATGCTTGTGGTGTACTGGTTATCATCATAGGAAATGTTTACCCAGTCAACTGGAGCAGCTTCTCTGCAGAGGGGTAAGACTCCCCCAACAAGTGTCCTGGATATGACACTAAATAATCTGATAGTGAAGCTTCAGTAATGCTGGAGCTTTGTGAAATGCAGAGTACTCCTTTATTGCAACTGCTCCCCGGTCTACTCTGATCTGGAGTGGTAGCACCTGATAGGGTCCTATCTATGGGTCAAATAGAACTAAATTGTGTACTCATGCTCAACTAAATTGTTTGAAATAGAACTGTTTTTGTATGCTAAACTGAATTGTTTGAAATAGAACTGTTTTATATGCTAAACTGAATTGTTTGAAATAGAACTGTTTTTGACATTGAACCTGTTATTTATACTAAACTGAATTGTTTGTAACGGAATTGTTTTGACATTTAACTGTGTGTAAACAAAAAACTATACTTATACGAAACTGAATTGTTTGAAACTTTTATCAAAATGACTTAATTCGGTGTTAAATGACCCCAAAAGGGTTGATACACCATAAAACAAAACCAACCAACCAACCAACCAACCATGGTGAATGGATATGGCAAACTGAGTTCAAATCCTGAATGAGGCTGTTTACATTTCACACAACGCTAATACTTTTGGGAAAAGTATAAATCCGACTATTCTCTCTCCAGCTGTGGATAAATTGTAGGGTAGACTGGGCTCTTTCAACTTGGTATGGCAACCAAGTCTAGGAGTAGTAAAAACTCTGAATTCAAACCTGTTGAACTCTGCTTAAAAATTGACCTTGTGTCACATCCTGCTTGTGCAGAAGGGTTAGAAAATACATTTATCAATGAATTGTCGTTTTGACACAATTTATCTGTTTGTTCAATCCCTGGATGATGCTGTCTGCATTTCCCTTTATCTTTCTGCCTCTGCTCTTAGGGAAGGCATGAATCCATCTCTTTTCTCTTCCCCCAGCAATAAATAGTTGAGCACATTGGCATGATGGTTAGAGTGTTTGCCAATGGCCCGGGAGACCTGGATTCAATCCCAGGTCGAGTCATACCAAAGACTTTAAAAATGGTACTTGATGCCTCCTTGCTTAACAGGTAGGGATCAAGGGTAAAATGGAGCAATCCAGGGAAAAGAGTAGCACCCTCCCCTACACCTATTGAAAAGGGAGCCTTCGAGTCACCCTCAACTAATGGCAGTAGAGGCTGAACCTTCCTAATCAATAACCTATTTTTTGCCTTGTTTAAGATGGCAACCAAATGGCAGTCTGGCAAAATGGTGTCTGACATAAAAGCAGTGTGTCATTGAATTTCTTCATGAGGGGGAAAAACTGCATCCATCGACATTTACTGAGACTTCTTGAATCTTTATGACCGTGTATGTGAGCACAGTTAGGTAGTGGGTAATCCGTTAAAGCAATATGAGTGACCAGCCACTTTCATCACCGTTGCCAACCCATGAAAGGAAGAAAACCTTGATCAATTCATCTGTGTGAGGCAATAAAAGACCTTTGGGATGTTTTTGCAACAACTCCATCAGAGGAGCTGTGAAAAAAAATTGGCTGCATCCAGGGGTATAGATTTTTACAAGCACAGCCAGCTGGTACTTATTCATTGCGAGTTAAAGTACATAGCCAATGAGGGTGACTATGTTGAAAAAATTGTTGTTGAAAACTTTCTCTATATTGTTTGATTTCCTGTATCTGTAGCAGTTTCCATGAAAATAAAAATATTACTTACAGAGATTTACTATGCACAATGAGCTAAATAGGCTATTTTGTGGATATTTCAATTAAACATTGCGAATTTGTCAGAAAATATTATAAACAATACCATGGCCACATTTATTAGCTAGAATTTCATCAGAAAGTATAAAAACAAAATCAAAAAAATTACAACACATTGGCAATATATACTACACATCACTCACTTTCAACATATAATATAACCCAAAACTTGGAGATAGGAGACTCTTTTATCCTAATTATGTTTAATTATTATGATCATGTTTTTATAAATGCCTTGAATTATGGAGGTGCCCGTGGTGTAATGGTTATTGTCGCAGGATGTGGACACGACGACACGAGTTCAAATCCTGGACGAGACTGATTACATTTCACATAGCACTAATACCCTTGGGAAAGGTATGAATCCAAATATTCTCCCTCCAGCTATGGGTAAATAGTAGGACAGACTAGGTTCTTCAGCCTTGGTGAGGCGACTAGTCTAGGAGAAGGAAAACTCTGAATTCAAACCTGTTAAACTCCGCTTACAAAATTGACCTCGTGTCATATCCTGCCCGAGCGGAGGGGTTGGTAAATAGTAAGTAAAGTTGGCGACCATAGTCGAGGGTAACCCGAAGGCTCCCTTTTTGATAGCTACTACACCAAGGTGTAGGGGAGGGCGCTACTCCTTCCCTGGATTGCTCTACTTTACCCTTGATCCGTACCTTATAATGCTGAGTGTTAAGCAAGGAGGCATCAAGTACCATTTTTTGAGTCTTTGGTATGACTCAACCTGAGACTGAACCCAGGTCTCCCGGGCCATTGGCGAACACTCTAAACCTGAAAAATTTTAAGAAAATTTTGGTTATGGATGTTTTCCCAAATAGCTTAGTTGGTTGCGTTTTATGGAATATCAACCTTTGTAAGGTTATTTAACGCTAAATCCATCTTTATGAAAATAGTTCTATTTCAAACAATTCAGTTTAGCACGAATGCACAGTTTAATTGTCAAAAGCATATCTATTCCAAACTATTCAGCTTCGTCAAACAGTTCTAATTCAGCTCATTCAGTTTAGTATAAGTACAGATTTTGTTTGCACACAGTTAAATGTCAAAACAGTTCTTTATTAAACAATTCAGTTTCATGTAAGTAGAGTTTCAATGTCAAAAACAGTTCCATTTCTAACAATTCAGTTTAGCATAAGCATGCAATTTACATGTTAGTGCACAGTTTATTTGTCAAAAACATTTCTATTTCAAGCAATTCTGTTTAATCAAACAGTTCTAATTCAAACAATTCAGTTTAGCACATACACACACATACAGAGAGAGAAAAACATACACACACGCTTACTGAACGACATATACAAATACACACATAAGCACATACATAGACTATTAGACACTTACAGTTACATACTCCCAAATAGCTGGGGCCCGAACTAAATGAAATCACTTCAAAGAGATAGCGCGTAGGTTTTTGTTTTAGAATATATTCATATGAGCAGTAGATTCTACCTGACCATTTTCATATTTCCAGATATATAGAAAATTGCATTTTTGTGATGTACTCCTATGGACCCCCACATATGGCCGGGCAAATGCAGGACGACCAGCTCGAACATACATACAGCAGCTATGTGAGGATACAGGATGTAGCCCTGAAGACCTACCAGAGGCGATGAACGATAGAGAGAAGTGGCGAGAGAGGGTCAGGGATATCCGCGCCTGTGGCACGACATGATGATGATGATGATGATGATGATGATGATGCATTTTTGTAGTGTTTTACTCTGATGTATCATTATGAAATAGTAAAATTTTACTGAAATAATCATAAAAATATATTACTAAACCTTTCAGCCTCAGAATATTTCTAGAAACCACTGGGTTATACTTTATTATAACAATTTTATTTATTTTTTGCTCTATTAAGGTAAATATATATATATATATATATATATATATATATATATATATATATATATATATATATATATATCATCATCATGTCGTGCTGGTAGCACGGATATCCCTGACCCTCTCTCGCCATTTTTCCCTATCGTTCACCGACTCTGGCAGGTCTTCTGGACTACATCCCATATGTGGGGGTCCATAAGAGTAAATCACTTATGAGCTAGTCCCTGCTGCTCCAGCAGTGTCCTGCATGTCTGGTTCGTCTAACATGAATAGTTTTCGTGATAGGAGCCAGGATATATATATATATATATATATACATATATATATATATATATATATATATATATATATATATATATATATATATATATATATATATATGTTGCTACCAATAAAACTGAATAAGATCAAGAAAAGTATCACAGCATTTATTTTCAGATGAAAATGAATGGAATAGATTCGGCATCTGATTTCATATTTAAGTATTTTTTCATTCTAAAAATTCTCAAGTGCCAAGCAAGAATTCTTATTACAAATCATTACAATTTCTATAACCTTGAAGAAAGAAGAAATGCTGAAAAAAAAAAAGAAAAGAAAAAATGTAATACAAACAAAAAAGAAGAAATGTAAAACAAAAAAAAGAAAAAACAGATTAATTAATAACATTTACTTTGACTTAATTTCAGAAACAAAATACAGCTTCTAATTTAATCTAATATTTTTCCTGAGGACATCTAAGAAAACTCAAGCGATTATTTTAAAGACCAAAATTGTATTTACACACTTGCATATTCTTTTCGTTCTAGTTCCTTCTTAAGCAGAAGCTTCCATTTTCATTCACTTAAACACATGACATTGTTCATTTAGATTTCGTTTCTTTATCTCCTCTTTTTCTTTTAATTCCCATTCTCAATTTCCAACAATTCTCCTTCATAAAGCCCCCTACCCCCTGCAACCAATCAACACATGTCGATATTTTTTTTCCTCTTTATATTCTTGTTGAAATTCATTCTTTTTCTCTTCTGACACCTACCCACCTAACTTGCTATTCTGATGACAACATCCTTTTCACAAGCTCACCCTGCAGAGCTTTTTCCCGATTTAATTTCACTCAGGTTCGAGGTGCTAATTCTCCTTTTTAAATTTACTTAAGCAAATTTAAGCACACAATCGTATTTATTGTCAAGTAACTGCATTCGATGGGAGTTTTGTTTGCATCAGAGCACTTGAAAATAATTTGACAGAATTCAATTCATTAGCAACTGTCATAAATAAATAAATAAATCATAAAATTATAAAAAGAAAAAGAAAATTTAAAAAATCAGTGAATAAAAAATAAATAAAACATCGTGTAATCATAAAAAAGCAAACAATTTTTTTTACCAATACTAAATAATTAAGCGTCATTTTTACATCTAGCAAAAAATCTGCCTTAAAATCTGTCCTAAAATATAAAAGAAGGGGGGAAAGAAAAAGACATTTTTCTATAATTGAATTTGTATAGTATGTAGGAAGATTAAACATCTGACGGGTGAATTGTTAATTACTAAAAACTATTCTAACAGTATCGATTCATTAAATGTCTTCTTTTTTTATTTATCTATTTTTTTTTTTTTTTTTTTTTTGATGACCTGTTATCGAACAGTCATCAAATTTTATTTATTTTTGCTTTGTCCATTTGTTATAGCATCATACATAGTATTTGGAAACATTGAATTTCTTCCCCTTTTTTTATTTATTCAGTTTTGCTTAGATGATCTATTATCGAACAGTCACCAAATTTTACTATTTTTGCTTTGTCATAGCATTATTTATAGTATTTGGGAACATCGAATGTCTTCTTATTTTTTATTTGTTATCAAATGATTGCTTGGTTAGGTTTTATGGTATATCAACACTGGTAGGTTATTTAAAGCCAAATCCAGCTCATATAAAGTAAAGTTGGCGACCCAAAGGCTCCCTCTTCATTAGCTATTACATTGAGGTGTAGGAGAGAGAGCTACTCCTTTCCCTGGATTGCTCCATTGTCCTTGATACGTACCTTATAATGCTGAGTGTTAAAACAGGAAGAATCAAGTACCATTTTTTGAGTCTTTGGTATGACTAGACTTGGGATTGAACCCCGGTCTCCTGGGCTATTGGTGAACACTCTACCCACAAGGTTAATGGACTGGTTTGTAAATGAATAGTTTGTATATAACATTTTAAACAAGCCAGAATTCATTTGTTTGCACCCAGTTAAATGATTTCAAGTTTTGCTATCTAACATGAATAATTCTATTTAATATTAATCATTTGGACACAGTTAAATGGTCTCAAATATTGCTATTTAATACAAACAATTCAATTTTACATCAGTGATTTGTTTGCACTCAGTTATTTGACCTACAGGTAAGGACCCTATCAGGTAATATTACTCAAGGTCAGAGCTGATCTCGGATTAATGTCAATGAAGGTGTACTCAACTAAGAGCCTTACTATCAGATAATTTAGCATCATATCCAAGAAAACTCGTTGGGAGAGGGTCTTACCCCCAGCAAGAGATGCAGTCGGCATATTCTACAGCCCCAGCTAACTGATCTGGTGATCAGATGGTTACCAAAATTTATTTATTCATTTTTGCTTTGTTCATCTGTCATTGAATTGCTACAAAATTTTCAAAATAGAATCTATTTGATCAAAAATTAATATTCACAATATGCCATTGTTTTGTTTTGTTTTTAAACTGCATTTTTTTTTTAATCATTTATTTGTACACATTTATATATCAAGTATTTTTAACAAATACAAATAATTTGCAAAACTGCATATTTTCAAGTAATCCAATCTAATAAGTCATAATATATACAGAATTCTATTGTTTCAAATAAATATTCCTATTTCATAAGGCATTAGTAGCATACAGTTATAGGCTTTCAAGTATTTCAAACACCAATTAGAGGGTAACTGATAATAATGAAAATCCTTATAGGGTAACTGATAATAATGATAATACTTATAGGGTAACTGATAATGATAATAATAATCCTTATAGGATAAGTGATAATAATGATAATCCTTATAGGATAATGATAATGATGATAATAATACTTATAGGGTAATAGATAATGATAATAATAATCCTTATAGGATAACTGATAATAATGATAATCCTTATAGGGTAACTGATAATGATGATAATAATCTTTATAGGGTGACTGATAATGATCATAATACTTATAGGGTAACTGATAATGATAATGATAATCCTTATAGGGTAACTGATAATAATGAAAATCTTTATAGGGTAACTGATAATGATGATAATAATCCTTATAGGGTGACTGATAATGATAATCCTTATAGGGTAACTGATAATAATGAAAATCCTTATAGGGTAACTGATAATAATAATAATCATTAGTTTAAGAAAGTATAGCTTTGAGTAACTATTAATACAAATAAATTGTACCAAGTTATAAGGTATCAACTATTCCTATCTGATGAGAATAATTTTCAAACGGATCTATTTGATCCATAGATGGAACCCTAATGTTGGAATTCTATCGTAAAGCTCGGTAGCTATGAGTCAGTATTCATATGCGTAAAAAATCTGAGTTACAAGTAGAAGTGCGATTATATGGACATTGGGACATTCCATCATTTGCAAGAGGCTAAGTCCATTCTCTGGACAGTGGTTGGTTGCTGGCTCAGTGAATGGGTATATTAGTGTATATATGCACTGGCTTGCTTCAGTCCTGTTTTATTTTTTGTCAGCTAGTTGGATGCTAGCTGGAGCTGCTGAGCTGGTAAATGTTGTTAATCTTGTTTATTCTGCATGTTAGAGTAGTGACTTTTCAACCTAACACATAACCCAGTTGACTGGGGTTGAAGAATACACCAACTGCATCTATGCAGAGGGGTATGATCTCCTCAACAAGTGTCCTAGATATGACATTAAGCCATCAGATGGTGAGGCTTCAGTAATGCTAAAGCTTTAGGGAATTCCATCACTCTCAGATCCACTTTGGCCTTGAGTGGTAGCACTTGATAAGGTCCTTGGGTCAAATAGAAAAGTTTGATCATTTAACTGTGTGAAAACAAATGAAATGCTAAATTGAATTGTTTGAAATAGAACAAAAATAAAAGATTATCCCTGACCCTCTCTCGCCACTCCTCCCTATCGTTCATCACTTCTGGCAGGTCCTCAGGGCTACATCTCAAATCCTCACTGAGCTGCTGTATGTAGGTTTGAGCTGGTCGCCCAGCTTTTGCTCGGCCATGTGAGGGGGTCCGCAGGAGAACATTGCTTATGAGCTTGTCCCTGCTTCTCCAGCAGTGTCCTGCATATCTGGTTCATCCAACTTTGATAGTTTTCATGATGGGAGGTAGGTGGTCGTACAGCTGCTGCTTTGTGGGGTGTTGATTTCAGGACTTGTTCAAAATTGCTCGCAGCATTCTTGTGTAGTTGTCATCAAGCTTTTTTTCGATCCGTTTAGTTAGTGTCCATGTAGTGCATCCATATAGCAGTATCGACACAACTGCTGCTTGGAAGGAACTGTGTTTCATTTTATTGGTCAAGTGTGACTTCCATATGACTGATAGCCTATCGATAGCTCTCCATGCCTTTTTCATAAAATTACACGTAGTATATTCTTGGGTTTGGTTTTATGGTACATCAACCTTCATAGGTTATCTAATGCCAAATCCGGTTTATACATATATATTAGATATATATGATTGGTAAACATATGTCAAAGTTCTTTAATGCCAAATCCTGTTCATGCATATATATATTGAATACATATGATTTGTAAACACATTTTGTTGATAACATTTTTAAATGAGCCTGAGCTCATTTTTTTGCACACTGTTTCAAGTATTTCACACTTGTAGTTTTATTTGCACACAGTTTCAATATCAAACAGATCTATTTGACCCATAGATAGGAGCCTATCATTTGTTACCACTCCAGGCCAGAGTGGACCTGGGAGTGATGGTAATAAAGGGGTATTCCGCATTCTCCAAAGATCCAGCATTACTGGAGCGTCACAATCAGATTGTTTAGTGTCATATTCAGGACACTCATTTCAGAGTGGGAGGCCAACTCCTCTGCAGAGATGCAGTTGGTAATATTCTATAGCCCCAGCTGACTGAGCTTAGTATATTCTTGAATCTTATCAATATCATCAACGTTTATTAGACGAGGGTGACCTGAAAACTCCCTTTTCAATAACTACTATACTGAGGTGTAGGGCAAGGGGCTACTCCATTCCGTGGGTTGCTCCACTTTACCCTTGATTCTTACCTTATAATCCTGAGTGTAAAGTAAGGCGACTTCAAGTACCATTTTTTGAGTCTTTGGTATGACTCGACCTGGGATTAAACACTTTACTCATAAGGCCAATGATCCATACATCAAAGTTATTATCAAATCATCTTTGTCAGAAAATATTTGAGAATTGCATGTAAACAAATATGCACATTAATACCAAATAGAAAACTTCTTCATAAATTTCTTCCCAGAAAAACATATCAAAAGATGCAAGTATTAATGTAGGCATCATTTTTAAGACCTGCTGTTTATCCAAACACTCTAGATCGGGGCTTAAAATTCTGGAAACTGCTTCTATTTGAATTTGTTTGTTTATTTGTTTGTTTGTTTGTTTGTGTTTCATGGCATATCAACCCCTGGAGGTTATTTAATGCCAAATCCATTTTTATACAAATAATCAGTTCTATTTCAAACAATTCAGTTTAGCGTAAGTACAGAGTTTAATTGTCATTTCTATTTCAAGCTATTCACTTTAGTCAAACAGTTCTAATTCAACCAATTCAGTTTAGTATAAGTATAGATTTTGTTTACACACAGTTAAATGTCAAAATAGTTCTATTTCAAGCAATTCAGTTTAGCATATGTACGCAGTTTAGTTCTATTTGACCCATAGATAGGACCCTGTCAGGTACTACCACTCAGGTCCAGAGTGGACCTGGGAGTGATGGCAATAAAGGTGTACTCCTCATTCCCAAAACCCCAGCATTACTGGAACCTCACCATCAGATTGTTTAGTGTCATATTTAGGACGCTCGTTCGGAGGTGGGGGGGTCTTACTCCTCTGCAGAGGTGCAGTCAGTGTATTCTACAGCCCCAGCCAACTGGGCAATACTTCTATTTGAAGGTTTTTGATATTTTGTGGCTTAACGTTCTACTTTTCATTTATTTTCTTTGTTTTACCTTTAACATCAAAGCAGCAAAAATAAATATAGCATATGAAGCCATAATAATTTATCGATATTTTATTAGTATCCTCATTAGGACTGTACAAGCTACTTGTTTGGTTTTTCTTTGTGTGTGCATGTGTGTATGTTTTGACTAACTTTTCTTTTTTTCCAGTCTTTCTTAAACACTTCTCCACTTATAATACATCTCAAATCTTTTATTTCCTCCCCCTTTAATTTTTCTTTCTTTCCTCTTTTCCTTCTTTCATAAACCTACTCTAAAAACATCTCTTTCTTTTTCCTTTCTCTCTTGTCTAAATGGTTTACTTTTCTTTTCTTTTTCTTTTTTCTTTTTCCTCACTCTATCTTTCCTTTCTTTTTCCTTTCCCAGCTTAGTTTTCCGGCAGTGGGAGGTTTCTTGTCCTTCCTTTCTCTTTTTCCTCTCCTATCTTTCTCCTCATTTTTCTCACACCCTCTTTCCCTTCCAATACATACTATTTTCTCTCGTTCTCCCTCTCTCACACAACCAGTATCCACTTTGCTCTCTTTACGTAGCTAACTGACTCTACATTCCTCTCTCAATTTTCTTCTTTCCTTTCCAATGGCTTTATATGTCTAACATGTTTACACAAGAACCGATAAAGCGTCCGCAAACAACAGCACGTTATTTGCCAACCATTCAATTGATATTTTTACACTGTTTACAAAAAGCTTTTATATCAGTTACACCATATTTATGGATCTGATACAGACAAAATATTGCTTTTATATAAAGATAATAATAATTATTATAAAGGCCAGAAGATCAATTAATATATCATAAAAAAGGAAAAGAAAAAAAAAGTGTCAGATTGTTGACTTCACTCTTCCAACAGGACAGGATAAAAATTAAAAGCAATCAAAAAGCTGGATATGTATCTGTGTCTCAGCACAAAACTAATATTATAAAACATAAAGATGTCAGTAATGCTATTTATTGTTAAAGCACTGGGAACAATAAAAAATAATTAATATAAATCATAGCAAGACAACAGAGCATTGGACAAATAAAGATGTTTTTAATGGCATATCAACCCTCACGGGTTATTTAATGCCAAAGCTATCCTTGTAGAAGAACAGTAAACTATTGAACCAATACTTAGGATTCGATAATAAGGGAGTTGATACCTTTCTTAAGAGTATTTGTCTAAAAGTGAATTTAATAGAACGACTAGAGTTTGAACTCACTCACTACAATGTCACAATCAAACACATTAGCCACGACACCATCGGGACTCCTCCTCCCACTTATAGCTCACCAAAAATACTAAAGAAAATATTTGAACATTTGAATGTACTCACATTATTTTTATCTAAATTTTATAAAAATAAAATAAAAACATTAAACTGAATGATTGATTGACTGAAACGGCATGTCAACCTGCCTTGGATTATTTTATGCATTTAGTTAAAGAACTTCCAAGTGAAATAATCCAGAGGTTGCAGGTTCAATCCTGACTACAGGTAAAATTTAACAAGGAATACTTACTATAGCTTAACACTTGTACCCTGTTATGGTTAATGGGATTAGAACAAGCTACACCTGAGGATTAAATAAAGGGTTTGGTTCAAAGTTCCACGTAGGTCCCTGAGTCTAACAAGAAACATCTGAACAAGACCGAAGGATATATCAACCAAGATATTGTGAATATAAAAATAAAGATGAGGTCAATAGTTTGAATACTCTAAATGATAAAAATAGAAGCAGCGTCGCATCAACCGAAAAGGACATCGACACGAGGTTAACGAAAGCATGGACAGCTATCAATAGGCTATCGATTATAAGGAAATCAGACCTAACCGATAAAATGAAACGCAGTTTCTTCCAGGCAGCGGTCGCATCAATACTGCTATATGGATGTGCTACATGGACTCTAACAAAACGGCTGGAGTAGAAGCTAGACGGCAATTACACAAGAATGCTGCGAGCAATCTTGAACAAGTCCTGGTGGCAACACCCCACAAAACACCAACTGTACGTCCACCTGCCTCCTATCATGAAAACTATTCAAGTTAGATGAACCAGACATGCAGGACACTGCTGGAGAAGCAGGGACGAGCTCATAAGTGATGTACTCTTATGGACCCCTACACATGGCCGTGCAAAAGCAGGACGACCAGCACGAACATACATTCAGTAACTATGTGAGGATACAGGATGTTGTCCAGAAGACCTGCCTGAGGTGATGAACGATAGAGAAAAGTGGCGAGAGAGTGTCAGGGATATCCATGCTACCAGCAGGACATGATGATGATGATATAAAATAAATGCAATTAAACGTGTTATGATTACAATGAAACATTTATGAATGAATCAAATTTTACCATTAAATAACCCATAAGTAAGTAAAGTTGTCTCCCTTTAGTTGAGGGTGACCTGAAGGCTCCCTTTTCAATAGCTACTACACTGAGGTGTAGGGGAGGGCGCTACTCCATTCCCAGGATTGCTCCACTTTACCCTTGATCCTAACCTTATAGTGCTGAGTGTTAAGCAAGGCAGCATCATGTAGCATTTTTTGAGTCTTAGATATGACTCAACCTGGGATTGAACCCAGGTCTCCCAGACCACTGGCGAACACTCTGCTCATTAGGCCAATGACCCGGTATATCATTAAATATATGAACAAAACAAAATTATATACATACTCCTCAACTTTCAATATAAGCTAGGAAAACTATATAGTTGTGAGCAAATTATTTGTATTAGATAGGAATACTTGATGTCATATAAACACCCTATCAGCAAGATTTACAATAGACAGACAGTATCCTCTGCATAATGATAAAACCTCATCAAAAAAAGGGTGTCCAGAGTCTTATACTAAACTGTATCTGATAGTGAGACTTTGTTAGAGTTACTTCAATGGATCAAATAGATCTGTTGACAAATTATTTGTATTTGTGCTAGTGGCAACTATTACTTCCCTCGCTATAGAGCTAAACCCCACAGGGGTAAGGGAGCATATATATATATATATTTGTTTAAAAGAACATGGCCTATGTAAGGAATTAATGCTAATAACCCAAAGAAAATGTTAAAATAAAAACAATGTATTTACATCTAAGGCCATTAGAATAGAAGCATTTCAAAATAATATTTTTTTGTGATTTTTCAAAGATATATATATATATATATATATATATATATATATATATATATATATATATATATATATAAAATTAACTTAAATCGCGAGTCGGAAATCTACTAAAGTTTCACCTCAACAGATCATCAGGGAGTCTCACGCTGACCAATGATAAAGGAGAAAACACCATTTTTTATATTCACCAAAAACCTACCCAGCTTAAAATTTACATAACAAAAGAAACAAATAAAATGCAAAAAAAACAAAAAAAAAACCCTCAGGTATAAATATGTAGGAACCTATCTCTAATTATAGAGTAGCCACCCTCTTTTGTGTTTACAACTATTTAAAACCTCCGACCTTTGGTTTAACATATCCCTACTTTTACAAGACGCAATTGCTAATTTATATATATATATATATATATATATATATATATATATATATATATATATAACTTCTGATATTTGCTATAACAGAATTTTCATTGAATAAAATAAGTACCTTTACCTCTTTTTTTAATGTAAATCAATTATAAACATGCTTCCCCCCTTTTAATGCTACCTTCCCCACCACCATCAAGCCTCTTCAGGCCAAAAGAAATATTGTCGTCTAGTAGACTCCCATCTGCCTATTATCAGTAACAATTGCAAGTGAACCATTTATTGATTATCAAACTCAACTGGCAGTTTCAAAATATCAAATGTCTACTGGCCATGTATTTCAGGCAGTAAATTCAATGACTTGAGCTATCTCAATGCTGTCTGTGTTGTGGTAGTAGATCTGGTAGGTGTGCAAGCAGAAATGTCGGCTTTGTTTAGCTCTTTCTTATTGCAAGGTCAGTCAGTTCAATATTTCAGAAAAGACAATGAAAAGTATTTTATGGTCAATGCTTTTCAAATAGAAAACTTTTGATGATGCAATTCTGGTATTGTATCGGCATCTGATTCTCTTATTATCACTCCTTGTTAAGGCTTTGAAACCACAAGCCTGATATTTCAGACTGAGCCATATTTTGAGCTAGGTATTATTATACAGTCCACTGTGGGTATATTTTAGGCTGAGTGCTAATTTACTATAGACCAAAAATATAATGGAGGCAGACCCCTATACCGTAAATAATATTTAGGGTTGAGAACTATTTTATTCTGTACCCACGGTGGGCAAATGTGACTCGTTGTTGAGTCAGGTGCGGCTCCCATTAAAATTTTAGTTTTAATTTTTTCCCGGAACTGTTTGCAATGCGCAAACCATATTAGCCAATCTGCACGTTGAAGTGGGTAGTAGCGGTAGTAGGAATTCAGTGCTCTTGCATATAGCACATACGTACTACACGCATTTATATAGCTAGCAATACTTCATACTTTGGCTGATTAGTGCAACAGTGACCTTTATAGAATTTTTTATTTTGTGGATGGCCAATTTTTTATCATGCTTTTAAAAATATTCACGAGTATAATTTTTCAGAGCCGTGAATTAATTATTTTGTTTCAATTTCAGATTTTGGAATTAAATTTATTCAAATTTTTTTAATGACAGAGCTATGGAAAATATCAGAAAACGAAAGTACGAAGACAAAAATAGAAACTTTGAAGAAGAATGGGTTGAAAACTATGATTTTATTGATAATAATGGAAAGTAGTAGCTGATTTGTAATATTACAATTAAAAACTACAAAGTAAACAATTTACATTGACATTACGAAAAAAATCATCCCCACTTTTCAACTCAATATCTACTCAATACAAAATTATGAACTGAGAAATTTAAATTCCAGTATAACCCAGTTGAAGTGATGGATAATTGTATTAGTTATTTTATCATCTGATTTGGCTGGGTCACAAGTTTTTCAGTTGGCTGTTAAGTTAGCAAAAATCTTTGAGCGGAAATGTCAAATTGGAAAGTTCAAGTGAGTACACCAGCTGCCAACACAGGAAAACCAAATTGAAACAAAATGGATTCATGTCTTGTCACAGCTTTGATAGGGGAAATGAAAACAATGAATTTGGGGACACGTGAGAGATGACACAATAACTTAGCAAGATGACATCACACTACCAACATCCTGAATTTAGATACATAAAAATTAGCAAATTTTGAAAAAGTTGTCAGTTGTTAGTTCAGTGGGAAGCAGTTGAGGTTAGAGGTCAGTTGTGGGAGGGGTCTCTTTGTGTCTCTGTTCATAGACCCTTAAAGATTTTCTCTCTTTCTCATGCTATTGTATGCCGCCTGAACATCAAACAGTATATCTGGATAACAAAACGACCATTTTCTACCATTACTGTTACACCAATATTGGACATATTACTGTTACACCAATACATTCCAATAAATGATTGTTAATTGTTGACAGATAGTTCTTCATGTTTTTGAGTTGCCAACATCCAGAGAACTTTGTTTCAATGAATCTCCCCAACTGTTAAAAGAAGTTCTGATGAATTGTGTCTTTTCCTATCTGTGTATCTTTCAAATACAGCATGGGTACCAAGAAAATTGATAAACAAACTATCTGGAAATGCATTTAGCGCCATTTACAGGATAAGACCAATAATTATTATTACCTTTGGTACCACAAATGTTGTCATGCACAATGGTATTACATTTGGCGCTAGTACTGGCATTGGATATTGGAGAACACAATATTGCTAAAGTGGTACCATGCCAAGATATTGTTACAGTAGTACCGTACTCAAGCATAGGTGCCAGAACAAGTGATAGTACCACATTTTGGTGCCAGACTAAGTGATAGTACCACAAATGGTGACCAACCCCAGAACATAGTATCACATTTGGTACTGGACCAAGCAATAGTTATAATTGGTGATGGACCAAACCATAGCGTTATAATTGGTACAAACATATTAAGCATACTGTTTGGTATTGGTAATAGGACTGAAACATAGTATTACACCTGCAATCTAGTTTTTTTAAACAACAAGGACTCTGAACTTCATTTAGTCGCGAGAATGACAATAAATGATGCTAGTTTTTTGTTAGCTTGGAATATTTCTCACACTAAACATCCATATGAAGAAGGAAAATTCATTGAAAAACAAATACTTGGAAGAATTGGTTAAAATTTTGGATCCTAGCAATACAAAACTGCATAAATTGATTGCACAGGTTCCCATGTCTCGCCAGACAACTGAACGTCATATTGGCGCAATTAGTAAAAATGTTGCAAATAATTTGATATGTGATTTGCAAAATTGTACAGCATTTAGTTTAGTTCTCAACAAATCTAGAGACATTCAGAATGTTCCACAATTGGCCATTTTGATCTGCTATGTACATCCAGACATAAATGTTAAATACAAAGAACTCAGACTATAACACTCTGCATACAGAGACGCCTTTATTACACCCCTCCTCTCACACTCTCACATAAACCAATATGGCCGTTTGTTTACTTCCGGTCCTCGAATGATGTTCTCTCTCTCTTCTCGAGAGTATCAGGGGAGATAACTTGCATGCCTTAACAATAAATATAGAGGGAAAAAATGTTAGATCTAGTAGCTTTTATCAAAATAACTCATGGTATCTGTAGGATTTGTCAGGTTGCGTAGGGCAATTAGTTGCGATAGCCGAGAGTAATTAATTGTGTTAGCTAAGAGCAATCAGTCGTGAAGACAGGAAACTCAATTCCTGATTGAGGAACGGGAACTATTTATGGTGCCTTATTTATTGTGCACAAGTGGACTATTCCATTGCATAGATTGTCATTGGCTGCTTGTAAGTAAGTGAAAGTATTTTATTATATAAACCAGCTTCAGTTTAGCATTGTAAGGAGGATGGCACTGAGCTACAACCTGCTTTATTCTGTCTGCCAGCTGGACGCTTTACCGAGGTATGTGTTATTGTTAGTCTACAGTATCGATGTTAGAAATGCACTTGATGAAGTAATGAACCAGTTTGAATCGCCTCGTAATAAACTTGTAAGTATTGAGACGGACAGAGCGCCTACAATGATGGGGAAAAACTTAGGTCACATTGGTCTTTTAAATAATGATCCTAAAATTCCACATTTTTGACACCTCCATTGCATAATTTACTGTGAGCATCTTGTAGCAAAGTACTTCAAATACAAAAATGTGTGTAAGATTGTTTTGCAGATTGTGAATTTAATCAAAATAAATACCAAAACAAACCATCAATTCAAAAACTTTTTAGATGAGTTGAGAGTGAATGATGAAATAGATAAATTTTCCCAGTGATTTATCCTTGCACAGTGTTGTAAGATGGCTGTCAACTTATAATGTTTTGAGCCATTTTGTAGAGCTCCTAAATCCTATCATAACATTTACAAAAGAAAAAGGCAAAAAATACCCAGAATTAGAAAATGAAACTTGGCTTTCTGACTTAATCTTCCTTACAGATGTGTGAGAAGATTGGCAAATACTTTTGCTTTGTCACAAACTATATTTAGTTTTGAAGTTAAACTTCTACTATTTGTATACGATATTGAGAACAAAATATTTAATCATTTTCCATAAGTAAAAGCAAATGTAATTAATATCAAAGAAGAAACGTTAGATGAATATAAAGAAAAATTGAAAAAATTACAAGCAAATTTCAACAACAGGTTTAAAGATTTGAAAAGTTTCAAATCTACATTTGCATATTTTGTGAATCCATTTATTTGTGATGCTACTAAAGATGGATTTCTATTTTCTGAAATAATTCTTACTAAAAAAGCGGCTGGGGAATTGGAGTAATTAGAAATGAAAGAAGATCAGGCATTGCAAATGGCACACAAAGCTTCTTCCATGATTGAATTTTGGAAACTTGTGCCAGAATCAAAATATCCAAATTTAACGAAAGCAGCTTGTCATCTATTTTTGATTTTTGGTACAACATATTGCTGTGAATCTTTGTACTCCACAATAAAGTTCATAAAGTCAAAACATCATTCACAGTTGACCAATCAACATCTTACAGAATCACTGCAGACAGCTTTAACTAATTTTACACCAAATTTTTATAATTTGACTAAAGATTGATGTTAGATGTTGTTATACTTTTTATTAATAAAGATATTTTTGTCATATTTGATTTTTATTATATTTGAATTTTATAACTAAAATTCAGAAATAATTACTTTCTTTTTCATAATTAGATCTTTTATATGTGTTCTTATATTCTTATATGTGACTTGTAAAAATATGCAATCACATTAAACAAAAAATTTCGAATTTATTTATCTATGTGTGGCTCTTTATTAAATATAAAAAAAAACAGATTGTAGCTCTCTTTGCCTTCATGTGTGCCCACCTTTGCTATATACAGGGTGGAACGTTAAAATTGTCGCCCTAGAAAAGACGACATGATTCCATTTCCGTTTAATGAAAACCGGTTTTTTTTTTTCTTGTTGCAGACCATCTACTAGTTGGCCAGTTATGTACAAATCCCAAGAGCGATAGGAGCCTTCTATCATGTCTGAAAGTGACACAATGTTCAACGAGCGAGATCGGAGATGCGCTACTGTACAACTCATGCTCTCTACCGATCCAAGTTATGACAACAGGACCATTGCCAGCACCCTCAAAATGCAAATCCGGATGGTTCAACGTGCCCAGGGTGATGGAAACAAAGTTTCCAGCTATGGTTATGGTCTTTGGTATGGTTTCAAGTGAGGGCCACATCATGCCACCTCACATCTTCAAAGTCAGCTTGAAAGTCAACACCAAAGTGTACCTGGATGTACTGAAGAGTGTGGTGATCCCCTGGTGCAATCAGGTAGCCGGTGGCAGACCCTGGGTGTGGCCGCAGGACTCGGCGCCGGACCACAAGTCCAAAGAGATCCAGGCTTGGCTTCAGAAGGAGTGCTACGACTTTGTACCCTTCTCGCACTGGCCCCCTCCTCCCCCGACCAGAACCCGCTGGACTACTTCGTTTGGTCATACGTCGAGAACATCACCAACATGACCTCCCACAACACCAAAGCCAGCCTGATTGCCGCCACCCGCCAAGTATTCGCTGAGCTTCCACCGGTGCTTGTGGAAAAGGCATGCTCCCAGTTACGGATCCGTATTGAGGCGGTGATTGAGGCTGAAGGCGGCTACATTGAATAGATGTCAGCTCTAGTACATAATCAAGTTACTTGAATTTATTTTTTCAATAAAAATTTTAAAATAAAGCTGTAGTGTTGTTTTTATTAGGATGACAATTTTATCGTTCCACCCTGTACCATAGGCCCAATATTTTGGGCTGGGTACCATTTTATTCTACACCTTAAATTTGATATTTTGGGCTGAGCGCCATATACTATATACCCTAAGCCCAATATTTCAAGTTGAACTCTATTTTACTCTTTAAGCTCATTATTTCAAAGTTATTTTACCATACACCATAAGTCCAATATTTCAACTAAAGTGCTCTTCTACCATATGTAGTCCAAAAAATAGCTTCCAAATATAATTGCACTCTCTAACAATTTCTCTCTATGCTTGCAAATAGCGCTGTGTTTGCCTTTCTTGGTAAAAAAGACCCTACTGTCTCCTTTTTTAGTCTCTTATACATATCGCCATTCCAATCACACCCATACAATCTTCCTCATTTCCAGATTGATATATATAAAATATCCGTTCACGTTCGCCTTTACTTTCTTCTATTTTTCTTTCCTTTGGGACCCGTGGTTTGATTCAGGCGGCTGGATGTGTGAGGGCAGAAATTAACAGGCAGTGAGAGAGCAGCAGGTGTTTTTTGGAGACTCTTGGTGTCCAGCATTTCAGACGAGAAACTGGATTAGCATTACCGAAAAAAAACTACAACTTTCTATATTTAAATTACACCATTCACCTTAAGCTTGATATTCAGGTTGAGCACAAATTTTTCCATACACTGTACCTGATTTTTTAGACTGAGCACTATTTTAGTATATACTTTATAAACCAAATCTGGGGGAGTCTTCATGACTTTAATGGGTAGTATGCTGGACTTCACTATCATAGGAAGTAATTTTGAACAGCAGTCACACTCTTACGTTCACTTTTGGACAAGTACCCATGGAAAATGAAATTGTAGATTTAGTCTTCATAGCCACAAACCTCCCATTTCACAAACTATCCAAGCGGCACAAACAAGATATCTGGATCCCTGTTTGAGAAGTAAGGTTGGTTGTTTGGGTTTTATGACATATCAACCTTTGGAAGTTATTTAATGTCAAATCTGTTTTTATACAAATAAACAGTTCTATTTCAAACAATTCAGTTTAGCATAAGTACAGTTTAATTGTCAAAATCATTTCTATTTCAAGATATTCAGTTTTGTCAAACACTTCTATTTCAAACAATTCAGTTTAGTATAAGTATAGTTTTTGTTTAGACACAGTTAAATGTCAAAACAGTTCTATTTCAGACAATTCAGTTTAGCATAAGAATGTAGTTTAAATATCAAAACAGTTCTATTTGAAGCAATTCAGTTTAGCGTAGGTATGCAGTTTAGTTCTTTTTGGCAACTTTTGTCGGTTATTTAATGATAAATCCATCCTTGTAGAGGAACAGTAGTGTTGGTGCTATTTAACCAACAGCTGGAGGTGAGAAGGGAATTCATAGCTTTCTGGAGGGTATTAGTTTTAAAGTGAACATACTAGCACAACTGGAGTTTGAACTCACATACTAATATGTTGCAGTCCAGCATGTTAGCCCTTCAATGGTTTTTCTTCGATTTTTTGTTTAATGGCATATCAACCTTCATGGGTTATTTTACACCAAAGCCATCCTTGGAAAAGAACAGTAGTAGTACTATTTAACCCATAGCTGGGTGGGGAGGGGATAAGGAGGTTTATACTTTTCCAAAGGGCATTAGTCCAAAAGTGAATGTAATAGCACGACTGGAGTTCATACTTGATTACTACAAGTGGCTTTGGCCAATAGGTCGGCCTGGAGTGTGTCATTTGCTACCCCTTGGATGATCTGGTCCTTAATGTATATATCAGACAGATCATGCTCACACGTGGGGTATGAGAAGCTACAGTCAACAGCAAACTTTGTCGCATGAGTCAGTGGATATGCCCGCTTCAATGAAGAAGCGTTCCCAATCATCAGGTATCATGGATCCTTTTTGCAGCGCCATGTAGGATTTGTCAGGTTGCTTGTAAGTAAGTGAAAGTATTTTATTATATAAACCAGCTTCAATTTAGCATTGTAAGGAGGACGGCACTGAGCTACGACCTGCTTTATTTTTGTCTGCTAGCTGGACGCTTAACGGAGGTATGTGTTATTGTTATTCTACAGTTTCAGTCCAGAAATTTAGCCACTAAGCCATAGATTATGCTCTGCAATAAAAATTGTGTTATTAATGACTGATTGATATTAATGGTGTGTCAACAAGTCTAGGGTTATTTTATGCTTAGGGGTTAGAGAATGGCATACATTATTTATATTTAAATTTGTGTAGATTCTTAGGAGTTTGCTTTTTTAAACATGGTTATATGATATCAAATATTCCCATCTAATACAAATAATTTGCAAACAAATCTATTGGACCCATAGATGTAACTCTAACAGAGCCTTGCCCAATCGGCTGGGACTGTAGAATACACTGACTGCACCTCTGCAGTGTCGTAGATATGACACTAAACAATCTGATGGTGAGGTTCCAGTAATGCTGGAGCTTTGGAGAATGCGGAGCACCCCTTCACTGCCATCACTCCCAGGTCCACTCTGGCCCAGAGTGGTAGCACCTGATAGGGTCCTATCTATGGGTCAAATAGAACTAACGGCATACTTAAGCTAAACTGAATTGCTTGACTAAACTGAATAGCTTGAAATAGAAATGTTATTGACAATTAAACCATACTTATATTTAAACTGTGTGCTGATGCTAAACTGAATTATTTGAAATGGAATTGTTTTTTGACAATGAAACTGCATTTACACTAAACTGAATAGTTTGATATAGAACTGTTTTGATATTTAACTGTGTGTAAACATAATCTGTACTTATACTAAACTGTATTAGCTGAATTAGAACTGCTTGACTAAACTGAATAGCTTGAAATAGAAATGTTTTTCACAATTAAACTGTACTTACATTTAAACCATGTGCTTATGCTAAACTGAATTGTTTGTAATAGAACTGATTACTTACATAAAAATGGATTTGGCGTTAAATAACCTACAAAGGTTGATATGCCATAAAACCCAACCAACCAATCAATCTAACAGAGCCTCATCATCAGATCCATTTTATTGTCATACCCAGGACCCCTCTTTTTTGAAGTGGTCTTACCCTTCTGCAGGGTATACAGTCAGTGCATTCTAAAGTTTGCTGACAGGACAGTTATAGGGTATAAAGTATTCCTATCTAATACAAATAATTTGCCCAGACCTACTAAAATGTTGCAGTTTAGTATGTTAGTGGCTATGCCACATGGATTCTCCCAATGAAATGAAGGTAAAGCCTTAAAGAAAGATATCTGTGCCCTTGAGTGAAGTTTGAGTGTGTTTTTTTAGGATCTTCGGTACTCATGTCAAATCTGGAGAATAACTAATCCTTTCGAATGCAAAACCAACATCTGTGAAATGAGATATCTGAAAATGGCTATAAACAAAACATGTTGTGATATCAGTTCAATTGATGTTCAGTCTCAATTAAAAGAAGAATTTCAAATTTGGCTTTTCATGGCTTTCCCTTGGGCCAAATCAAGCACAGTATGTGTATATGCTTATCTAGGAACATATATATATATATACATATATAGTGGATAGATATAGTAATAAGTTTTCATATTTATCATCAGATCGTGCTGACTTTCTCTTGCCATCTGTTCTTCTCATCCATCGCTATTAGCAGGTCTTCGAGACGATATCCAGTGGTCGCATTGAGCTAATATATATTAGTCCTTGTTGGTCAGCCAACAACAGTGTGTCTATCTGTAGGGTTTCATAAAAGAACATCATTTTTAAGTTCATCCTTACTTCTCCTGGCCCATGCTGAAGCTTTGGGGAATGCGGAGTACCCCATCATTGCCCTTCGCTCCCAGGTCCACTCTAGCCTAGAGTGGTAGCACCTGATAGAGCCCTATCTATGAGTCAAATAGAAGTAAACCGTGTACTTATGCTGAACTGAATTGCTTGAAATAGAACTACATACTGGTGCTAGACTGAATTGTTTGAAATAAAACTGTTTTTGACATTGAAACTGTACTATGCTGAACTGAATTGTTTGAAATAGAACTGTTTTGACATTTAACTTGGTGTAAACAAAAACTATACTTATACTAAACTGAATTGTTTGAAATAGAACTGTTTGACAAAACTGAATAACTTGAAATAGAAATGATTTTGACAATTAAACTGTACTTATGCTAAACTGAATTGTTTGAAATAGAACTGTTTATTTGTACAAAAACAGATTTGGCATTAAATAACCTCCAAATGCCATAAAACCCAAACAACCAACCTTACTTCTCAAACAGGGATCCAAATGTCTTGTTTGTGCTGCTTGGATAGTTTGTGAAATAGGAGGTTAGTGGCTGTGAAGACTAAATCTACAATTTCACTTGATTGCCAAAGTAGTCGGGAAAAATAAACAGATAGCGGTCATGTCAATAGTACTATATGGATGCACCACATGGACACTGATTAAGCATATAGAGAAAACGCTTGACAGCAATTGTACAAGAATGCACAAGTCCTGGAAGCAACATCCCACAAAATAGCAGCTGTACGGCCACCTACATCCCATCTCTAAAACCATCCAAAGCAGACAAACATGTAGGACACTGCTGTAGATGTAAGTACAACCTCATAAGCAACATTCTCCTGTAGATCCCTTCACACAGATAAGCAGGTGCTGGACGACCAGCTAGAACATATGTACAACAGTTCTGTAAGGACACAGGATGTAGTCTAGAGGACCAGCCAGAAGCGATGGACGACAGAGACAAATGGCATGAGAGAGCCATGGAAATCTGTGCTAGCTGCACAACAGAATGATGATGATGATGATAATGATATGAGTGTGTGTGTGTGTGTGTGTGTGAGAGAGAGAGAGAGAGAAATAAACAAGACAAGACAGAAAATTTAATTTTCTTTTGCTACAGATTTACATGCATGGTGCAGTATTTGGATATATGCAGATATTTAGATAAGAGAAAATCAGACATATAGATATAGGTAAAAACAGGATCAGAAAAACGATAGGAACATCACCACCCACATTCACATTATCCATCAGAGAATCAAATAGTTTTGGCACCTGACATGTAAGCTAACTCAGGAACCTGCGTACAACACAGTGAGTCAAGGTAGAAGGTGAGAGGAAGACCATGGAAGACCTGGTGTGAGGGATTGAATAATATCCTCAAAGCATATAATGATAAGTTATATAGCACCTAAACCTTCCTTTAGGCAATGTTGGTGTCGTGAAGATGAGAGACCAACAAAATAGGCAACTGCTGGTTTTTTCATTAAATCTTACTCAGGCCTGTACAGATATCTAGGGATAGATCTACAATCTTACAAGACTGACAAGATGCAATGAACTGTCTGCAAGAAAACTGAAGAAAAGCTTGAAAAAATTCTGAAAGTCAGCAAATAAATCATGCAAACCTTTGGAATCCACGATGATATATGAAAAAATGGTTTGGTTTAGTTTGGTTTGGTTTGGCTTTATGGCATATCAACCATTGTAGATTATTTAATGCCAAATGTGGTTTATTCATATATATTAGAGATATATGATTTATAAACATAAGTCAACAAAGTTAAATAGTTCCAAGTTCTCTAATGATTCAATTAAACATCAAACATTGCTTACACACAGTTAAATGATCAAACAGTTCTATTTCAAACAATTCAATTTAGCATAAGTCAAAGTTAGATGGATCCATGTACTGCAATGTATCACTAACAATTCAATTAAACATCAGTCATTTGTTTACACACAGTTAAATGATCAAACAGTTCTATTTGTAACAATTCAATTTAGCATATGTCATTTATTTGCACTCAGTTTAAATGTCTAATAGTTCTATTTGATCCCTAGATAGGATCCTTTCAGGTGCTACTACTCCAAGCCAGAGTGAACCAGGGAGCGATAGCAATGAAGGGGTGGCCCACATTCCCCAAAGGTCCAGCATTACTGGAGCCTCACCATCAGATTGTTTAGTGTTATATCCAGGACACTTGTTGGAGGAGTCTTACCCCTCTGCAGAAATGCAGTCAGTGTATTCTACAGTCCCAGCTGGCTGGGCTAATGAAGAAATGAACAAAATTTGTTTTTTTTTAATCATAAAAGATTCTGAGAGTTCTTTGATGTCTACAATTCTTTTTGCTAACATGTCTCAAATTTCTAATAGTTATTTATTTCAGACAATACTTATAAATGTTTACCAGAAATCTTACTAGTGATATTTTTTTCTTTTCCTGAAAAAATTGAAAAACTACTTAATGATCTATACTGCAACCTCTAAAAAAAATCACAAATATACATCAGAATGAGATGGCAACAATTGTGGGATGAAAATGCCCAAAACAAGTTCCGCCAAATAGAGCCTCTTCTGAAAGAAAGAAAACGTGAAGCTAGTAATACTAGAAGAGAAGAAACCATTCTTTCTCGACAACGTATAGGCCACACTAGATTAACACATGACTTTATTCTAAAAGAAGAACCTCTTCCTAAATGTCCATGCGGAAACCAATTAGGCATATTTTAATAGAATGTACAAACCTATCTCACACCCGAAAAATATTTTATAAAGTTAACAGTATGAAGGAATTATTTGAGAAAATAAACCCTAAAAACATAGTAGAATTCTTGAAAAGAATTGGCCTTCTATCATAGACCTACAAAATAATTATATAAAAAATCAAATGCTGACTTCAGCAGACAATTCAAGACTGAACACTATAAACAAATACCAACGACATCAAAATAAAACAATATGCAAATAACTATACGCATAAAGATTATACATAATAAAAATAATAAATAAAAACGTTTTCGGCATAAAATAACCCAATGGGTTGGGATGCTGTAAACCCAACCAACATCAGAATGAACTATTTTTTTTTCAAAATGTAATTTTTTAAAAATCAAAAAAAAGCATAATACCAACCACTAGAGCAGGATAAAACCTAAAATAAATCATAGTTAACTCACACTTCCTTGGCTGTCCCATAACTCTCAGTTTCACAGTCATCATGGCTGCCCCATAACTGTCAGTCAAATGCAATCATCAGATGAGAACATCTAACAAATGCATTTTTTTCTTATTCTCACAAAAAGAAAGCATGAAACTAATAGTCAACTAACTCTCTTTCTCTCTCTCTCTCTATATATATATATATAAATATATATATAAAGAGAGAGAGATAGAGAGAGATTGGTTGATTGAGAGACATGGTTCAAATAAAACTAGATGTTAACATGTGCAATTTTTCATATATGAATAAGAGAGATAAAGACATTTTACAAGTTTCATTCAGAGCAATACAAGACCAATTAATGTAAATAGAAGGAGAAAAGCCTATCTGCCTTGAAGATCAGCATTTTAACATCATGGTTTTTATCTAGTCTAAAAGAAACATTAGTGAAGAAGCCACTGTCCTAACATGCAGGATAAAATAATAACAACACTTACCAGCTCAGCGGCCCAGCTAATGTCCAGCTGGCAGACAAAAATATATCAATGAGCAGGCCAGTATATATATACACTAGCATAGCCACTCCTGGGCAGGCAGCCAATCATTGTCCAGAAAATGTACTCGACCACCTGCATATCATGGAATGCCCAAATGTGCATTTAATCTTCCCTTCCTCATGCTCAAGTCAGATTTACCTCGATGCATCATTCAACATGTGTGAACAACATTCAAGTGCAAGTACAATATACAACAGAACTTTGACAATTAGTATCACCTCCAAGTAATCTCAAGCACCAAGTAAACCTGTATATATGAATAGTGAGTATCTAAAAATAAACGTGTCTGTCTGAGACCATTTTTCTCAGTCTACAACAAGACTCAAACTTTGGTATAATGGTTAATGTGTTGGACTACAGCCATGAAGTAAGTGAGTTCAAACTCCAGTTGCCCTATTACATTCACTTTTGGACTAATACCCTTTGGAAATGTATGAATCCCCTAATCCTCCCAGCTATGGGTTAAATAGTACCACTAATCTCCTTCTACAAAGATGGCTTAGATATTAAATAACCCATGAAGGTTGATATGCCATTAAACAAAGAAACCAATGAAGATTTGTAAGATGTAAGGAGAAACAAACTCCATGTCAGGTTGGTAGGGTGATTAAATTTTATTGTTCTCCAAGACAAACAACCTACCAAGGCTAGCACAATGGGCCAGAATTTCTATGATTAGTCATTCCACTCTAAGACTGTCATAATTTGGGTCTGGAATAAGTTTAAAGAATAATTGAGAGCTCATTGGAAACATATTGATGAGACTATTATTGAAAAGTCAGAAAAATTGAAATTTTCAAATAATTTGGAGATTTGAGGTAAGATTTCCATATTTGGGTTGTTCTGGCAAAATTGGATCCAAAAGAGAGATCAGTCAACCCTACTTATTTTTTTAGCCAAGAAGAGAATATAAGATGGGTTTGGTTTGGTTTGGTTTGATTTGGTTGGATGGCCCGGGAGATCTGTGTTCAATCCCAGGTCGAGTCATACCAAAGACTCAAAAAATGGTACTTGATGCTATCTTGCTTAACACTCAGCATTATAAGGTACGTATCAAGGGTAAGGTGGAGCAATCCAGGGAAAGGAGTAGCGCCCTCCCCTACACTTCGGTGTAGTAGCTATCGAAAAGGAAGCCTTCGGGTTACCCTCGACTACGGTCGCCAACTTTACTTTACTCTTAATTTAATGGCATGTCAACCTTCTAGGGTTATTTAATGCCAGAGCCATCCTTGTAGAAGAACAGTAGTAGCACTATTTAACCCATAACTGATTGTATAAGGGGGTGCATACTTTTCCAAAGAGTATTAGTCCAAAAGTGAATGTAATAGTACAACTGGAGTTTGAACTTACTTCAAGGTTGCAATCAAGCACATAAACCACTATACCACAGGGGCTTGACCACACTTTTTCACAAGACTTAAGTATTAAGTAAAGTTAGCAACCTTAGTCAAGGGTGACCCAAAGGCTCCCTTTTCAATAGCTTCAACACCAAGGTGTAGGGGAGGGTACTACTCCATTCCCTGGATTACTCCACTTTACCCTTAATCTGTACCTTATAATGCTGAGTGTTAAACAAGGCGGTATCAAGTACAATTTTTGAGTCTTTGTTATGACTCAACCATGGGATTGAACCCAGGTCTCCTGGACCATTGGCGAACACTCTACCCAAGGAATTTGAACTTTGCTTACAGATCCTATTTTCTATTCTAATAACTGTTATGCCCCTACCTACACACATAATAAAATAAAACTTTTTGCTGCATTTTAAGCCCCTGAGAGAATCGATCATTTTATTTATTCTTTAGTTCACAGTTTGAATGTCATTCAGTTATTTTCAATACTCGTGTTTACTTGTGCTTCAATCTGAAATTAAAAATGGATTGATATTTAATCACCATAAAAAGTCAATGATAAAATCAGAATATTGAAGAGAATTTTTAATCAAGTTTTTTTTTTGTTTTGTATTGCAAATAATATAATGATAGATTTGGTTTTCAAATAAACGGAACCAAGCTTAAGCATATACAAACACATAAGTAAGAACACCCCTAACAATTCTTTTTAATAAAAAGTAAATTTTCTTCATAAGCAAATATATCAAGATTTAACTATTTCAAGAGCCACATAATCAATTTGGCTAGGTTGGGTTTTATGGCATATCAACCTTGGTGGGTTATTTGATGCCAAATACTCTTTATACATATATATTAGATATATATTATTTGGTTTGGTCTGAGTTTATGGCACATCAACCATTGTAGGTTACTTAATGCCAAATCCTGTTTATACACATATTAAATATATATGATTTGTAAAAACATTTTGTAGATAACATTTTTAAATAAGCCTAAGCTTTCATTTATGTACAGGTAAATTGTTTCAAGTATTTTTATCTAACACTAATATTCCAGTTCAATATTAATCATTTGTTTGCAGACAGTGAAGTGGTTACAAGTATTGCAGTTTAATAGTAATTATTTTATTCAACATTATTCTTTTATTTGCACACAGTCAAATTGTTACATTTTGCTCTGGCCAAACAAACGACAACACGTAATATATATAAAAATATATATTTATTTTCTCGATGGACGCTTCTGTGAAGTAGGAGCAATCAGGAAAGGTATTAGAATCGTTCGTCTATGAGGCCTGGACACTTCGGTGTAAGTTAGACGATGGCCAAGAAAACGCACACGGGGTAACGATGGGACAAGTTTGCGTGAACAGCGGAATTTCACTGTCTTCCGTTCAAACCATTGGCCTTATATTACCATCAAACTCCCACGCGGAGATATGGACATGCCTCCTCGCCCACTCAATCTCCTCCCATAAATGGCCAACAGAAAATGCAACTTCCGCCCTCTTTGGAGTGGCATGTTTGATCATCGTCGAGCGGAAATAACTGTAATGCAGTTCACAGGTCACCCTCTTCCGGTGCAGCACTTTGTGACTGCACCATGGGATTTTAACCTCGTCCCATATTGTCAGCCAAGCTATATTTTACAAAATGATTCCAAGTACTGCTATGTAATACGAATAATTCAATTTAGCCATACAGAATTTCAACTATTGCTGTTTAACTTTAATAATTCTATTCAACATTACTCATTCATTTGCACACAGTTAAACGGTTCCAAGTATTGCTATATATCACTAACAATTTAATTAGACAGGCATTTGTTTACACACAGTTAAAGGATCAAACAGTTCTGTCACTAACAATCCAATTTAACATTGTTTGTCCTTAGTTTAAATGTCAAACAGTTCTATTTGACCCATAGATAGGACCTTTCAGGTGCTACCACTCTGGGTCAAAGTGGACCTGGGAGCAATAGCAATGAAGGGGTACTCCATATTTGCCAAAGCTCCTGGGCTGGAGCCTCACCATCAGATGCAGTTTAGCATCATATCCAGAACACTTGTTGGTTAGGATATTACAACCTCTGCAGAGATAAAGTCAGTGTATTTTCCAGCCCCAACCGACAGAGATGAACATTACTGTGTCAAAACAGATCTTAGATATTGCTTCGTATGGAAACTCTATCACTCAAAATATGAATATGCAGCAGTTCAAGTACATACTTTTTATATAAATAAATATTGATATAAACAAATAATAAATATTTATTATATATTCATGCAATTTTTTTTTTTGGTGACAGAATTTCAATGCTGTAGAGTTTGGCAATAAATAATACCTAATAATATGCATTTGTGTCAGACTAGCTAAGCTTAGAAAATATGTACTGATAATTCAAACAGAGCATATGAATGCTTAATTCTTTTTTTTTTTATTTAAAGAACATTTCTAATGATATCAGTAAATTTTATTCGTTATCTCCCTTATAATGTAGACCTACTTTTTGGTAATGAATATATTTGCTTTCTGATGATGCTAGGCCTCTATCAAAATATGTCTCATTTTCCAAATTGTTTTTTCTTTCTCATTTCTTTCCAAACTTTATTCGTATATATATTTATATATATATATATATATATATATGTGTGAATGTGTGTGAATGTGTGTGTGTGAATGTGTGTGTGTGTGTGTGTGTGAATGTGTGTGAGTGTGTGTGTGTGTGAGTGTGTGTGTGTGTGTGTGTGTGTGTGTGTGTGTGTGTGTGTGTGTGTGCGTACATGCATGGCATACAAATGTAATAATTCAAATCGATAATAGCTTTTGGTTGATTATTCTTGACTTTTGGCATATGTTCAAATGAACAGATGTGAATGACAATAACAGTTTTTTCCTTCCTTCCTTCCTTCCTTCCTTCCT
>OY757930.1:67580117-67602617 GCA_963585895.1 Sepioteuthis lessoniana | reverse complement strand
GAAACAGTTTGTCAGCGAATGAAAATATATATATATATATATATATATATGTATATATATATATATATATATATATATTCACCTGCATATAGGGGGGGAAATCGGTAAATTGTTGCCATTTTAAATTTTAAATTTTGTGCATGAGCATAAAAGAATGAAATATCGTGTTTGATTTATCCAACTTTCCCATGCATATCTACTACTTACATATATAAGGTGCCCGTGGTGTTGTGGAGGTGCCCGTGGTGTAATGGTTACCGTCGCAGGATATGGACACAGCGACACGAGTTCAAATCCTGGACGAGACTGATTGCATTTCACATAGCACTAATACCCTTGGGAAAGGTATGAATCCAATTATTCTCCCTCCAGCTATGGGTAAATAGTAGGACAGACTAGGTTCTTCAGCCTTGGTGAGGCGACTAGTCTAGGAGAAGGAAAACTCTGAATTGAAACCTGTTAAACTCCGCTTAAAAATTGACCTTGTGTCATATCCTGCCCGAGCGGAGGGGTTGGTAAATAGGACTACTTACATATATATATATATATAAATATATATATATACACACAAAAGGTGTGATGTGTAAATTGTTGAAAATTTAAATCAGTTATTTCCAGCATGTGGTTTCTTTGTTTTGTCTACTGTGCAGCAAATAAGAATCAGTTGGGCACTGTCTTTGAGGAAAGCAGCACCATGACACAATTCACTCCTCCAAAAATTTCTAAATGGCATGCTGTGCTGCCTGGCATTAATACCAAAAGTTCCAATACAAACATTTCAGAGTGTTTGGGTGTCAATCCAAGAACAGTGCAGAAGATTTGAAATGAGTTGGATCGGTCCGATGGTGATTACAATAGTACATCAGCTTCGAAGCCTCATTCTCACAGTTCTGAAAAGAAAAGGACTCTCAAATTTGTTGCTGAAATCCAGGTCCTGATTGACAACAATCTCAGCAAGTAAATTAAATCCATCGCCAGGAACATGGGAGTGTCCTAGTTTGTTTTTTTTTATCAGGCATGTAGTGCATGAAGACATTTGCTATTTCTCATAAAACATAAGAAAGGGCTAATTTTCATCAGAGGCCATGAACAACAAGAGGAAAGACCTTTCAGTAAAGCTTTTCAACAAACTCAAGTATCCCTTCAAACTCAAATGAGAAAAATGTCTGCCACGATCAGATGGTAAACTCATAAACCAACTATGCTCTGTCCCCACAGAATGTACGGTTACGGATGAATGCCAAACATTCAATCCACTTTATAGTGTTTAGGGTGGTTACTAGCGATGATGATATTATGCCTCCATTCATCTTCCCACATGGCCTCAGACTCAACATGGAGGCCTATATCATGTAAAGATAACACAGACACACACACACACACACAAATTTAAAAAACACACACACACACACACACACACACACACACACACAAACTTAAACATAAGACAAACTCATGCACACACACACAAATTTTGAAATAACACACGCACACACACAAATTTTAAAATAACACACACACACACACGCAAACTTAAACACAACACACACTCGTGCACACACACACACACACACACACACAAATCTTAAAATAATACAGACTCATGCACATACACACATATCCACATACAAATTTTAAAATAACACAAACATACATACAAATTTTAAAACACACACACACACACACACACACACAAATTTTAAAATAACTCACACACAAATTCTAAAATAACACACACATACACACAAACACAAATTTTAAAATAACACACACCCATGCATACACACACACACATACAAATTTTAAAATAACACACACACACACACGCGCACACACACACACACACACACACACACACACAAATTTTAAAATAACACAAACACACACACAAACACACAAATTTTACAATAACACACACACAAAATTAACATCTAAAGTCTTGCTTAAAGCATAAATTAAGATAAGAAAATTCAAACAATCATTTAAATTAAGTTTATTCGTAAAATTGACATTGATTTATATAATTGTTAATATACAAAGTTTATGTATTATACAGTTCAGCAAGAAATCCATTTCTATGAACAACTTTATTAATGTGTAATCAAAACAAGATATATATATATATATATAAAAAGCTGGCGACCATAGTCAAGGGCGACCTGAAGGCTCCCTTTTCAATAGCTACAACACCAAGGTGTAGTGGGGGCGCTAATCCTTTCCCTGGATTGCTCCACTTTACCATTGATACATACTTTATATTGCTGAGTGTTAAGCCTTTGGTATATCGCGACCTAGGATTGAACCCAGGTCTCCTGGACCATTGGTGAACACTCTACTGACTAGGCCAATGAGCCGGTTACATAGATGTTTGCAGGTAATAAAAATGAAATATTATCCATTTTACTTTTATCTTACAATAAGGGAATGGTTTGCTAATTAATCAAGCTGATTGATACAACTGTCAAGCGAGTTTGAACCTCACCAGGTGCTCCTGACAAATAACTTTGTGCCAGATTAACCTAAGTTTAGTAAACATCTTTAAGCTATATAAATTTGCTATGAGTATATAACAGAAAGAACTTCTAATGAAGAATGACTTTTTTCTTTATTTTTCTTTCAAATTTTGGATGAATAGTTCATACCTCTAGAATATACCTTGCCCAGTTCGCTGGGGTTGTAGAATACACTGACTGCTTCTCTGCAGAGGGATAAGATTCCCCTAACGAGTGTCCAGGATATGACACTAAACAATCTGATGGTGAGGTTCCAGTAATGCTGGAGTTTTGGGGAATGCGGACCACCCTTTCATTGCCATCACTCCCAGGTCCACTCTGACTCAGAGTGGTAGCACCTGATAGGATCCTATCTATGGGTCAAATAGAACTAAACTGTGTATTTATGCTAAACTGAATTACTTGAAATAGAACTGTTTTGATATGTTAACTGCATACTAATGCTAAACTAAATTGTTTAAAGTAGAACTGTTTTTGACATTGAAACTGTACTTATACTAAACTGAATTGTTTGAATTAGAACTATTTGACTAAACTGAACAGTTTGAAATAGAAATGCTTTTGATAATTTAACTGTGTACTTATACTAAACTGAATTGTTTGAAATAGAACTGATTATTTGTATAAAAATGGATTTGGCATTAAAAAACCTCCAAAGGTTGATATGCCGTTAAACCCGAACCAACCAACCAATCTCTAGAATATACCATTTAAGCCATACCCAAGCCAAACTCAATCAACAGTTGCTAGGAATATGAGCTTATGTACACACTTTGATCACTCGCACAATATTACGCCTACATCTTTTAGACCATTGGTCAGTTCAGTTAGTATGCCTCACAAACAACTTACAAGAGTCCAACCATCTCATTAGGACTGTCTCTGCTATTTGAGATCTTCCAGTTACAATGTCCAGCCATGTTTACTTAACAGAAAAGCAATTCCACACTAGTAAATGCACTTTGCAAGTGTTTATCCAGTTAAGTATAAATCCACAAGGAGGCTATTAACCGCTCAACAGAATCTTGAATGGCATTCCAATATGACTAAAGCACCATATGTGGTATAAAGGTTTGCAAGCTAGACTAGCACACCATTGCTCGCGTACTCAATTTGCACAGGGCGCTCTATTCTTCTGACCTTGTATCATACCAAGTAAGCTTAGTAAATAATTATGATTCAAGCTGTCAAATGTCTTGCATGGTGTAATTGCTAACAAGTTTGTCCATCTGATCATTATCAGAAGGTTCAAATCTCAGAGTGCCCCATGCTTAAGGCCTTATGCCAAACTAGGTAAAATTCAATAAATGATTAAGGCACCACACATGATGTAAACATTTGCTAGTTAGGATAGCAGACCATTATTAATGTGTTTGATTCTCACAGGGTGCTCTATTCTTCTAGCCTTGTGCCAAACTAAGCTCAGTAAATGACTAGGTCACCATAAAAAGACTTTTAACTGCTCAACAGAAGGCTTGAAGCCAGTGTCACAGAATTTCCAAAGATTTGAACATCCAAAAAAATAAATCACTGAAAATAATTCCTACCCACATGTTTAAAAAATTAGCTAAGGTAATTAATTTGATAGAAATTTTATCTAAATAAATATATTTGTATAAAATAAACAATGGATATGCGAATGACAACAAATGTGTAAATGAACAGTCAAAATGTCTCACAAGCAAAATATTCATATGAGAAAATCTTGCAAGAGATACATTTCAATCAAAATATCTTGCAGAAGATATTTTCCAAGTAAAAGATCTTGCAAAGGACATTTTCCAAGGAAAAGATCTTGCAAAGGACATTTTCCAGGCAAAAGATCTTGTAAGAGACATTTTCCAAGCAAAAGATCTTGCAAAGGACATTTTCCAAGGAAAAGATTATGTAAGAGACATTTTCCAGGCAAAAGATCTTGCAAAGGGCATTTTCCAAGTAAAAGCTCTTGCAAAGGACATTTTACAAATAAAAGATCTCACAAGAGACATTTTCCAAATAAAAGATCTTGCAAGAGACATTTTCCAAATAAAAGATCTCACAAGAGACATTTTCCAAATAAAAGATCTCACAAGAGACATTTTCCAAGTTAAAGATCTCACAAGAGACATTTTCCAAATAAAAGAATTCACAAGAGACATTTTCCAAATAAAAGATCTTGCAAAGGACATTTTACAAGTTAAATATCTCACAAGAGACATTTTCCAAATAAAAGATCTCACAAGAGACATTTTCCAAATAAAAGATCTCACAAGAGACATCTTTCAAGTTAAAGATCTCACAAGAGACATTTTCCAAATGAAAGATCTCACAAGAGACATTTTCCAAATAAAAGATCTCACAAGAGACATTTTCCAAATAAAAGATCTCACAAGAGACATTTTCCAAATAAAAGATCTCACAAGAGACATTGTCCAAATAAAAGATCTCACAAGAGACATTTTCCAAGTTAAAGATCTCACAAGAGACATTTTCCAAATAAAAGATCTTGCAAGAGACATTTTCCAAATTAAAGATCGCACAAGAGACATTTTCCAAGTTAAAGATCTCACAAGAGACATTTTCCAAATAAAAGATCTCACAAGAGACATTTTCCAAATAAAAGATCTCACAAGAGACATTTTCCAAATAAAAGATTTCACAAGAGACATTTTCCAAATAAAAGATCTTGCAAGAGACATTTTCCAAATAAAAGATCTCACAAAAGACATTTTCCAAATAAAAGATCTCACAAGAGACATTTTCCAAATAAAAGATCTCACAAGAGACATTTTCCAAATAAAAGATCTTGCAAGAGACATTTTCCAAATAAAAGATCTCACAAGAGACATTTTCCAAATAAAAGATCTCACAAGAGACATTTTCCAAGTTAAAGATCTCACAAGAGACATTTTCCAAATAAAAGATCTCACAAGAGACATTTTCCAAGTTAAAGATCTCACAAGAGACATTTTCCAAATAAAAGATCTCGCAAGAGACATTTTCCAAGTTAAAGATCTCACAAGAGACATTTTCCAAATAAAAGATCTTGCAAGAGACATTTTCCAAGTTAAAGATCTCACAAGAGACATTTTCCAAATAAAAGATCTCACAAAAGAAATTGTCCAAATAAAAGATCTCACAAGAGACATTTTCCAAATAAAAGATCTTGCAAGAGACATTTTCCAAGCAAAAGATCTTGCAAAGGACATTTTCCAAGGAAAAGATTATGTAAGAGACATTTTCCAGGCAAAAGATCTTGCAAAGGGCATTTTCCAAGTAAAAGCTCTTGCAAAGGACATTTTACAAATAAAAGATCTCACAAGAGACATTTTCCAAATAAAAGATCTTGCAAGAGACATTTTCCAAATAAAAGATCTCACAAGAGACATTTTCCAAATAAAAGATCTCACAAGAGACATTTTCCAAGTTAAAGATCTCACAAGAGACATTTTCCAAATAAAAGAATTCACAAGAGACATTTTCCAAATAAAAGATCTTGCAAAGGACATTTTACAAGTTAAATATCTCACAAGAGACATTTTCCAAATAAAAGATCTCACAAGAGACATTTTCCAAATAAAAGATCTCACAAGAGACATTTTCCAAATAAAAGATCTCACAAGAGACATTTTCCAAATAAAAGATTTCACAAGAGACATTTTCCAAGTTAAAGATCTCACAAGAGACATTTTCCAAATAAAAGATCTCACAAGAGACATTTTCCAAGTTAAAGATCTCACAAGAGACATTTTCCAAATAAAAGATCTCGCAAGAGACATTTTCCAAGTTAAAGATCTCACAAGAGACATTTTCCAAATAAAAGATCTTGCAAGAGACATTTTCCAAGTTAAAGATCTCACAAGAGACTTTTTCCAAATAAAAGATCTCACAAGAGACATTTTCCAAGTTAAAGATCTCACAAGAGACATTTTCCAAATAAAAGATTTCACAAGAGACATTTTCCAAATAAAAGATCTTGCAAGAGACATTTTCCAAATAAAAGATCTCACAAAAGACATTTTCCAAATAAAAGATCTCACAAGAGACATTTTCCAAATAAAAGATCTCACAAGAGACATTTTCCAAATAAAAGATCTTGCAAGAGACATTTTCCAAATAAAAGATCTCACAAGAGACATTTTCCAAATAAAAGATCTCACAAGAGACATTTTCCAAGTTAAAGATCTCACAAGAGACATTTTCCAAATAAAAGATCTCACAAGAGACATTTTCCAAGTTAAAGATCTCACAAGAGACATTTTCCAAATAAAAGATCTCGCAAGAGACATTTTCCAAGTTAAAGATCTCACAAGAGACATTTTCCAAATAAAAGATCTTGCAAGAGACATTTTCCAAGTTAAAGATCTCACAAGAGACATTTTCCAAATAAAAGATCTCACAAAAGAAATTGTCCAAATAAAAGATCTCACAAGAGACATTTTCCAAATAAAAGATCTTGCAAGAGACATTTTCCAAATAAAAGATCTCACAAGAGACATTTTCCAAATAAAAGATCTCACAAGAGACATTTTCCAAATAAAAGATCTTGCAAGAGACATTTTCCAAATAAAAGATCTTGCAAGAGACATTTTCCAAGTTAAAGATCTCACAAGAGACATTTTCCAAATAAAAGATCTCACAAGAGACATTTTCCAAATAAAAGATCTCACAAGAGACATTTTCCAAATAAAAGATCTCACAAGAGACATTTTCCAAATAAAAGATCTTGCAAGAGACATTTTCCAAATAAAAGATCTCACAAGAGACATTTTCCAAATAAAAGATCTCACAAGAGATATTTTCCAAATAAAAGATCTTGCAAGAGACATTTTCCAAGTTAAAGATCTCACAAGTGACATTTTCCAAATAAAAGATCTTGCAAGAGACATTTTCCAAGTTAAAGATCTCACAAGAGACATTTTCCAAATAAAAGATCTCACAAGAGACATTTTCCAGGTTAAAGATCTCACAAGAGACATTTTCCAAATAAAAGATCTTGCAAGAGACATTGTCCAAATAAAAGATCTCACAAGAGACATTTTCCAAATAAAAGATCTCACAAGAGACATTTTCCAAGTTAAAGATCTCACAAGAGACATTTTCCAAGTTAAAGATCTCACAAGAGACATTTTCCAAATAAAAGATCTCACAAGAGACATTTTCCAAATAAAAGATCTTGCAAGAGACATTTTCCAAGTTAAAGATCTCACAAGAGACATTTTCCAAATAAAAGATCTCACAAGAGACATTTTCCAAATAAAAGATCTCACAAGAGACATTTTCCAAATAAAAGATCTTTCAAGAGACATTTTCCAAATAAAAGATCTCACAAGAGACATTTTCCAAATAAAAGATCTTGCAAGAGACATTTTCCAAGTTAAAGATCTCACAAGAGACATTTTCCAAATAAAAGATCTCACAAGAGACATTTTCCAAATAAAAGATCTCACAAGAGACATTGTCCAAATAAAAGATCTCACAAGAGACATTTTCCAAATAAAAGATCTTGCAAGAGACATTTTCCAAATAAAAGATCTCACAAGAGACATTTTCCAAATAAAAGATCTTGCAAGAGACATTTTCCAAGTTAAAGATCTCACAAGAGACATTTTCCAAATAAAAGATCTCACAAGAGACATTTTCCAAATAAAAGATCTTGCAAGAGACACATTCATATCAAAAGATCTTGTATCAATGAGAAAATTATGGAGGTGCCCGTGGTGTAATGGTTATCGTCGCAAGATATGGACACGGCGACATGAGTTCAAATCCTGGACCTGACTGATTGCATTTCACATAGCACTAATACCCTTGGGAAAGGTATGAATCCAAATATATTCCTTCCAGCAATGGGTAAATAGTAGGGCAGACTAGGTTCTTCAGCCTTGGTGAGGCAACTAGTCTAGGAGAAGGAAAACTCTGAATTCAAACCTGTTAAACTCTGCTTAAAAATTGACCTTGTGTCATATCCTGCCCGAGCAGAGGGGTTGGTAAATATGATCAATGAGAAAATTATTCTTACTTCAGCTAATGAGTAAATGAACTGTTAATTATTGAATAAACTAATATTGATAATTTCTTGTTTTAGTTATTGTGTATGTTTGGTTTGATTTAGATAGGTTTTATGGCATATTTAATCATTAGAGGTTATTTAATGCCAGATCCTATTTATGGATATATATTAACTAAATAAGATTGGGTTGGGTTGAGTTGGGTTTTATGGCATATCAACCCTTGTAGGTTATTCAATACCAAATCCTCTTCATACATATTAGATATATAGGATTTGGTTTAGTTAGGTTTTATATCATATCAACCATTATAAGTTATGTAATGCCGAATCCTTTTTATATATATACATTAAATATATAGGATTTGTAAACACATTTTGTTGATACCATATTTAAATGAGCCTGAGGTCATTTGTTTGCACACAGTTAAATGGTTTCAAGTATTGCTATGTAACAGTAATAATTTCACCTCAGTTATTTGTTTGCATACATTTAAATGGATACACATACGATTTCCAAGTTAGTAGTTTGCGGGTAATTTGATTTTTAAATGAATTAGAATTAATTTGTTTGAACACTAGTATAGCTATTGTTTCTACACAAATGGTTTCAATTATTGCTATCTAACACTAATAATTCTATTTAATATTAATCATTTGTTTGCAGACAGTGAAGTGGTTACAAGTATTGCAATTTAACACTAATTTTTTTTATTGAACACCATTCATTTGCATACAGTCAAATGTTTCCAAGTATCATTAACAATTCAATTAAACACCAGTCATTTGTTTACATACAGTAAAATTGTCAAACAGTTCTATTTCTAACAATTCGATTTAATGTAAGTTGTTTGTTTGTGCACAGTTTAAATGTCAAATAGTTCTATTTGACCCAAAGATCGGATCCTTTCAGGTGCTACCCCTCTGGCCAAGAGTAGATATGTGAGAAATGACAAAGAAGGAGTACTCCACATTCCCCAAAGCTCCAGGATTGAAGCCTTACTATCAAATTGTTTAGTGTCATATTCGGGACACACATTGGAGGAGGGTTCTTACCCCTCTGCAGAGATGCAGTTGGTGAATTCTACAGCCCCAGCCAAATTGGGCTGTATGATAATGTTTAAACATTATCTACACTCCTGGCTTTTCACTGGGTTTGAACAGTGGAAAACGGACTGGCTGGTTCTATTTCACCAAAGACTGAACTTACAGTGGTGGATCATAATAACTTAATGGGTAATACAAGGCAGCTAAGATTCATGTTGCCCAATCACCTGGGGCTGTGGGGTTAGACTGACTGCGCCTCTGCAGAGGGGTAAGACCCCCCCCTCAATGAGTGTTCTGGATATGACACTAAACAATCTGATGGTACTATTTACCAACCCCTCCGCTCAGGCAGGATATGACACAAGGTCAATTTTTAAGCGGAGTTTAACAGGTTTGAATTCAGAGTTTTCCTTCTCCTAGACTAGTTGCCTCACCAAGGCTGAAGAACCTAGTCCGTCCTACTATTTACCCATAGCTGGAGGGAGAATAAGGGGGTTCATACCTTTCCCAAGGGTATTTGCCCGAAAATGAACGTAATAGCGCGACTGGAGTACGAACTCGCATACTACGATTCCGCAGTTCATCGCTTTAACCATTACACCATGAGGACACCCCCAATCTGATGGTGAGGTTCCAGTGATGCTGGAGCTTTGGGGAATGTGGAGTACCCCTTCATTGACATTACTCCCAGGTACACTTTGGCCCAGAATGATAGGATATGATAGGGCCTCCTTTATGGGTTAAATAGAACTAACTGCATACTTATGTGAAACTGAATTGTTTGACTAAACTGAATAGCTTGAAATGGAAATGTTTTTGACAATTAAACTGTGTACTTACATTTAAATTGTGTGCTTATGCTAAACTGAATTGTTTGAAATGGAACTGTTTTTGACATTGAAACTCTACTTACATTAAACTGAATTGTTTAATATAGAACTGTTTTGACATTTAACTGTGTTAACAAAATCTATAATTATACTAGGCTGAATTAGAACTGTTTGACTAAACTGAATAACTTGAAATAGAAACGTTTTTGACAATTAAACTGAGTACTTATGCTAAACTGAATTGTTTGAAATAGAACTAATTGCATAAAAATGGATTTGGCATTAAATAACCCACAACGGTTGATATGCCATAAACCCCAAACAACCAACCAACTAAGATTTATGTTCTAGCAATCATTTATTAAGTTTTACTTAGGTTGATACAAGATCAAAAGAATGAGGCACTCATTGAGAATCAAACTCACTAATAATTGTCTACTAGCCTGGTGACAAATTGTTAGCAAACAATTAGACATTAAACTTGGACCGTTCACACAAGGAGAACTCGACTCGGTTCTCAGAAAAATTAAAAATAGGAAAGCTGCAGGACTGGACGAAATTCCCCCGGAAGTATGGAAGACCAGACAATTCGACGACATACTGCTCCGACACTGCAACGCAGTATACAATCAAAATCCGATAGATAGATGGACGAAGGGATGCATACTCCCCTTCCCTAAAAAGGGGGACCTCGGATTAGCCAAAAACTACCGAGGCATAACACTTACATCCATAGCTGCCAAAATCTACAATGCCCTACTACGAAACCGCATAGAACCCAAAATCGACAACATACTTAGAAAAAACCAAAATGGCTTCCGAAGAAATAGATCTACGACCTCACAAATACTAACCATCCGCAGAATCCTTGAAGGTGTACGGGCAAAGAACCTACAAGCGACATTAATATTTGTCGACTTTACCAAGGCTTTCGACTCCATTCACAGAGGAAAGATGGAACAAATCCTACTAGCGTACGGCATACCTAAAGAAACCGTAGCGGCAATAACGATTCTCTATAGAAACACTAAAGTAAAAGTACGATCACCAGATGGAGACACAGAATACTTCGACATTGTAGCAGGAGTACTACAAGGGGACACGCTGGCTCCGTATCTCTTTATCATTTGTCTAGACTACGTACTTAGAACATCGATTGACAAAATCAAAGAGAATGGCTTCGAACTGACGAAGAAAAGAAGCAGAAGATATCCCGCAACAACAATTACCGACGCCGACTACGCCGATGACATAGCGATACTGGCAAATACACCTGACCAAGCCGAAACACTTCTGCATAGCCTGGAACGAGCAGCAGCAAGCATAGGCCTCCATGTTAATGCACACAAAACGGAATATATGTGCTATAACCAAACGGGGGACATCTCCACTCTAGAAGGAACCCCTCTTAAACTAGTAGACAAATTCAAGTACCTAGGAAGCAGCGTCGAATCAACCGAAAAGGACATCGAAACGAGGTTAACGAAAGCATGGACAGCTATCAATAGGCTTTCGACTATATGGAAATCAGACCTAACCGATAAAATGAAACGCAGTTTCTTCCAGGCAGCGGTCACATCGATACTGCTATATGGATGCACTACATGGACGCTAACAAAACGGCTCGAGAAGAAACTAGATGGCAATTACACAAGAATGCTGCGTGCAATCCTCAACAAGTCCTGGCAGCGGCACCCCACGAGACACCAACTGTACGGCCACCTGCCCCCTATCACGAAAACTATTCAAGTTAGGCGAACCAGACATGCTGGACATTGCTGGAGAAGCAGAGATGAACTCATAAGAGATGTACTCTTATGGATCCCCACACACGGCCGCGCAAAAGCAGGACGACCAGCACGAACGTACATTCAGCAGCTGTGTGAGGATACAGGATGTTGTCCTGAAGACCTGCCTAGGGCGATGAACGATAGGGAGGAGTGGCGAGAGAGGGTCAGGGATATCCGTGCTGCCAGCACGATATGATGATGATGATGAGCCTGGTGACTCAGTGATCTTCAATATTGGTTTTAACTAGTGCGTTTGTTAATTTACCTGTCATATAATTTTTTAATTCTACTAACGTTCTCGTGAATTTTTGGTTTTTTATTTTACATATCTGAATATGGTTTACAATATTTTTTTATATTTTTAACAATTTCATTCTAATAATCCAAATAAAACTTCATCATTGTGGCACAGAGATTGGAGAACATACAAAGAGTAACAAAACTTATAAAAAGAGTAAAAGATTACAGCTACAAGAAGAGATTAGAGAAATTAGGATTAACTAACGCAGTTTTTTACAAGTAGCGGTTGTGTCGATACTGCTGTATGGATGCACTACATGGACGTTAACTAAACATATAGAGAAAAAGCTTGACAGCAACTACACAAGAATGCTGCGAGCAATACTGAACAAATCCTGGAGGCAGCACCCCGCAAAGCAGTAGCTGTACGGCCACTTACCACCCATCATGAAAACTATCCAAGTTAGACAAACCAGACATGTGAGAACACTGCTGGCGAAGTATGGACAAACTCATAAGTGACATACTCCTGTGGACTCCTTCACAGGGACGAGCCAAGGCAGGATAACCAGCTAGAATCTACATACAACAGCTCTGTGTCAAAACAGGATGCAGCCTTGAAGACCTGCCAGAAGCGATGGACGATAGAGAGAGGTGACGAGAAAGAGTCAGGGATATCTGTGCTGATGGCGTGACATGATGATGATGATGATGACTTTACTAGAAAGAAGAATGAGAGGTGATTTAATTGAAACTTTCGAAATAATTCATGGAATTTCTAATTATAGTAGACATTTTTTTTAAATTTCTCCTCAAACTGAATATTTCTTGTCAAGGCAGGTTTCAAAAACTAATTTTACTAATCAATAGCATTAATACATTTTTGGAGCCAAAACGGTATGATGTAAAAAAAATTTAAATTGGATGTCTTCAGAAAAAAAGATAAAAAACGGATTTAAGAGGATATTTTTGGAAAATATTTCAAATGAATTATTCAACAATTTAATCTGTTTAAAGATATTGTATTAGTGTATATATTTGATATATACTGATTTGGAGGTGCCCGTGGTGTAATGGTTATCGTCATAGGAAATGGACACGGTGACACAAGTTCAAATCCTGAACGAGACTGATTGCATTTCACATAGCACTAATACCGTCGGGAAAGGTATGAATCCAATTATTCTCCCTCCAGCTATGGGTAAATAGTAGGGCAGACTAGGTTCTTCAGCCTTGGTGAGGCAACTAGTCTAGGAGAAGGAAAACTCTGAATTCAACCTGTTATACTCCGCTTAAAAATTGACCTTGTGTCATATCCTGCCCAAGCGGAGGGGTTGGTAAATAGGATTAGTGTATATATTTGATGCAAAGAATTTTTTTAAAGATCAATAGTAAAAAAGGGGAGATGCCCGAGGAGGCTTAATTAAAGTAAGTTGGCAACCATAGTCAAGGGTGACCTAAAGGCTCCCTTTTCAATAGCTACTACACCTCGGTGAAGGGGAGGGCACTACTCCTTTCCCTGGATTGCTTCACTTTACCCTTGCAATGTACCTTATAATGCTGAGTTTTAAGCAAGGAGGAATCAAGTACCATTTTTTGAGTCTTTGGTATGACTCGACCTGAGATTGAACCTTGGTCTCCCAGGCCATAGCAAACTAATAATAATAAAAAAAGTTGGCAACCATAGTCAAGGGTAACCCAAAAGCTCCCTTTTCATTAGCCACAACACCAAGGTATAGGGGAGAACATAACTCCTTTCCCTGGATTGCTCCACTTTACCCTTGATATGTACCGAATAGTGCTGAGTATCAAGCAAGGAGGTATCAAGTACCATTTTTTGAGTCTTTGGTATGACTCAACCTGGGAATAAACCCCAGTCTCCTGGGCCATTGGTGAACAATCTATCCCGTAGGACCATGAGCTGGTTATATAATAATAATGATAAAAAGTGGCAAATATTCAACTATTTCAATCATACAGCAACATTTTGTCAGTGGAGATTTTTTTGCAGTGGGGGTGGGAGAAGAAAAGTTTTTCTGATTCGGAAACTTAGCCTTTTAGTTCCATCACCAACGTCTGACTCACATTTCTTATTAATTCAGAGACAGCAAGAAGCCTGACAAAACATGGGGGCAGTGTAGTATTCTTGATGTACATAGACATTGTGTTTTCTTTCTGCATTGTACTCCTACCTAGCGGATCATTGATAAGAGTAAAAAGGAGTCACAATTAATCATGATCAACAAAATGAATGACTTCCTTCAGTCGGCAATTCAGAAAATATATTTCGACAATCGACTTGTGTATCAACATCTGCTAAGTCACATTTACTTTGCAAGAATCACAATTCTTAATCAATGCCCCCAAACCTATGTGCCCAAAATGTATGCGGGAATTATTGATTGATGGATTATCACATATAAGATGTGGCAAGACAAACTGAGAGAGAAGTGGGATGGGGGACTAAAGGAAAAGATAAGAAAGAAAGTTGTCGGAAGAAAGAAAGAAATGGAGAAAGCAGCAGAGAGAGAACAACAAGAAAGACAAATCAGTTAAAGTAGCAGAAAGAAAGTTAAAATTGAATGAGGAAAAAAAAAGTACTAAGTAAAAACAAAATGAATGAAAATAAAAGACATTAGAGAAAGAAAGAAAAAGGAATAGGAAGAGAAGAAAAAAGTGAAAGAAAACCAGAGAAAGTTGGTGAGAATGAATGAGACATAAAATAAAGAAAGAAAAAAGCCAGAGCAGAAAAAAGAGACCAGAAAAAAATGAAAGGAATCTAAGAGGAGAATGAGAAAGAGAGGAAATACAGATATATAAAAAGAAATAGAAGGAAAAAAAGAAAAATAAGAAAAAAAGAAATAAGGTATGTGAGAAAGAATTAATAGACAAAAAAGGAAATAAGAATGAAAAACGAGAGAGAGAGAGAGAGAGAAATGAAGAGAACTACAGAAAGAAAGGAAGAGGAATAAAGAGAACCAGAGAGAGAGAGGAAAATACATAAAGAGAGCCAGAGGGAGAGAAATGAAGAGGCATAAAGAGAATCAGAGAGAGAGGGAGAGAAATAAAAAGAATCAGAGAGAGAAAGGAAAATGCATAAATAAAACCAAAGAAAAATAAAAATGAAGAGGCATAAAGAGAAAGAGAGAAAGAGAGAAAGAAAGAAGTATAAAGAGAAAAATGGAAAAGAGGCATAAAGAGAGAAAGAGAGAGAAATGAAGAAGCATAAAGAGAATCAGAGACAGACAGACAGACAGACAGACAGAGATAAAGAAGGAAAAAGAGAACCAGAGAGAGAAAGGAAAATACATAAAGAGAACCAGAAAAAGAGAGAAAGGAAGAGGCATAAAGAGAAAGAGAGAAAGGAAGAAGCACAAAGAGAATCAGAGAGAAAGGGAGAGAGAGAGAGAGAAAAATGAAGAGGTATAAAGAGAAATAGAAATAGAGAGAAAGGAAGAGGCATAAAGCAAAATAGAGAAAGAGAGAAAGGAAGAGGCATATAGAGAAAGAGAGAAAGGAAGAAGCACAAAGAGAATCAGAGAGAGAGGGAGAGAGAGAGAGAGAAAAATGAAGAGGTATAAAGAGAGATAGAAATAGAGAGAAAGGAAGAGGCATAGCAAAGAGAGAGAAAGAAAGAGAGAGATAGAAGGAGAGGCGCATTATAAAAATTATCCGTATGAAAAAAAAGAAAAAGGTAGAATTACAAGAATGTTTAAATGGAGAAGAAAAAGAGTGGGGAGATGTTAGAAAAAAATGGTAATTTTCTGTCTTCGTATTAGCACATGTTGGCGTACAAATGCTAACACATTTTGGATTAATGCTCCGACATGAACTGGGGCTGAGCGGAATTGGTTGATATTTGCAATAAACACACAAGTCTGTCCATGAAAACCACTTATTTAATTTTAGATCCACACAGACAATTGCAATAATAGGTTCCCCTCTCCCTTTCCCTCTCTCTCTCTCTCACACAACCAAACATAACATCACAAACATGCCCATAACAAGTATAACTAAAATGATTGAGAGGTGTGAGGATTAACAAGCTCTGCAAGAGAGTTCACTCTACATTGGATGCTCCATACTTCTGGCCTTGTGCCAAACTAAGCTAAGCTTAGTAAATGACGACTCTCCGAAGTCCTCAAGGTTCAGTTATGATGTTAGGTCAAATTGATAAGAGGGCCTATGTACTTACACCAGGGCAAGGATTAAAATAGCAAATAGCCCCAATCCTTTTGAGTAGGGTCATGCTGGCACTGATTTATCCGCTCCCTCTTAGTTGAGTGTGATGAGGGAGATGCAGCAACAAACTTGGAATCATGCAGACCAAACATTGCCACTGCCTATCCAAAAATTAAAAAAAAAACATATCTGATTGATTGGTTGGTTGTTTGGGTTTTATGGCATATCAACCTTTGTAGGTTATTTAACGCCAAATCCATTTTGATATAAATAATCAGTTTTATTTCAAACAATTTAGTTTAGCATGAGTACACAGTATAATTGCCAAAAACATTTCTATTTCAAACTATTCAGTTTATTCAAACTGTTCTAATTCAGCTAATTCAGTTTAGTATAGGTACAGATTTTGTTTACACACAGTTAAATGTCAAAACACTCCATGATCATAAGCATAAGTACACAGTTTGTCAAAAACATTTCTATTTCAAGCTATTTAGTTTAGTCAAACAGTTCTAATTCTAACAATGTAGTTTAGTATAAGTATAGTTTTTGTTTACACACTGCTAGATGTCAAAACAGTTCTATTTCAGACAATTCAGTTTAGCACAAGTACAGTTTCAATGTCAAAAACAGTTCTATTTCAAACAATTCAGTTTAGCATACAAAAACAGTTCTATTTCAAACAATTCAGTTTAGTATAAGTAAGCGGTTTAAATGTCTAAACAGTTCTACTTCTTCAATACAAAGACTTTTGGAAGAACCAGATTTATTAAACTGAGCTGCAAAAATACTTATCTTGAAGTTTACTGTTTACCAAAAATTTTATAGACGGTGGGAAAAAAATGTGAAAGTATGAGTATTAAACTTACAACTCAGTGGTCATTGATCTGTAAGATCACTTTGTTAACCATTACACCACAACATACCCTTTCACCCGTCCTCAAAGTTAAACCGATCATTATAAACTAGCCTAACTCAAACACTACACCTTTTGAACAATGGTCAGTCTATCATAAATAAAATCAATGATAATTATATGGCCTCAATCCCTACTCCAAGATAACTTATGTGTATTTACCGAACCAATCCACCACAAACAGCATGCGACGCAAGGTCAATTTTTAAACAGAGTATAACGACTGGCCCATTGAGTATTTGCCAATGGCTCAGGAGACCGAGGTTCCATCGCAGGTCGAGTCATACCGAAGATGCAAAAAATGGTACTTGATGCCCCTTTGGTCAACACTCGGCATTATAAGGTACAGATCAAAAGTAAAGTGGAGCAATCCAGGGAAAGGAATAGTGCCCTCCACTACACCTTGGTGTAGTAGCTTTTGAAAAAGAAGCCATCAGATCACTCTTGACTACAGTCTACCAACTTACTACTATTATAACTGGTTTGAATTCAGAATTTTCCTTCTCCTAGACGGGTTGCCATACCAAGGTTAAAAAAATCAGTCTGGCCTACTATTTACAAAGAGCTGAAGAGAGGACAGTTAGATTCATACCTTCCTCACGATACAAAATGTCCACAGCCATATCCTGGATTTGAACTTCAGTCCCCAAGTCCATAAAATCAATAACTGTATGGCCTCAATTCCTATAACCAGTATGTATTTATGCAACCCTCCACCACAAGCAGGTTGTGGCACAAGGTCAATTTTTTTAAGCAGAGTAAAACTAGATTCAATTCAGAGTTTCCCATCTAGACCAGTTGCCATACCAAGATTAAAGAACACAGCCGGCCCTACTATTCACCAATAGCAAGAGAGAGGATAGTTGGATGCATACCTTCTGTAAGGATATTAGCACTATGTGAAATGCAAGCAGCCTCATCCAGCATTTGAACTTGGATCCCCAAATTCATTTCCTAGTTCAATAACCATTATGCCATGAGTACCTCTCAGGCAATCAGCTTAACTGATTAAAATCAAAAAAAGAAATTAAGGATTAGCGGTAGAAATTAATCTAAAAATGCTATGTTGGAAAGTCTTGTTATCACAAATTAATCTCAATTAGGGATTTCTAAAGTGATCAATAATGATCCTTAAAAGTCACCAGGATTATCCAAGGAATCAATAAATGTTTATCTGGTTTATCACTTTTATAACTTTGGTTTCAATTTACCAAAATGTTGCATGTGCCTAAATTTACGAAAATATATCAAAACTTTTAATTCACCGTAATATGAGGGTCATTCAATAAATAAGGGATTTAAAAAAAAAAATTTTTTTTTTTTAATTATTTTTCCATGCGTATTAACTCTCCTTGTTTGGAAGTGGTTTATAGTAAAAATCATTTTAATCTTGCAAAAATATTTTCTTTTGAAGCTATTCAAAACGGTGGAAAGTCAGAGTGTTTGGACTATCATCAGATTTTTGATTGATTGGTTGGTTGGGTTTTATGACATATCAACCATTGTAGGTTATTTAATGCCAAATCCATTTTTTATACACAGAAACAGTTCTATTTCATACAATTCAGTTTAGCATAAGTACACAGTTTAGTTCTGTTTGACCCATAAAAAGGACCTCATCAGGTGCTACCACTCTGAGCCAGAGTGGACCTGGGAGTGATGGCAATAAAGGGGTACTCTGCGTTCTCCAAACCTCCAACGTTACAGGAACCTCACCATCAGATTTTTTACTGTCATATCCAAGACACTCATTGGCAGGGGGGTGGTCTTACTCCTCTGCAGAGATGCAGTCGGTATATTCTACACCTCCAACTGACTGGGTAATACATAGAGTTAAATGTAAAAACAGTTTTATTTCAAATAATTCAGTTTAGCATACGTATATACTTTAGTTCTATTTGACCCATAGATAGGACCCTGTCACTAGCAGAATCAAATTTTTGGTGGCTTTAAAGTACAAAACATATGAAATTTACAGAATATTTTTTATGTATACAGAGAAGCATGTTTTAGTCAAAAAATATCAACAAATGGGAGAAAAAGATAGTACCATAGAGCAAAAACACACTGACATTCCAGTAAAGAAAAACTTTATATATATATAATTACCATGTTTATTTTGGCAGCAAAGAAAAATTCATCCAAAAATTTTTTTTTAATTTTTAAATAAAGATCGTTAAAAGAAAGGAAAGAAAAAAAAAAAAAAAATTCTTTAACTATCGCCCCGAACATCCTTAAAAGACACACCAACAGGATATAAAAGACACACCAACAGAAAATAAAAGACACACCAACAGGACAGAAAAGACACACCAACAAGATATAAAAGACACACCAACAGGCCATAAAAGACACGCCAACAGGATATAAAAGACACACCAACAAGACATAAAAGATAAACCAACAGGACATAAAAGACACAACCACAGGACATAAAAGACACACCAAAAGGGCAAAAAAGACACACCAACAAGATATAAAAGACACACCAACAAGATATAAAAGACACACCAACAGGACATAAAAGACACACCAACAGGACATATAACCAAATTTGCCAACACCTCAATCACAGACTCTTTGCAAATAGATGTCTGAGTGGTTTTGGCAGAATTTCATCTGCGGCTAGAATTTTAATAATATAGAGAAGATAGATAGTCTCTTGATGATGTCTCTTTATTTCTTTCTACTGTGTTTCTTCCTTAGAATTAAATGTCTCAAAGTTTTCTTTGGCTGCCTTCTCCTATCCATTTCTCTTCAACCCACATACAGAAACATCAAACAACCTCATGGCAAAATGTCCACCAATGATCATTAATATCATTATCATCATCATTATCATCATCTACACATTCAAACATTTTCTTGATAAGATGTGCAAGTATCTTAACGGCACAAGCAGACAAGAATTAATGAAATTTTTCTGTCTGGATTTACAGCAATGCAGATTAAGATCAATGCAAAACCAAACAGCTCTGTCAGCAAGGCTTAAATTATGCACTTCTTGTGAAGTGGTAATTCCCTCGAAAAAATGGGAGTGTCCTAAATAGGATACTACCCTGCATCTGTTGGTGAGGATCCAGTTCTGGAGTAATGGGGAACATGGTTGGGTTTTGATGTCTTTTATTTTTAATGGCATCTCAACATTTGTGGGTTATTTACCAGAACAATGGAACATAGTCAACTGATAGGATTATTAATATAACTAAACCAACCACGAAAGTTTTATTCATCTTAAGAAGGCTTAGTAAAAGTTGTATTAAAATTAACAAAAAATAAAAACTAAAGCCGAGGATTGTGTTGTCGAAATGATGTAATGGTTAACAAGTTGGACTAGTTGACCATTACTAGTGAGTTCATGTTTGGTTTCTTTGTTTTAATGGTATATCAACCTTCATGGATTATTTAATGCCAAAGCCATACTTGTAGAAGAACAGTAACGGTACTATTTAACCCATTGCTGAGAAGATAAGGGGGTAAACCAGCTCATTGGCCTAGTGGGTAGAGTGTTTGCCAATGGTCCGGGAGACCTGGGTTCAATCCCAGGTCGTGTCATACAAAAGACTTTAAAAATGGTACTTGATACCTCCTTGCTTAACACTCAGCAATATAAGGTATGCATCGAGGGTAAAGTGAAACAATCCAGGGAAAGGAGTAGCACCCTCCCCTACACTTTGGTGTAGTAGCTATTGAAAAGGGAGCCTTCTGGTCGCCCTCGACTACGGTCACCAACTTTACTTACTTTTATACCTTCCCCAAGAGTATTAGTCCGAACTAATATCCACTTGGGATCCTTGAGCAAGTAAGTGTTATTGTTATTTGACGAGTGAACACAGTAGAGCAACTGGATGTTCAAATTTGCTTGCCATGCGGTCACAGTTCAGTAAGTTAGCCACTACACCAAAAGGACTCTTTTTTATAAGCATCATGGATTCCCCCTTTCGTAGTCATACAGTTACACTATGATGGGGTACTTTTTTTGCTATGTTTAGCCTAAAACTGCAAGTTTCAGCTTACTAGTCAAGACAAGCTTGCTAACCATTACTTAACAAGAAAGTGACCTTTCTTCTGTTTACAATAAACCTAGAGGTTAATATACTCTCAGCAGGACTTAGAGTATGCTGATTGTATACACTGCAGATGGGAAAAACTTCCTAAAAAGTGTGTATGAAGTATGACACAAACCAGCATCTGGTGATGAGGCTCCAGTTCTGAGGAGTGTAGAGTACCACTTTATTGCCATTACTATCAGATCCACTCTGACCTGAAGAAGAAATATTTGTGAGACTCATATTAATGGGTCAAATAAATCTGCTTGAAACTCATTTGTACTTGAAAAGAATACTTGATATATAATTGTATGCAAATTATTTGAATTAAGAACAATTACTTGAAGCTGTAATTGTTTTAAGGATTATTAATAAATAGAAACATATTATCCTATTTACCCAACCCCTCTGCTTGGGCAGGATATGACACAAGGTCAATTTTTAAGAGTAGTTTAACAGGTTTGAATTCAGAGTTTTCCTTCTCCTAGACTAGTTGCCTCACCAAGGCTGAAGAATCTAGTCTGTCCTACTATTTACCCATAGCTGGAGGGAGAATAATTGGATTCATACCTTTCCCAAGGGTATTAGTGCTATGTGAAATGTAATCAGTCTCGTCCAGGATTTGAACTCGTATCGTCGTGTCCAATTCCTACAACGATAACCATTACACCACGGGCACCTCCATAAATAAATGGACAAGTTGGCTTTTATTTATCAGTCATATTTCTTAACTACATTCTCAGATATCATTTTCCAATTAATTTTATATATATATATATATATATTGGCATGATGGTTAGAGTGTTCCCCAATGACCTGGGAGACCTGGGTTCAATCCCAGGTCGAGTCATACCAAAGACTCAAAAAATGCTACTTGATGCCTCCTTGCTTAACACTCAGCATTATAAGGTATGGATCAAGGGTAAAGTAGAGCAATTCAGAGA
>OY757930.1:67480117-67575117 GCA_963585895.1 Sepioteuthis lessoniana | reverse complement strand
AGGTACCAACTGTGGATGTTTGTAGTATAGCAGTTAGTATACTGATAGATTTTGCTCTACATGTAATTTAAAAGCTTTACAAGTTTGAAACAAGACAAAATGTGATGAAAGCAACCAAAAACATTTGTTGTGTGAAAGAGGAAGGCACAGTACTCATATTTACCAACACCTCCGCTCGAGTAGGATATGACACAAGGTCAATTTTTAAGCAGAGTTTAACAGGTTTGAATTCAGAGTTTTCCTTCTCCTAGACTAGTTGCCTCATCAAGGCCGAAGAACCCAGTGTGCCCTACTATTTACCCATAGCTAGAGGGAGGATAATTGGATTCATACCTTTCCCAAGGGTATTAGTGCTATGTGAAATGCAATCAGTCTAGTCCAGGATTTGAACTCGTGTTGCCATGTCATTTCCTACGACAATAACCATTATACCATGGGCACAGTTGACCACAGTACCATAAGTAGATGATTCAAGAAATTTCAAGCAAGGTGAGGTAGGCCTAAAAGCTTGAATTCCAAAGCAGTGCTCTAAGTCATGGTGGAAATCTGATAAATAACTCTTGGAGAATATTAGAAAAGCACAGCATCTCATAGTCCAGTGTGGTTCAGCACCTTAATGATGCCAAGAAAACCATCCAGAATTACCGATTTTTGCTTCATATTAACCATTGTAACCTAACAAAAGGTTATGTAATGAAGAATAACCAAAACAGAGGTTGGAAATGAAATGGAAATCTTTATATCATCAACAAAATAAAATACTCACCAGCGGCATGAAAAAAGTAACCCACTTCTTATGGTGTATTACTTAATCAACATACTACCCACCTCACAATCATTTCCAATGTATTTATAAGGAATGGAACAAACTCATTAATGCTCATAGGTACGATATATAAAATTAACGTAATATTGCAAAACTTTTGACTAAAAAATAGAGATACAGAAATAACTGGACTATTGTAGATTTTAAAAGCATATGAACCTATGAATTAGGGAAGGAGACTACAGAATGAAGTAAATACGATATATGAAATTAACATAATATTGCAAAACTTTTGACTAAAAAATAGAGATACAGAAATAACTGGACTATTGTAGATTTTAAAAGCATAGGAATCTATGAATTAGGGAAGAAGACTACAGAATGAAGTAAATACGATATATGAAATTAACATAATATTGCAAAACTTTTGACTAAAAAATAGAGATACAGAAATAACTGGACTATTGTAGATTTTAAAAGCATATGAACCTATGAATTAGGGAAGGAGACTACAGAATGAAGTAATTAAAGACTACTAATAAAAAAATGCAATGGAACACTGAAATCCTAACTGTATTTTCAATGCTCTATTGCATCTAATAAAGTATTCCTAATAAAAATAATCTGCACATAGTTATGTGGTTTCAAGTATTCCTATCTAATACTAATAATTTATACACAATTATATGGTTCCAAGTAATCATTCCTATTTGATGATAATAATCATTTGTTTGCACACTATTATATGGTTTCAAGTATTCCTATCTAATACTAATAATTTATACACAATTATATGGTTTCAAGTATTCCTATCTAACACTAATAATTTATACACAATTATATGGTTTCAAGTCACTATTTCTATTTAATAATAATTTTATATTTTACATTACTTAGAATAATCATTGCTCAGTTACATGATATCAAGTATTCCTATCTACCACCAATAATTTGCAAGAAATTACATGTATCAACTAACTAATTGTAATCCTTCGTAAACAATTATAGCTTCAAGTAACTCTTCTTAATAAGAATAATTTGTTTATTCCTATCTAATACAAATAATTTTCAAACAGATTGATCTGAGCAATAGATGAGACACTAACTGGTACTACCACTCCAGGTCAGAGTCAACCTGGGAGTGACAGTAAAGAAAGGGAACTCTATACTCTCCATTATGCACCTCACATAAGTAAGCTGGTTTAGTGAGTTCAATTCTCATTGCATGTTTAGTACTTCTGACATTGTGAAACAATGTAATATAATGGCCGAGAGATTTCGTTTTATATATCTTGCCTTTGGGTTTAATTAGGCTGAGAACCTTTCGGCTCAGCACATGGGTTAGTTAGGTGTAAACTTGAGCGCAGGTGTTGACGCGCATGCGGGGAGGATGTGTCATTCACAGATGTCAAAATAAAAATCCCAGGACTAGGGGATGTGAATGACGTCATGCACCGGAAGTGTGCACTGAGGATTTTGGGAGATTTAAAAAAGTCAGTAGTTGAGAACTAGACTCCGAACGGGAAGGGTCGATTTTCAGGGCTCACTGAGGCCAGACGAATTTGTGTGCTACTGGTGCCGCACGTGATAGGGGGCAGATGGAAAAGTCATCATAGAAAGATTGTGCATCTCTCTTCCTTATGTCGAAACCTTTAACTCAAAGGTAATAAAAAGGGGGTGTCCTCGTGGTGTAATGGTTAAAATGATGGACTGCGGAATCGAAGTAAGCGAGTTCGTCCTCCAGTCATGCTATTACGTTCACTTTCAGGCAAATACCCTTGAGAAAGGTATGAACCCCCTTATCCTCCCAGCTATGGGTTAAATAGTACCACTACTGTTCTTCTAGGAGAATAGCTTTGGCATTAAATAACCTACAAAGGTTGATATGCCATTAAACAAAGAAACCATCAAAGGTAATAAAAAGTTTCGTACCTGAACTAAGAAGTCATTACGTGTTTTTCGTATTTCGGGATTCCTATGTTCTATGTATATATGTTATGAACATTCTATATACGTTTCCCATATCCGTATCTGGCTATGTAACAACCAGCTAAGTTAAATTCAATAAAGAACTGCTCCAGAACTGTAGCCTCACCATCAGATGCAGTTTGGCATCATACACAAAAAACTTTGACATCTTCTTTCGTAGATAAAATAGTTGTATATATTTGCAGTAATTGGGGGGGGCTCACAATTTGCTTGGGAAATGTGAGGAATACTTTCTTGGCTTCAAATGATAATGCTGACAGTTTAACTACCTAAACAACAGCTACTGGGAAATCAGTGAATTATATAACATTAAACGGTTATAGTTCCCCGGTGTGAATTGCCTTGATTCATTCATATTCTCCACACACTCGGGTGGTTCAATCTGTTTCCCTCTATCCCAAATTATAAAGTGGATTAATGCTAATAAGAGTGAACCAAAATTATTTGACTCCTTGAAGGGCATATGGCCAAAACCATACTGGTACAGTGATGATGATGTAGTTTCTGTAGCAGAATTTGTAAGAAAGTAGAGTTTTTATTCAAGCCCAAGACACACATTAAGTGAGTAGTGTCCTAACAACTAAACCAGGTTATGGGATCAGAGAGAGAGCGCAAGCCTTATGCTCCTAATTTTGAATTTCAGATTTCTTTTCTTCTCCTAAACCAGTTTGCCTATTAGAGAGCCAAATCTGCTCTACAATTTACTTATAAGTAGGGTGAGAATAATTGTATTCATGCCTTTTCTAACGGCATTGATGCAAAGTGAAAAAGACTTGTCTCGGATATGAACTTGGCTAATCAAGTTAATTTCTAGGACCCTGTGTCATTTACCCTTGCCCCCTAATAAATCATGCCTTTTCTAAGGGCATTGGTGCAAAGTGAAACAGACTTGTCTAGGATATGAACTTGGCTAACCTACTTCATTTCTATGACCCCATGTCATTTGACCCCCACCAAAATAAAAAAGAAGTTCACCCTGTGTTTTTGGGTTTGGAAAGAATTTTTTCTTTTTCTATGTTGATTTGAAAATTTGCACAAAATAATCTCTATGCAAGGCTTGGTCAGTAACAGAGATTCATTGAAGAGTTCACATCTTGGAATGCTGCCAATGATCTATATGCAAGGCTTGGTCAGTAACAGAGATTCATTGAAGAGTTCACATCTTGGAATGCTGCCAATGATCTCTAAGCAAGGCTTGGTCAGTAACAGAGATTCATTGAAGAGTTCACATCTTGGAATGCTGCCAATGATCTATATGCAAGGCTTGGTCAGTAACAGAGATTCATTGAAGAGTTCACATCTTGGAATGCTGCCAATGATCTCTATGCAAGGCTTGGTCAGTAACAGAGATTCATTGAAGAGTTCACATCTTGGAATGCTGCCAGAAATACTTTCTGTAGAAAGTTTTATTCTTTTTCTGTAGTCAAAAGGTGCTTCTTCCAGAAATATCACCAAGTTAAAAGTTGAATTCTTCTGTTGTAGTGATAAGTTTCTTCCAAAAATATTTCTGGATGAATGGTTGTTGAAAATTATTTGAACAGTAGAGATAACAGTGAGAACATTTGCTTGTATTCCTGACTTGTTTAAGAAATGGTGGCCCTCAAAAAATAAACATCAGTCATTTGGTTGGTGATGCATTGAATTAACAAAAGTTTCTTCTCTGAGGGAGATGATTTCTTACAAGACAATAAATTCTCATTGCTTATCTCTCTCTCTTTGATGGCAACAACACAAGAATGCTGTGAGCAATACTGAACAAGTCCTGAAGGCAGCACCCCACAAAGCAGCAGCAGCTGTATGGCCACCAACCACCCATCATGAAAACTATCACTACAGCATCTTGTCCCCAACTGCGACTGGAACTCAAACTGCGACTGCAACTCGAACTGAACTCTGCCTGCCTCAGACTCCATCTCCAACTGAACCAAACCGTCTGTGGCACCTGATTATATAATTGTTTGACATCCACCTGCTTCTTGTGGGCATCACATCTGCACCTAATTTAACCCATCCACAGGTCAAGGTGATATCGTCAACCGGATGCACCTGTTTCTTCTGCTTATTTACACAGGTGCATCTCTTAATTGATGGCTTCGTCGAGGATCAATATGTTACACTTATTTTTGGTGCAAATTTTTAGTGCCTACCTTCTCACAAGTGAATGGTAATTTACATGCAGATGAAATTCTTAGAAAAAAATGAGTTTTTATTAGGGAGTTCCCCATGGTGTAATGACTAATACATCCCTCAGTAAGTCCCGGGCCCGATATATAGATGGCGCCACTAATAAAAAATCCATATAATTTTTATAAAGTACTAACCTTCAAATGGTACGTGTCAAAATTTGAGCCCAATCGGATTATTAGTTAACAAATTACAGTAATTTAAGGGAAGCTACTTTTGCAAATTTTCAAAACAATGGAAAAATCTTAATTTTGAGTGTTGATAAAGCATTACTTTCTGGGGGAAGAAATACTGTTTAAGCAAAGCAGTTGCTTGATAAGTATTATTCGGACTCTGCTCTGTCGGAAGCAAAGGTTAAGAGATGGTCTGCTGACTTTAAACAAGGCCGTACAGACACAAATGATGCTGAACGCTCAAGTCACCCAAATTCAGCAGTTGTCTCGGAAAACAGCAAAAAAACTCCACAAACTCATTTTGGCTGATCATAAATTGAAGTTGCGTGAGATAGCAGAGGAGTTGAAGATATCAGCAGGCAGAGTCTTCACTATTTTGCATGAACATTAGTCAATGAGAGAGCTGTGTTCAAAGTAGGTGCTGCATTTGCTCACAGTCAATCAAAAACAACAATGTGTTGACAATTCAGAGCATTGTTCGTTACTGTTTCAATGCAACAAAAAGTAGTTTTCGCATAAATATGTAAAAATGGATGAAACATGGATCCACCACTTCAATTCGGAGTCAAATCGGCAGTCAGCTGAGTAGACAGCAAGTGAAAGCTGTCCAAAGAAACCAAAGACACAGACATCAGCAGGCAAGGTTTTGGGCCTCACATTTTGGGATGCACAAGTTATTTTCTTCATCAATTACCTTGAGAAAAGAAGAACCATCAATAGAGAATATCATATAGTATTATTGGTGCATTTGAAGGAAGAAATCACAAAAAAAAGGCCATAAATTAAGAAGAAAAAAGTGCTCTCTCACCAAGACAATGCACTGTGTCACAAGTCAATCGCAACATTGGGAAAACTACATGAATTGCACTTCAAATTGCTTCCGCACCCACCCTATTCTCCAGATCTGGCCCCCAGCGACTACTGGCTGTTTGCAAACCTCCAAAGAATGCTCCAGAGAAAGAGATTTGGTTTCAATGAAGAAACGATATCAGAAACTGAGGCATATTTTCAGACCAAAGACAAATTGTTCTACAAAAAAGGCATCAAATTGTTAGAGAAGTGTTGGAATCAGTGTATCCCCCTGGGAGACTATATTGATGAATAAAGTCGAATTTGCCTAAAAGTTGTTATTTTATCAGTCAGGCCCAGGATTTATTGAGTGATGTGTTAAAGTGTAGGACAGCAGCTTCAAAGTAAGCAAGTTCAAACTCCAGTCACACTATTACACTCACTTTCCCTTGGGAAAGATATGAACCTCCTTATTCCCCCAGCCATGGGTTAAATAGTATCACTACTCTTTCTCAGCAAGGATCATTTTAGCATTAAATAATCCACAAAGGTTGATATGCTATTAAACAAAATAAACCAAACCAATCAAAGTTTTAATAAAAAAAAACGTCACACTTTATATTCATTTTTACTTAAATTTTTTCGAACACTATTCGTTTTTCTTTTCTTTCTCATACTAGAACCATGCAAGGCTTGATCGTACTAAATCCAATAAGACACACGATTTCAAATATTCATCTGGCAGTTCTATAACAGTCACTACCCTAATATGTAGAATAACAACAATAATAATAACACTTACCAGCCCAGGGGTTCCAACTAGTGTCCAGTTGGCAGACAAAAATAAGTAAAAGTAGTAAAGTTGGCGACCATAGTCGAGGGCGACCAGAAGGCTCCTTTTTCTATAACTACTACACCAAGGTATAGGGGAGGGCGCTACTCCTTTCCCTGGATTGCTCCACTCTACCCTTGATACATACCTTGTATTGCTGAGTGTTAAGCATTTTTGTTACCATTTTGAAAGTCTTTGGTATGACGTGACCTGGAATTGAACCCAGGTCTCTCTGGACTATTGGCGAACACTCTACCCTCGAGGCCAATGAACTGGTTATAGACAAAAATAAAACAGGCTGTAATTTAATACAGACCACATGCTATTACTGAACAAGCTGGTACATATATATACCAATATGTCCATTCCCAGGCCAGCAACCAGTCTCTGTCTAAGAAATGAACTTGACCACATGCACACAATGGAATGCTCCAATGGGCTATAAATAACTCTCCTTCTTCAAAGCTCAAGAGATCACACAACTGATCTAACTCAGTTTGGTTTGGTTTGGTTTGGTTTGTTGGGTTTTATGGCATATCAACCTTTGTAGGTTATTTAACGCCAAATCCATTTTTATACAAATAATCAGTTCTATTTAAAACAATTCAGTTTAGCATGAGTACACAGTTTAATTGTCAAAAACATTTCTATTTCAAACTATCTAGCAGTTATATATAACAATTCAGTTTAGTGTAAGTACAGTTTCAATGTCAAAAATAGTTCAATTTAAAACAATTCAGTTTAGCAAAAGCACGCAGTTTAAATGTAAGTACAGTTTAATTGTCAAAAACATTTCTATTTTGAGCTATTCAGTCTAGTCAAGCAATTCTACTTCAGCTAATTCAGATTTTGTTTACACACAGTTACATGCAGAACAGTTCTATGTTAAACAATTCAGTTTCATGTAAATACAGTTTTAATGTCAAAAAACAGTTCTATTTCAAATAATTCAGTTTAGCACAAGCACGCAGTTCAAATGTAAACACGGTTCAATTGTCAAAAAACATTTCTATTTCAAGCTATTCAGTTTAGCATAAGTATGCTGTTAGTTCTATTTAACCTATAGATAGGGCCCTATCAGGTGCTACCACGCCAGGCCAGAGTGGACCTGGAAGCAAGGGTTGACATGCCATAAAACCAAACCAAATAAAATCATATATATTTAATATATATGTATAAAGAGGATTTGGCATTAAATAACCAACAAGGGTTGACATGCCATAAAACCAAACCATACAAAATCATATATATTTAATATATATGTATAAAGAGGATTTGGCATTAAATAACCAACAAGGGTTGACATGCCATAAAACCAAACCAAATAAAATCATATCTATTTAATATATATGTATAAAGAGGATTTGGCATTAAATAACCAACAATGGTTGATATGCCATAAAACAAAACCAACCCAAACATTGTATATGCATAAATAAATACAAGCCTATGCATCCACACTCAAATAGATCCACTATACACATATGCATTTTGGAACCTAAATATGCACTTGACTCAGAAGAGCTTATAGTGTCACACACTTCTTGGTTAGGTCAAGAACTTTTCAATGTCTATGTCAATGTGTGTTTGTGTGACAGCTGAGAGAATACCTCTAGTGATTTGAGAGTAAACTGAACACTTCACAGCATCAAAACGCTATGACAAGATAGGTCAGACGATGATATGAACCCTTCCAAACATCTCTGAACAAAAAGAAGAAAAAAAACGCAACTAAAAAAAACGTTTTTCTAGACGAATATATTGAATTTCTGGCTGGTATGAAACCTGTCAATCATAGGAAAATGTCTGGAGAAAGAAAGAAACTTAAGATGAAATTGTTTTACAGAAAACAAAAACGTTACTTTGTTGTCTGCAAAAATGTTCCTTGTGAGCAGAAAGAAAAATCACAAGAATTCAAGTTGTTTATAGAACAGCTGGGAAAATAATTTAAAACATTTTTTTTCCTTAAATTAATAAAATGATCATTTAAAAACTTTCCTCAAGTTTTTGCCACTCATTTAAAATAAAATAAAATAAAATAATGAAAAAAATTAAAAAGAAAAAAAAGATGAGGAATTTTCAAAAACTCAGTTCATCACCGAGATAAGTAGTTTGTTTTGAATAACTAGAGAACTGATGAAAAACATTTTCTGGAACAAACGATTCTATAATATCATTCCAACAACTGAGATTGTGCGTCCAATGAGGAAAGACATCATGATTCTTTTCTCTGACATCAAAAGCATAAATGACCAATGAAGCACCTGAAATAGGAAAATAATAATAATGATGATAATAATAATAATAATAATAACAGGAGGACTTGGAAATAAGAGGACAATAATTAACTATGAAACATGAAAATGACAGTGATACCAATTGTAATAGGCACACTTGGTACAGTTAGCAAAGGACTGGTGCAGGGACTGGAGGACTTGGAAATAAGAGGATGAGTGGAGACCATTCAAACTAAAGCATTGTTGAGTCCGGATAAAATACTGAGAAGAGTCCTGAAGACCTGAGGAGACTTGCCGTCACTCTGGTAAAAAACCATCAGCTAATGCTGATGTGATGAGCTCTTGAATGAGTAAAATAATAATAATAATAACAACAGGAGGACTTGGAAATAAGAGGACAATAATAAACTCTGAAAGTGACAGTGATACCAATTGTAATTGGCACACTTGGTGCATTTAGCAAAGGACTGGTGAAGGGACTGGAGGAGTTGAAAATAAGAGGATGAGTGCAGAACATTCAAACTACAGCATTGTTGAGTTTGGACAAAATACTAAGAAGAGTCCTGGAGACCTGTGGAGACTTGCTGTCACTCCTGTGGAAAACCATCAGCTATCAAACTCTCAAATGAGTAAAGTAATAACAATAACAATATAAACATGTGGGTAGACCCCCTTGTAAGATACTTTAGACCATTCTTAAAATGGACAAGGGAAGAACTCAGAAAAATGAAACAAAGGACAAAGAAACTAATGATGATGCACAAAGCCTTCTACTTGATCGCATAATCAGACTATATGTATCAAGAAAAGAAGAAGGAAGAGGACTTGCTAGCATTAAGGATTGTGTCAATGTAACAATTCAAACACTCATGGAATGAACTGAAAAAGCAAAGGATGAGTAATTACAGCAGCCAATGACAGAAAATAGAAAAACTATAAAGACTAAAAAACAGAAATGGAAAGAAAATCAACTGTATGGTGTTATATAGCAGGATTCAGATTTCTCCCGATTTGTGATTTCATTCAAAAAACACACACATGGCTGAAGAAGGGTAGCATTCGACTGGATGTTAGCCTGACAGCTGCTGCCGAGACAATAAATAAAATGCGTCTTTGTGCAAGAGGCTCCGTGCAGGGCTTCCAAGTGAGAATACAAGAAATTAATTCAATTTAACAAAATACCCTTTTTCAGCCAATCATAAACCTTCCTCCTAAAAAATATTCCAGAACCAACTTGATCCAAAGGGTAGCTATCTAAGCAGCGAAGATCTGCAAAAGGGGAGACTGACCAGAAGGGTGGAAGGATAGAACACACTACGGCCATAAAACTCCTCTGAATACATCACCTGCTGTGACAACTGCTGACTTGGCTACAACGCCACCCCGTCCACGACTACTACTACCACTGAGATCATCTGGTACCCTTACCATCCTTATACCACCATATCCACCAAGTGAGTTCCTTAACTTATAACATACGGGACCGTACATGAACTCTGGCTTCACACACACACATCGATTCACTCTTTCACTTGATATTGTACGCTACAATTTTGTACAGTTGATTCTTCGCTTTATCACCTTGTTTTTCCTTCCGTTAATATAATTGTTTAAAACTTTCAACCTGTGTTTGTCTTTTCCTTGCCACCATACGCTAAATATAACAATGGAGACTTCAAGTTTCAAATTGGGTAGATTGCACACAGGATAACCTACACTTGGCTAAGAATAGGAAATCTCGAAGGAGAAACTGAATCTCTTTTAATAGCAGCACAAAATAATGCCATAAGAACTAATTATTTTGAAGCTAAAATTGATAATATACAACATAATAGCAAGTGTAGGTTATATGGAAATAAAGATGAAATTAGTTGACCTTAGTCAAGGGTGACCCAAAGGCTCCCTTTTTGATAGCTACTACACCGAGGTGTAGGGGAGGGAACTATTCCTTTCCCTGGATTGCTCCACTTTAACCTTGACCCTTACCTTATAATGCTGAGTGTTAAGCAAGGAAGCATCAAGTACCATTTTTTGAGTCTTTGGTATGACTTGACTGAGGACTGAACCCCGTTCTCCCAGACCATTGGCAAACACTCTACTCATTAGACCAATGGGCCGGAAGAGACGAAATGGTTAGTTATATGATAAGCAAATGCAGCAAACTAGCCCAAAAGGAGTGCAAGATAAAACACAGCTGAGTGGGAAAAGTGACAAGATAGACAAAAAATAGACAAATACTTGGATTTTGTCATGATGGTGATTCCAGTTCTAGTTTGTACACTTGAAACAGTACCCAAAGGCTTTGAAAAGGGACTGGAGGAATCAGAGATCAGAGATAAGACCAAAACCATACAGACCACACCATTGTCAACATCAATTAGAATACCAAGAAGACTCCTGGAAACCTGAAGAGACTTACTGTCATTCCAGTGAAAGATCACCAGCTCACACTGGTGTGAAAAGTGCAATAGGAGTAAAATAATAATAATAAACGTGACACCCAAGAGATGACATAGAAAATTTATATGTGCTAAGAAAAGAAGTGTAGAATAACAATAACACATACCTCCGTAAAGTGTCCAGCTGACAGACAAAATAAAGCAGGTCATAGCTCAGTGCAGTCTTTATTACAATGCCTACACCTGAAGGTACGATGAGGTAATAAAAGATGTTCCCCGCAAAGTAAAGATTGTGGATGACACCCTACTCTACGATTCTAACATCGAAGGAGCCTTCTTTCAGACCTTCGATTTTCTCCTTCATTGCGCAAAAAACGGAATCATGCTCAATAGAGAAAAATTCCAATTTTGCCAAGACACGGTGCAATTTGGAGGCCTCCAAATAACGCCCTCTGGTATAACCCCTTCCGAATCCATGCTTGAAGCAATATTAAGCTTTCCAATTCCAAGAATCCTACAGCCAGCACTAAGGATTGCATAGATGCATCAATACAAGGAGTTGAGATATACATTAAAAAAAAAGAGTAAAACAACTGTATGGATATCTCAAGCAACAAACTGCCAAGACTGCACACAATAAGACCTGGACATAACTAACGAAAAAAAAATGCTAAGAGAGAAACTGAATTTCTTTTAATACCAGCACACGGTAATGCTATAAGGACCAATTATATTAAAGCAAAAATTGATAAAACACAACAAAATAGCAAGTGAAGGTTATGTGGGGACAGAGAATAAATAATCAATCCCATAATGCTGCAAACTAGGAGTACAAGGCTAGGTATAATTTGGTAGGAAAGTGTAAAAGTTACCTTCCCGATATTGTAAAAGCAATTATATACCCACCATTGCATTGGAATTCCAATGAGCATCCAGTTAGCAGACAGAGAAGCAGGCCATGGCTCCGTGTAGTCACTGGGAGCATAATGCAAAATGGTAGACATTTATCTTTCACACTGAATCCAGTGACCAATCAGGACTCAAGGAATTAGATCAACCAGATGCGGGAATGGTATCTTCTGGAATACCATAAATACTGATTGCTTTAGACACCAGGGCAGACTTAATTGTCTAGTCTGTCATTGTTGCTGCTCAATACAATAGTACACTGACTCAATCCAACAGAAAGGCGATCCACTGGAAATTGTGCAAGAAACTAAAATTTTACCATACTGACAAATAGTATATGCACAAAACAGAATCTGTCCAAAAGAATAAGATTCATAAAACTCCCTGGAATTATGAAATACAAATGGATCACCCAATCTAGGCCAGAAGACCAGACCTAATTTTAATTTACAAGAAGAAAAGAACTTGCCATAGAGTGGAATTTGCCTTTTCGGCAGACCACGGAAAGCAAAAAAAGTAGACAAATATTCAAGACCTTGTCAGAGTTCTTGAAAAAATGTTGAACATGAGGATAACAGTAATACCAATTAGAGTTGGTGTACTTGGAACAGTTTCAAAAGGTCTAGGAAAAAGACTGGAAGGACTGGTTTGATTGGTTTGTTTAATGGCATATCCACCTTTGTAGGTTATTTAATGCCAAATCCATCCTCCCAGAAGAAGAGTAGTGGGACTATTTAACCCATGGCTGGGAGGATAAGGGGGTTCATACCTTTCCCAAGGGTATTTGTCCAAAAGTGAATGTAATAGTGCAACTGGAGTTCAAACTTGCTTACTACAATTCCACAATCCGTCGCTTTAACCATTACATTACGAAGACACCCCCTAGAAGGACTGGAAATCAGAGCAAGAATCAAAACCATCAAGACTATAGCATTGTTAAAAGGGGCTAGAATACTCAGATAAGACCAATGAAGAATAATAACAATAATAATAACAATAACACTTACCAGCTCAAGGGTTCCAACTAGTATTCAGTTGGCAGACAAAAATAAAACAGGCTATAACAATACAGTCTCTGCAAAACTACAAGAATAGAAGCTGGTGTATATATATATATATATATATATATATACTAATATGCCCATGCTTAAACTAGCAACCAATCGTAATCCAGGGAATGGACTTGCCAACATGTACATAATGGAATGGTTCAATGTGCCATAAATAACTCTCCTTTTCAGAGTTCATTTGGAAATTGACTCAGCTTGCTAAGCAACTGATTGCTATGTTACGTAACCAACCAAACTCAATAACCTGAAAAGCAGAGAAAACTCAAAATCTAGTGAAATACCACCAACTAATTCTGGTAAAAAAAACTTGAAAGGAGTGATATAATAATAAACTCAATTGTTATCCTTTTTATTATTCATATATTTTGCAGATAACTCACTTCGTCTCCGTTTTTCTCTCATTAATAATAAATGACTTCATTAGTTTGCGAGTGATTTGTGTATCAACCCCTTATGGGTTATTTAAAGCCAAAATTCGATTAATTTCTAAATGTCTGATTATTCATAACCATTTATATATTCAATGCTGTTTTACTTAGAACTGATGTCTTTGGGAAAGACATGAACCCATCTTTTCCCTCCAGTTATGGGAAAATAGTAGAGTAGATTGGTTCTCAAAACTTGGTTAGGCAACCAGTCCAGAAGAAATACGTTTCCCTTAGCGTAACAGTTATCATCACAGGAATTAGAATTGGTGACCAGAGTTCAAATCTTGGAAAAGGCAGTTTGCATTTCCCTTCATACAAACACCTTTGGAAAAAGCATGAATCAATCTCTCCCTTTTTCAGCTATGGGTAAATTATAATGTATGTAGAAGTCATAACTCTAATGTGTAGAATAACAATAATAACATTTACCAGCCCAAGGATTCCAACTAGAGTCGAGTTCACAGACAAAAATAATATACACTAATATGTCCACACCTGGGCTTGTGACCAATCACTGTCTAGGGAATGGACTTTACTATATGTGCACAATAGAATGTCCCAATGTGCCATAAAAAACTCTCCTTCTTCCGAGTTCATTCAGATCTAATTCAGCTTGTCATCATGACCTAGTGGTGACTTTGATAACTACCAAACTCAACTATTCAACATAGTGCTGCAGATACGACCTGGTTGGGTGGGAAAGTACGTTCATTGAGACGGGCATATCTGTTGCCTCTACCAAGATTTAAACACAGACATTCTCTAGTAAGGAGATGACATGGGACAGTTTGCATATGCTGGATTGTGCAATGCTTAAGAAGTTAGGCATCAAGACTATGGGCAATGTGCTTGCCATACTGAAGTTAACCAAGGAACCCCAGTACCAGTAGCTAGCAAAGCTTCCTCAACTCAACCCAGTAATGACACATGTGCAGAAACTGAACTCCCCAACAGGACATGTATACATTGACACACCTTCGGTCATCAAAAATTCCTCAAGCTCTGTCCAGGTTATTCCAACATAACAGGCCAGGCCTCAGAGAATGCTACAGCCCTCATACATCCCTGCCTGCACGGGGAGGGAGAGGAGAGGAGAGATGTAGACGTCAACACCCTAATGTGTAGAATAACAACAACAATAATAACACATAGCAGACAAAAATAAAACGGGTTGTAACTTAATACAGACCCTATGCTATTACTTAACCAGCCGGCATATATATATATACATTAATATGTCCACTCCTGGGCCAGTGACTAATCACTGTCCAGGGAATGGACTTGACCACATGCACACAATGAAATGCCCCAATCTGCCGTAACTCTTCTCTTTCAGAGTTTATTCAGATTACATTCCAGATCTAACTCAGCTTGTCATCATGACCGAGCGCTGACTTTGATAACTACCGAACTCAACTATTCAACAAAGTAGACCGTTTTTTTTAGCCTTGGTTAAGCAACCAGTCTAGGAGAAGGGAAATTGAATTCAAACTAGCTTTACTCCACTTAAAAATTGACCTTGTGTCACATCCACACCTTGATGGAGGGTTGGGTAAATACATCCATTGCAATTTCTTTTTAAATGACATTTCTTGAAGAAAAGCTTTTCCCACTTCAATCAACCAGTACTAAGGACATAAATAAAAATGAAATTTTTGTCTGCTGACCTTTGATCATACTAGCATGGAAGACTTCACTCTAACATGGATATTAAAAAATGATCCTTTCATTTCCATCAAGAAATTCTTCCCTTTTTATTTTCTTATCTATTTTTTAAAATTTGCAAACTTCTCTAACTTGTTTTAAATTATCCCTTTTATTACTAGTATTTATGCAAATACATATTCATTATGTCTACACTTATAGATATTCGTAAAGATACCCCCATACTCATATGCATATATATATATATATATAAACACACACACTCATATATGCTACACATACATACTCATACAAATACACTTGCACTTACATACATATACAAGTACATTATGGCACCTAGATATGTATACCTACAGACAGAAAAGCTTATCATGTCACAGTCTATATATATATATATATATATTCACACACATACCATGGATTATTATATTCATCTTTGTTGCTCTCAAAACATTTCCATCTAAACATTCTTTGATCTTTCTTTAGTTGCATGTGTTTGGTCTTAGACTAATACATTCTAGTCAAATATATGAAAATGAGAAAAGAAAGAAAAAAATGACAGAAATTTCTCAAAACAAAAATAAAATTTCAACAATAAATAATTCAATGATAAAAATGATTCTAATTATTTTTCCACTTTCCAAATGTTGTCTCGAGTCCTGAAAATAATTGTTTTATTCCTATATTCTTCAAAATCTGAAGATTGCATCAATTTGGAGTGTTGTGATAAAAAATAACAATAACAAGATGGAATAAAACTAGAAATAAAATAATAGTAAAAATAAAGAGAGTATCGACCCAGACTTTTAGGAAAAAAAGCAACAATAATAAGATAGAATAAAACTAGTAATAAAATAATAGTAAGAATGAAGAGTGTATTAACCTGAAGTGTTGTGATAAAAAGCAACAATAATAAGATGGACTAAAACACATGATAATAGTAATAAGGAAGAGTATATCCATCCAGAGTTTTTGTGGTTCTATCAGAAGAGTTGGCACTTAATCCTTCCACCAGGAAGGAATGGCAAACACATTGGTCACAAAAATCACTCACATTCATTTATCATAACATTTTTTTCTTTGGATTATTCTGAAAAAGAGAAGACATGATATGGTTTTGCTCAGTCAATGGAGAGAAAGTCTTACCATTTCATTTATATGCTGTCACATCACCCCCATTATGGAGGAGGAGGGAGTCCACGAAAGGTTTAAATTACGCAACTTTACAATTTAGCCAATCTAATTAAATCTCTCAGGTCCCACATGCCAATACATTTCCCACATGCTTATTTCAGCAGCAATGAACTTTGACTTGTCCCCTGTCATTCAAACCTCAGCAAATATCCAACATATCCACCACTCTAAGATACCATGGATGAGAGACACTAGTAATAAGATAATAGTAATAATAAAGAGTTTAGTGAACTAGAGTGCTGAGATAAGAAGCAACTAGTGTTCAGATAAGCAACATTAATAAGATGGAGTAAAACTAGTAATAAAATAATAGTAATAATAAAGAGTTTAGTGAACTAGAGTGCTGAGATAAGAAGCAACTAGTGTTCAGATAAGCAACATTAATAAGATGGAGTAAAACTAGGAATAAAACAATAGTAATAATAAAGAGTTTAGTAAACCAATGTGTTTAGAGAAGAAGAAGCAGGAATAAAATAAAACAAAATTAGTAATCAAATAACATCAGCTACATTTATTACAGCAAAAGTTGAGATTGATATCAAGAAATTTTGTTATCATTTGAAAATAAAACCTCTAAAGTTTTAAATGATTTTTTTTTTCTTTTTCTCCATCTTCTTCACTTCCAACTATCTTTCTCCAAGAGACATAAGCTCTTCTATTTAGTGACAGAAAAAAACTGTAAATATTGTCCAGTGAAATTGTCAAGAGTGTCTGGCCAGTGAAAAAGCCAACAACATGAATAAAGGGCTAGGTAAATAGAGCAAAATTTAAAGGGTCAAGCAGTGTGTGTGTGTGTGTGTGTGTGTTTGTGTGTCTGCAGCTGGACAGTGCTAGCATACAATTACAATCTGAACAGAAGAAGCATGCAATTGGATGGATCAATCAGATGACAGAATACACAGTTTTGTACATTATCAGGATAAAAATACAGAAAAAAGAATCAGAAATAACTGCTGTTTCCTGAGAAGAATTCTTAAAGACAAGTAATAAAAAAAATCATTCTTTTTGGCCTCTCTCTCTCTTCTCCCTAGCCTTTACTACTTGCTTCTTTCCTTCCTTCCTTATTTCCTCCTCCTCCTTACTCAAATTTCTATCCTTTCTTTCACCCCCACCTCTCTCCTCACTGTCATGCTATCATTCCTTTTGCCTTCTCTCTCTTCTCCCAAGCCCTCACTACTTCCTTCTTCCTCTTCTTCTTCCTCTCCTCACTGTCATTCTATCATTTCTTTTGCTTCCTCTCATTCTTTTTTGGCCTTCTCTCCTTCCTTTTGCTCCCTCTGCTTCTTTCTTGGGCTTTTCTCCTTTCTGTTGCCCTCTCTTTCATTCTTGGCCTTCTATCATTCCATTTGCCTCCTCTCCCTCCTTCATATCTTCCTATCCTTCTTTTGACTCTTTCTCCTTTTTCCTTAGTCTTTTCTCTTTCCTTTTGCCTCCTCTCTTGCCTTCTTACCCTTCTTTTCTTTCTTTTGACTCTTCTATCATTCCTTTGTCTCCTTCTCTTTCTTTGCCCTTCCTTTTCCCTCTTCTCCCTCCTCCTTGATCTCCTATCCTTTCTCCTCCCCTTCTTAATTAACCTTCAATCTTTGCTTTTGCTTTTTCTCCTTCATTCATAACATTTTATTCTTTCTTTCTACTCATTAATATTTTTCTTCTTTTTTTACACACATTTCCTTTCTTCATATACATCTCTCCACCCCCTTACGATACTTTGTCTTTTTTCACGTCTCTCTCTCTCTCTCTCTCTCTCTCTCTCTCTCTCTCTCTCATACACACTCACACACAGGCACACCACACATTTCCCCTTCTCCATTCTCATTATTTACTTATCTGGGAGTCATTCATTTTTTTTTTCTATTACAATTACTCTTACCACCCAACACCCATCCACTGCCAATCTGGTTTTGAAAAATTCATGCTGCCTAAATTCCCAACATTCTAACTTTTAAAAAAATCAATTTTACAAGAGAATTATCACCAAAATTCCACAGTTAGAAAACACATTTCCTCAATAAATCTTAACACAACACACACTGACTAGCATATGTGTAAGGTAAATGCGCTGTTAATGATTATAAGTTCTGATTCATAATGAAAATCACAAAGAAAGGTATTGTCAGTGGTCAGGAATGAAGCAAGCACTACTAAAAGATAAGATTTATATGTGCAAGGTAAATGCATTTCTAACAATTTTAAGTTTTACTTAATAATGGTCCTATTATTGCAAGGGTGGTGATGCTAGCAATTCAGATAAGCCAATGAAATATGTAAAGTACTTCTCTTATGTGAAGAGGTTTAAGTTCTCAATTTGATTAGGCAATATAAAATTTGTTTACTTAAGTAGCTAAGACTTATGGCCAGAACATAACTTTTATTTATGATGTATTGCTATATTTTTTTATTAGTGTTAGAAAAAAATTTAAAAAATAGTTACAGATGTTGGAATTCGTTTGTAATGCTCATTAGCTGTGAGTAAATACTGATTCGCGTAAAAAAGCAATGACGCGAGATTATATGGATATTGGGGCATTCCATTGTTCTCAAGTGGCTAAATCCATTCTCTGGACAGTGATTGGTTGCTGGCCCAGTGAATGGGTATATTTGTGTGTGTATACACTGTCTTGCTTGTTATGGGCTCGGTATTAAGTTATTGCCCATTTAATTTTTTGTCTGCCAGCTGGACACTAGCTGGGGCCACTGAACCGGTAAGTGTTATTATTCTTGTTTATTCTGCACATTAGAGTAGTGACTTCTATCACAGTCCGCCCACACCCTTTTAGTCACCAATATCAATCCCAGAAAAAATCTTTTTTTTAATATAGAATATATATATATATATAAATGTAAACAAACTAAAGTTAATACATATGCATTAAATTCCTAAGCTAGCATTGAGTCGCATGCTGGCTTAAGGGTATGCCATCAGCTTGACAAAAAGTTAGGCAGGTTTCGATACCAGCTTGGAGCATCTCACATGTCTAGCCACATTGAAGAGTTGTGATACAATAAAATAGTCTGTCCGTGGATGACAATATATATATGTGTGTGTGTGTGTGTGTGTGTGTGTGTGTGTGTGCGTGTTTTATTTGGTAATGATTTTAAAGAACTGAGACTATTGCTACTGACAATTCAAATATGTCTGAGAGAAAACATAAAATACTTCCTTTAAGTAAAAAGGTTAAAGTTCTCTCCTTTAAAAGGAAAGAAAAAATCCTCAGCTGAGTCTGATAAAATTTATGGTAAGAAGACGTCTTCTATCTCTCACATAACTTGTATGATTTGGTTTCTTTATATAATGGCATTTCAATCTTTGTGGGTTATTCTAGTTGGTTTCAGAAGTCTAGTTGAAGAGGAATCAACCTATTGGGTGCTAGTCAGCTCACTTAACTTGCAAAATGAACTGATGGATGTTAACCAATCAGACATCAGCAAAATGCTGAAGTTTTACACTTCAAACTTAGTCTCTTTTATGTTCATCAAATCTTGCCACTTCATGGAGGCTTATCTCGTTCTCCTCCATAAAACAAGTCACACCACTTGCACCCTTTTCTTCTTCTGGTTTCTGCGTGCCGGTAGCAGAGAGAGCACACCTTCGGTTTCTTTGAGGGTAAGATTGTTCGTGGCATTACTACAACAGTTATTTAATGCTAAAGCTATCCTTGTAGAAGAATAGTAGTAGAACTGTTTAACAAGAGTATAAAGGAGTTCATACCTTTCCCAAGAGTCTTAGTCCAAAAGTGAATGTAAACGTGCAATTAGAGTTTGAACTTGCAAACTGTGATGTTACAGTTCAACATATTAGCCACTACATCACATGGACTCCCCAATAATGTTTATATCATTATAATAGTTCTATTTGATCATTAATTTTACACAAAAGTCATCATCATCATCATTATAATAGTTCTATTTGATCATTGATTTTACACAAAAATCATCATCATCATTATCATCATTATAATAGTTCTATTTGATAATTCATTTCACACAAGTCATCATCATCATTATCATTATAATAGTTCTATTTGATCATTAATTTTACACAAAAGTCATCATCATCATCATTATAATAGTTCTATTTGATCAATGATTTTACACAAAAGTCATCATCATCATTATCATCATTATAATAGTTCTATTTGATAATTCATTTTACACAAAAGTCATCATCATCATCATTACCAAATCACACAGTCAGGATGGAGTTTCCCAAATCTTTCTCACCATCTATCCCTACCATCCATTGCTCCTGGCAGGTCTTCTAGACTATATCCAGTGCCCACACAGAGCTGATAGATGTAAGTCATTACAGGTTGACTAACACTAGAATGTCCATGCATAGGAGTCCATAAAAGAATGTTGCTTATGAGTTTTTTTTTACTTCTCTAGCAGTACCTCAAATGTCTTGTTCGTTTGGGCTGGATAGTTTTTGAGATGGGAGATAGGTGCTTGCAACAAAGTTTCCTTCCAGAAAATTGCTGTAGAAGTCACCTCTCTTATGGGTAGATTAACAATAATAATAATAACACTTACCGGTCCAGGGGTTCAAACTAGCGTCCAGTTAGCAGACAAAAATAAACTGGGCTGTAACTCAATAGAGATTCCACACTACTACTAAACAAGCCTGTCTATATATATATATATACAATAATATGTCCACTCCTGAGCCAGTAACCATTCACCATCCAGGGAATGGACTTGACCATATGCACACAATGGAATGCCCCAATCTGCCATAAATAACTCCTCTTCTTCACAGTTCAGGGAGATTGCATTCCAGATCAAACTCAGGTAAGCGCTGACTAAATAACTAACTCAGGTAAGCGCTGACTAAAGTAAACTATTCAACATGGTGCTACAAACAGGATACGACCTGGTTTGGTGGGAAAGCACACTTATCGGGTCAAGTATATCTGTTGCTTCTGCCAAGATTTATGTGCAGATATTCTCTTGTGAGGAAATCACAAGAGACAGTTTGCACATGCTGGACCGTGCAATGCTTAAGGAGCTGGGTATCAAGACTATGGGTGACATGCTCGCCATACTGAAGTTAACCTACCAATATGCCAAAACATATTTCAGTCCAACTCAACTATTTTTTTACTCTCTTTAATTCATATTTGTTTTAGTGAGTTTTTTTTTTTTTAAATAACTTAGAAGAACAACTTCTCCAACTTCTCTTTAGCATATCTGAATTGCCAACATCCCCATTAGTGAGTAAAATGTTTCCCGAATAAGGGTGTTTGACGGTCATTACCTGAAATGCATTTCTGTAATTAAATCAGGAAGAAAACATTTACTGCATGTTTATTCTTCAGTAGGCAAAGTTTTGACTTTTCAATGCCCACTGACTTTATGGCTACTCCACTTGCCATCCCTTAATATGAGTCATTAACCAATCAAACATTTCTGGCAGTAAGAAATTCAGATATGCTAAAGAGAGGATGGAAAGTGCTTCTTTTAATTAAAAAGGTAAAAATTTTCAACTTAAGACAATAAAAAAAATGGAAAAATAATCAGAAAAAAGATCTACAAGAACAAATCTTCTATCACTAACAAATTTTATCACTGTACATTCTTCAAATTATCCTTTTTACTGTTAATAATATCATTCTAGTTTCTTCCTACAAGTGTTAGAACGTTATGCTTTCAGATAAGATATTAATCTGCTTCTTTCTTTTTTTCTTTTCTAAGAAGCAGAGAACAGCATTATTATAAGACAACAGAAACTTTCATTATTTTGAGGGTAGAGCAGGTTGTTTCTAATAACAAATATCTAATTCTATTTTTTACTTCCAATCAAATTTATAATGGAGAGAAAATACCAAACTGTATCAGATACATTTCTGTCGTTACAATTTGACGTTCAGATTCAGACTTTACCTCCTCTGTCTGTCGGGGTTCAGAACACACTGACAGTATCCCTGCAGAGAGGTGAGATTTCCATTAAAAAAGGGTTGTTCTGGGTATGACACTAAACTACACCAGATGATGAGGCTTCAGTTCTGGAGATCTAGAGAGTATAAAGTACTCCTTCATTGTCATTACTCCCAGTTCCATTCTGACCATGATTGATAATACCTGTTAGGGTCCCATCTATAGATCTGATATGTCTGTTTAAAAATTATTCATATTTGGTAGGACTGTATATAAAGATATACAACAAAAGATAAATATGAATGTGATTCCCTCACTTCTTGGCATAAAATAAGCCTAGGTGGGTTGATATGCCATTGAAATTAATCAATCAGACTTCACTAATCTTTTAGAAAATACAAGGCTTCATGTTTTGGTTACCTTTCCATGCAACTGATTGGAAGTGTTTAAAATGAACTGACTAGCAACTTCACTCATATCCAGGTCATCACTAATTCACTTAATTGGATATCTTGGCTATGACACTAACCTGAACCTGGTGGTGAGGCTCCAGTTCTGGACCTCTAGAAAATATAGAATCATTATTTTATTGCCATTACTCCAAGGTCCATTCTGAGCCAGAATAGTTGAATCTGTTAGGCCACCATCTATAGACTAAATAGATAACATTCAAAATGATTTTTAACAGCATTCATACATTGGCTCTTAAAACGTTGACATCATAAATACATAAAAAAAGTAAAGTTGGCAACCATAGTCGAGGGCGACCCAAAGGCTCCCTTTTCAATAACTACTACACTAAGGTGTAGGGGGGGGTACTACTCCTTCTCCTGGATTGCTCCACTTTACCCTTGATACATACCTTATAATCCTGAGTGTTAAGCATGGAGGTATCAAGTACCATTTTTTGAGTCTTTGGTATGACTCAACCAGGGAATAAACCCCAGTCTCCTGGGTCATTGGCAAATTAAAAGTTTATCTGTATAAAATGATCATGAACTACATATAATTGCTTGCAAATTATTTGGAAGTAAAATAATTGTTTTATTAGGAATAATCACTGAAAGCCATATAAAAGCTTGGTTTGGTTTGTTGGTTTTTATGGCATATCAACCTTTATAGGTTATTTAATGCCAAATCCATTTTTATGTAAATAATCTGTTCTATTTAAAACAATTCAGTTTAGCATAAGTACACAGTTTGTCAAAAACATTTCTATTTCCAACTATTCAAGCAGTTATATGTAACAATTCAGTTAAGTGTAAATACAATTTTAATGTCGAAAAACAGTTCTATTTGAAATAATTCAGTTAAGCATAAGCACGCAGTTTAAATGTAAGTACGGTTTAATTGTGAAGAACATTTCTATTTCAAGCTATTCAGTTTACTCAAACAATTCAGTTTAGTATAAGTATGCTGTTAGTTCTATTTAACCCATAGACAGGGTTATTATCAGGTGCTACCACTCCGGGCCAGAGTAGACCTGGGAGCGATGGCAGTGAAAGGGTACTCTACATTCCCCAAAGCTCTAGCATTGCTGTAACCTCACCATCAGATTATTTAGTGTCATATCAGGACATTCTTTGGTGGGAGTCTTACCCCTCTGCAGAGAAGCAGTCAGTGTATTCTACAGCCCCAGACGACTGGGCAATATAAAAGCTTGTAAATTATTAGTATATGATAAAAAGTATGAACACCCTTATTCCCCTAGTTATGGCTTAAATACTACCACTACTGCTCTTCTATAAAAGTTACTATAAAAGTTGCTTAAGTATTAAATAACTCACAAAGAAACCAAAGAAGAAACCCTTTTTGATTATATTTGTAGGGAATAAATAAATAAAAATTTAAATTGAATTAAAATAATTATCAAAATATGCAGAAACTCCCAGAGGCCTTTGACAGGAAGAGGGACAACACATGCGCAAAGAAAAGGGACTGTCCCAACAAAAGAAGGAATCTCTCTTTCTTTCAGCAACGACCAGCAAAGTGCCAACACCTTACTAACTGGTGGAGGATGCTGTGCGTCTCTCTTTAGACGACGCATTGGCTAACCCTTCCACTGGTAGTAGTCGTCTTTTTCACCACCAACCCATGACTAAAACACTGGATTTAGACAAACTCCCAAAAGCGACTAACATGTCGCTAAAGCTTTATATACCGAACACATTAAAGCTTTAAATACCGAATTTGGTCACATATATACCCAAGAAACGACTAATGCATTTTTAACACCTTGACTGGGAGATTCAACCATTTCTTTTGCATTCAGGAAGAATTTCCTCACCCACTGAATGGTTGTTGAACCCAAAAATAAAGGAAAAATATAAAAGATATCTTCGTCTCCTATCTGTTACTATCTTCTTCTTTCATATAATTCCTTTACAGCCTTCTTATCCAAGAAGTTAAACCAACAAAACAAAAGTGGGGTAAAAATAGAATAACCTCAGAATGGATCAGATAGCAAATGGCAACACAGCTTACCTCTGGACCCCATAAATTAATACATTGGCTCTTAAAACATTGATACTGTAACTTGGAAGTGCCCGTGGTGTAATGGTTATCGTTGTAGAAAATGGACCCGGCGACACGAGTTCAAATCCTGGATGAGGCTGATTGCATTTCACATAGCACTAATACCCTTGGGAAAGGTATGAATCCAATTGTTCTCCCTCCAGCTATGGGTAAATAGTAGGGCAGACTGGGTTCTTCGACCTTAGTGAGGCAACTAGTCTAGAAGAAGGAAAACTCTGAATTCAAAACTGAGCTTGTGCCATATCCTGCCCAAGCAGAGGGGGTTGGTAAATATGGATACTGTAACTACTTGAAATCATATTATTATATGATTGCACAAAAATTGTCTATGAGATAAAAAAAAAATATTAAAACCAATATAAAGGTGTATCAATTATTAGTATTAATCATGAATAGTTAATTGAAAATATATCATTATTAGCGAGTTATTAGAGTTTTTCACATCAGCGTAAGCTGATGGTTTTCACTGGAGATTGAGTGACAGCAAGTCTCCTGAAGTCTCCAGGACTCTTCTCAGTATTCTGGCAGTTTTCAGTAATGCTGCCAACTTCCAAATCTTTCAGGCCCTTTGATAATCCTTTAGTTACTGTGCCAAAAGCACCAATCACAATTGGTATAATTGTCACCTTCATGTTCCATAGTTTTTTCAAATCTCTAGCAAGGTCAAGGTACTTATCTCTCTTTTCAGATTCTTTCAGTTTTATTCTGTGGTCTGCCGGGACACCAAAGTTGACAACTTTGCAGATTTTCTTTTTTTTGTTGATTATCATAAGGTCTGGTCTTCGGGCCAAGATTAGGTGATCCGTTTGTATATCAAAGTCCCACAGGAGTTTGTGCGTGTCATTTTCTTGGACAGGTGCTGGGTTGTGTATATACCATTTGTCGGCATGGTCAAATTTAAATTTCTTGCACATTTCCCAGTGGATCACCTTGCCCACCCAATCGTATCTAGCCTTGTACTCCTTCTGTGCCAATTTGCTGCATTCACTTATTATTATTATTATTATTAAAGAAAAATACTTATCTGTTATATAACTGTGTACAATTTTGTATCAAGAATAGTTATTTGAAGTTATAGTTGTTAGCAAATTATTATTAACATTAAATAGGAATAATTACTTGAAACCAGCTCATTGGCCTAATGGGTAGAGTGTTTGCCAATGGTCCAGGAGACCTGGGTTCAATCCTAGGTCGCGTCATACCAAAGACTTTAAAAATTGTACTTGATATCTCCTTGCTTAACACTCAGCAATATAAGGTACATATCAAGGGTAAAGTGGAGCAATCCACTGAAAAGAGTAGCTATTGAAAAGGGAGCCCTCTGGTCGTCTTTGAATACGGTCACCAGCTTTACTTACTTGAAACCATATAACTGTGTGCAAATGGAGGTGCCCGTGGTTTAATGGTTATAGTTGTAGGAAATGGACACAACGACACGAGTTCAAATCCTGGATGAGGCTGATTGCATTTCACATAGCACTAATACCCTCGGGAAAGGTAGGAATCCAATTGTTCTCCCACCAGCTATGGGTAAATAGTAGGTCAGACTGATTTCTTCAGCCTTGGTGTGGCAACTAGTCTAGAAGAAGGAAAACTCTGAATTCAAACCTGTTAAACTCTGCTTAAAAATTGACCTTGTGTCATATCCTGCCTGAGCGGAGGGGTTGGTAAATATGTATAACTGTGTGCAAATTGGTTTGGTTTAGAGTGTTAAATGGCACGTCAACTGCTTATAGTTCATTAAATGCTAAAATTTGATTCATTGACAAATGTTTGATTATGATAAATAGTTTTTATCTTCAACATTTCATTGCAAGTATTCGCCAATGGCCCAGGAGACCAGGGTTCAATCCCAGGTTGCATCATACCAAAGACTTTAAAAGTGGTACTTGATACCTCCTTGTTTAACACTCAGCAATATAAGGTAAGGATCAAGGGTAAAGTGGAGTAATCCAGGGAAAGGAATAGTGCCCTCCCCTACACCTCGGTGTAGTAGCTATTAAAAAGGGAGCCTTCTATTTGCCCTCGACTACAGTCCCCAACTTAACTTACTTTACTTAGTGTCGTGCAGAATAGCAATAGAATTGCTGGAAAATACAAAATATATTGCAGATACAGTGTAACCCGGATATAAGAGAGTTGTCGGGACCGGAGAAGAAGTATCTTATATCCAGGTTTCTCTTATATCTGAGTTTGGTCTATTTTGTTTAGGTAACACAGGCTCTAATTTAGTAATTTACAAAGCTCTTTGCTTCGATGTGGCACAAGGCCGAATGAATGGGGCGCCCAATGAGACTCGAACTCACTCGTGTAGGTTCGCTAGTCTAGCTTGCTAACCGTTACACTACCACACAGGCTCTAATTTAGGACCAGTGAAAAATCTATCTTATATCCGGATCTCTTATATTTGGGTTACACTGTAGTATCAAGGAGGAAGCCAGAATAATTTTGAATAGTGCAATATAAAATTGAGTGATTGTACAAATTTTATTCATCTATTTTCCCCCACTTAAAACTCATCATAAGATCAAAACTGGCCTGTATGTCCTAATTAAATTTGTGACACTATTAATGGCAGTATACCGACTTAGCTCTCTCTCTCTACTTGGGTGGGCATGACTGTTTGTATGTATATGTGGTTATGGATTGGCAATGAGATGTTTGCCTCTCCATATATACACAAGGTCAACCAAGAGACAGTCGGGGAAATAGGGTCAGAGAGAGCCGTAGAGGTCAACCAAAGTACAGTGAAAAAAGGAGTGATTCTGCTGCAGTAAGTGGGGTAGGGTAGACCGACAGTGGAGAAGAGGGGCAATCAGTCAGTTAGGAGAGAAACTCAAGCAGAGAAGGGTCTCCAACAGAGCATTTGGAAAGGACCCATAAGTCAGAAGACACTTAGTCGGCTACGAGACAGAGATAAGCTCCCAGCGAGCGCCCCGAGGCCTGTTCTGGACTTCGGTCCGGAGCGTGGCCCTGGAAAAGGAACAATGGCAGACTTGGGGCCTTTAATTAGGCACCTAGTTTTGACTAGGCTACCTTCGGGTGGGCGAGCTGCATTTTTGTCTCCTTTGTCCCCCTTGGACGGCACTAGACCATGCGTCTAGTTTAAGCCGCAAACTGGCATACGTGCCCGGACCCACATTTGGGTTCGTGAAACTGCTTGCCTCATCAGGCTCACATTGCACTAAGTGAGCCGATGAGCAGCACAGACAAGCAGGGTTCAAGTCTCGGCTCGTTCCCAACCTTCCCCTCCCCGTTATCCCCACTTTAATCGACCTTCGGGCTTTTGACCTTGTGTCAAGTCGTGTCTGGTGGGAGGCAGCGACAAATACTCTACGAGACAGAGATAAGAGATGTGCTGAGAAAAATACAGAGAGAAAAGACGGTGGGGGTGTGGAACCACAAGAAAAGAACAGATAGACAGACATGGAGATAGGTTGAGAAGTTTATTTTTTTACTTAAGGGATTTCGTAGCAAAGGGTCACACTTCTTCTCCTCTCCAAAAACATTTATTCAATCTTTCGTGTTGTCAACTTTTTTCTTTCTTTGTGAAATCGCCTCAGGGATGCATCTCAACAAAACCAAAGTGATCAGATAAAAGGAAACGCATGCCCCGGACGTTTGTATATTGCCACAATTAGCTCACGGTGAAAAATCACTAAATAAATCACTACTTCATGTTGCTCTGGCTAATTCAATAGTAAATGCCACACTAGGATCAATGGAACACCAAGTGCTGTTGAAAGCCTCAATAATAAACTTCACGTCTATCTCTACTAAACCCTATCATAAGCGTCGATTTTTTTTTTTTTCTTCATTTTTCATTATTTTTAAAACTATTTCTTTTTGATAATACCCTGTATTTCTTGTCTTCTTTGTCCCTAATGATGTTCCCCGATGTCTTTTCTGAGCACAAATACATTTTTTCCACGGCAAGTTGTTTTTTATTCATGAAAATCTGAAAGAACAGTGTTAAATAAAACAGTTCTGTTTTTGTTTTGTTTTGTTTTTTGTTTTTTTCAGTAATGGCTTCTTGAAAATTACAGTTTTGTAAGCATTTTATTTATGTTACCGTCTTCCTCTTTCCCTTCTTCTTCTTCTTCTTCTTCTTCTCGGTATTCGAATATTTCAAGTTGTTTACAAGATGAATGACTGCCGCTTTTTTATTAGTATTTTTATAGCATTTACAAGGAAAGTTTGTGGTTTTTTTTTTTTAATATATTTCCATTTCAACTTTTAAGCTGTCTGAAAACTAATTTTATTATACATTTAAATGTAAAATCAGCCATCTAATATATTCAATTTAATTCATATCGTGAATATATTACCCCAGACTTTAACAACTGCCCTGACGGCAGGGGTTAAAATACGCTGATGGTATTTGTCCTCCATCCCACCAACCTGACGAGTGTGGCACAAGGCCTTTTTTAAGGTGGGCCCGAGTGCAGGGCCAAAGCCCTCACGCGCCCTGCATTTCCAAAAATGCCTCTGACCGGGTCAGCATGCTTCTGAAAGGGGTGCCTCAGGCGCCAGGCGATAAACCCAACCCCTCCAAAGAGGGTTAAAGCCTGGGGGACGGCCAGAGGTATATCCAGTGAAAAGACACACCTGACCTGAACCGCTGATTGTATTTCCTATAAAGCAGTAATAATCCCACTCCAAAAAAAGGTGGGGTGGCCTGAGTATGACACTTACGTGCATTCGATGGTGAGGCTCCAGTTCTGGTGCTTTTGGAAGTTTGGAGTACCTCTTCCAAAGTCCACTCTGACCAGGAGTGACTATACCAGTTAAGGTTCCATCTATGAGTAAGTAGATCTGTTTAAACATTGTTTATATTCAAGGAAACCATGTGTAAAAAGAAACCTCGTAAGAAATAATTACACAAAAAATATCAATATAAATGTATAATAAACATGATTCCCTAACCTATCGGCATAAAAAAAAAACCTGGATAGGTTGACATGCCATTAAAATCAATCAATCCATTAACATCAAAAAAAGCCACTAGTCTTCATTCACTGAAAAAAAGCTTAGGTTATTAAAATCATACATCAAAATGATAAATTTTTGTGCTTCTTTATACAATGTCTTCTTTTTTTCTTTTTTTTTTAACTTCCTTCTTTGGAAATTTCTTTTCTAAACAGCAGTTATTCATCAATATGGCTTACATTTCAAAAGCCCTTCCACCTTTTTTTCTTTTTTACAAGGACATAAAAGTTCTTCATTATTGAGATCACAGATTTATTGAAATATTAATTTTCAATCTGACATAATTCCTTTGGTTTCTTGCAACCGATTCTTTTTAATTCAATTTATGTTCTGCGATAAATCATAATATTAAATATATCAAGGGTTTATTCTAAATTATAAAGAATAAAAATAAATCACTGACTTTTAAAAAAATCAAAAAAGAATCCAAAATCACAAAATTGAAGTCTTCACACTTGATTTCACAAAGGAAAATTTAGTAATAAAACATTTTTTTTTTTTTTACATAGCCTCATATTTTAAAAATTGCTTTTTCGAAAAGCAACAATAAGAAGAACAGTATGAATGTTAAAATGATTTTTTAAAAACCTAATAATCACAGAAATGAACTTTAATAATTGGAATAGAAAAATCAATTTATAAAATGCCAAAAGAATTTTTTTTTTTTTTTCATATATTTAGTGGGCAGTTTTGCTCCCCAAAGTAATTACCAAAATAATTAATATGATAATTATTCTAAAAAAAAGAATCATCGTCAACAGCTATTTTTTTCTTTTTAATTAACAAATTTGTTTTCCTTAAAAATAAAAAAATATTTTACAGATAATCGACCTAAAATTTCCAACAGATACAAGATTAAAAAAACAAAACGGTACTACATCCCCAAGACCTTATCTAACCTACAATTTATTGCCAGGGTTCAAAAATTGTCAAACTCTTCTCTTTGATTTAAAGTGTTTCCCTGGAGGAGTTTGTTCAATAACTTTTTAATCAAAACTGCTTGTTTCACTGTCAAATATTCATGCCATAATATATTTCTAATTTGTTAAACATCACTGAAAAATTGTCACATTCTACTTGTGTCAAGGGGTTGGTATATATATATATATATATATAATTAACTTAAATTGCGAGTCGGAAATCTTCTACTAAAGTTTCATCTTATCGGATCATCAGGAAGCCTAACTTCAACTTGGAGTTGGAGTTAGGCTTCCTGATGATCTGATAAGGTGAAACTTTAGTAGAAGATTTCCGACTCGCGATTTAAGTTAATTTTATAATTGGCTCCACTTGTGTTGAGCACTTTTGTAATTGTAGCATTGCAGGAATCGCAGGTTTTAGTTTTCTTTTGACCAACTGACTACATATCCCTTGATTTTTTTCAAGGGGTCGGACGAGGTTGGCCTTTTCTTTCTTTTTGACCTATAATTTTTTCTTTTTCCCCCGGGCGGTGATTTGAGATACTTTTATCTCTTGTTCCTGGCAGGGTTTTTTCGTTTTTTTTCTAGTACCGTGAATGCTGGTAGATATTAGATTAGTAAATATATATATATATATATATATATATATATATATATATATATATATATATATATATATATATATATATATACAAGCTCATCCGGGGGTTGAAAATATCTGTTGTTATTTGTAGTTACTGAAATTTTAAAATAAGCAAAAATACCTAAGTTTAAGGAAATTTAAAGTGACCCCAAACTTTTTGCCAGTAGTGTATATAAACAGGAAGGCAATAGGATTTGGCTCAAGAATTAGTAGTAACACCAATTGATTTCCAAACAAACAACAAAAAAAATCATAGATGCTCTGGTTTAGGAGGCAAATTAAGAAAAATATTAGGTTTAAGACCCACCCCCTCAAAAAATGGTCTCTACATTACTCCACAGGACAATGGTAATAAGGTAAAAGAATCGTTGTAAGGATTCTAGTGAGAGTTCAATCCCTGATCTTCGCCTGAGCAGAAAGAAAAGACACATTATAAGAACAATGATGAAAAATATCTCGAGAAGGCTAAAAGGTGCAGCAGCCAAAATTAACTGATATGAGATATTTTAAAACATGGACAGTTGAATAAGAATGGTCTAAACTGTGGATTGAAGAAAGGGTTCAATTTAAAATTCTCTAAATGTTACCAATAAATGAGAGAGAGAATGGGAAGAAAAAAAATGGACATAGAGCAAGAGAGATGGTAAAAAGAGAGAAAGAGAGAGAGACTATACAGATGTAATCAGAGATGGTAGACACAGAGAGACTAGTGAGATGAAATCAAAGACGGTAAAGAAGAGAGAGAGAGAGACTAGACAAGTGTAATCAGAGATGGGAGAGAGAAATAGAAATTAGTGAGGTGAAATCAGAGATGATAGAGAGAGAGAGAGAGACTAGTGAGGTATAATCAAAGATGGTAAAGAAGAGATTGAGAGAGAGAGAGACTGGTGAGGTGTAATCAGAGATGGTAAAGAAGAGAGAAAGAGAGAGAGACACTCGTGAGGTGAAATCAGAGATGGTAAAGGAGAGAGAAAGAGAGAGAGAGACTAATGAAATGTATTCAGAGATGGTAAAGAAGAGAAGGGAAATCAGAGATGCTAAAGAAGAGAGAGAGAGAGAGAGAGAGACTAGTGAGGTATAATGAGAGATGGTAAAGGGGAGAGAAAGAGAGAGAGAGAGAAACTAGTGAGGTGTAATGAGAGATGGTAAAGGAGAGATAGAGAAAGAGAGAGAGTGACTAGTGAGGTGTAATGAGAGATGGTAAAGGAGAGATAGAGAAAGAGAGAGAGTGACTAGTGAGGTGTAATGAGAGATGGTAAAGGAGAGAGAGAGAGAGAGAGACTAGTGAGACTAGAGATAAATATATGATAAGCTAAACAGAGAAGGTGACCAAAAATGGAGAGATAATAACAGAAAGAATGTGATAAAGAAGAAACAGAGAGATAACAATGGATGCGATTATGAGAGAGAGATTGGAGATATTAGGGAAAAAACATAGAAAATATAAAAAAAATGTAAGAGAGAGGGTGGAAAGAGGGGAAAGGAAAAAAGGAAAAAAGAGAGAAAGAGGGTAAGATATATAGAAAAGAAACAGAGAAAGATTCTATAAGAGAGAGAGAGAGTTAGAGAGAGAAGAGAGAAGGGGTAGTAAGGAAGAAAAAGCAAAAATAAGAGAAAGAGAGAGAGAGAGAGGAAAAAGGAAAGTGTGTGAGAGAGAGATACTAAGGAAGAAACAGAGAAAAGGTAAGAGAAAATTAAAGAGAGAGAGGGGGGGAAGGAACTGGAAAGAGCTGATAACAGAAAAGGAAAGAGATGGATAGAGAGAAGACACTGAGGAAGAAACAGATAAAGAAGGTAGAGAGAGAGAGAGAGAAAGTGGAGAGATGGAATTTGGAAGAGATGATGACAGAAAAGGAAAGAGAGAAAAGAGATATTGAGAGAGAGAGAGAGAGAGAGAGAGAGAGACGGAGATGGAAAGAGATAATAGCAGAAAAGAAAAGAGAGAGATAGAGAGAAGACATTGAGGAAGAAACAGATAAAGAAAGTAAAAAATGTAAGAGAAAGAGAGAGAGAGAGAGAGAAAAAAAATTGGAAGAGATGATGACAGTAAAGGAGAGAGGAGATATTGAGAGAGAGAGAGAGAGAGAGAGAGAGAAGGAAATGGAAAGAGATGATAGCAGAAAATGAGAGAGTGAGATCGATAGTCCCAGGTTCAGTGGGGGGTAGAAAAAAAGCAACATTACAAGAGCAAAACAATGCCTTAAACTGATATGAGACGTCCGAAGGCATGGAAAGCAGAAGAACAATCAACTCTCATTGACTCAATAGCATTTACCATTCTAAGTCAAATTAGTATTATTAGATTCAGTAGCAAGCAAATGCATATGTTTGACCAGCCAGATTAGGCAGGTTTATCTGGGATGGGTTAAGTAAACACAGGATGCAACAGCTGAAATTGCGCTCTTCTTCCATGTTTGTCCCAGTTCCTCAACCCACCTGTGAGACTTACTCACAGCCTGACATCTACTGTATGACTTACGGCTTGATTCTCCCAAATCTAAACACATCTCTTTTTTATTGGCAAGTAAGAAAAATCATTTCTGCTCTATTACATAACTGCGGAAATCTTTTACAAGTGTGGAACCCAGCAGTTTCGGTTGATAATGCCATACATAAACTAAAAGAGCCTGTTAATGTTTGACAAGTGCTTACTGGAGCAGGCAAAATTTCAGATCCTTTTAAGAAGCCTAGAAAGCATTAAGAAATGCAAGAAGACAGCAACATTAGAATTTGCATGACCTTGCCATTATCGGGTACAGGGGTGGTGAGTGAAAAGGTGACAACAAACTAAGTAAGGGACTCCTCTGGAATTCTAACCCTAGTAACAAGAACAGAAGGAAATTGATAAAAATCCCATACACAAACACACAGATATATATTTATATATACATATATATTACAGTTGTAAAAATGGACATAGTGACATGAGTTCAAATCCTGCAGAAGACTGCATTTCACAAAGCAGAAATATCTTTGGGAAAGGTTTGAATTCATTTCTTCTCTCTCCAGCTATGGGTAAATAGTAGGGCAGACTAGGCTCTTCAACCTTAGTAGGGCAACCAGTCAAGGAGAAGGAAAACTGAATTCAAACCAGTTAAACTCAACTTAAAATTGACCTTGTGTTGCATCATGCCCATGTAGAGAGATAGGTATATATATATATATTGAAACAAGAATTTGATTGAATAAAATCAAATTCTTGTTTTAGAGTTTTTTCTTTTTTCTTTTGAGAGTCCTTATGGTTATGTTACAATCTTGAAATTTTATTTGTGTTATACCGAGGACTTTTGGTTCTCATCAGAACCATTATCAAGGTAATTTATATGCTATTTGTAAATTAAAGTTGTTTAGTATCTAAACTAAATTATTATTTCATTTTTGTTTTTATTACTAAAGTGAGGCTTGTTTTTATCACCAGGTATTAGGTATTAATGGCCGTTTATTTTTAAATATTTATTACGTGAAGTAGAATAAAATTTGTTCTATCTTTTGTAATGTGGATTGTTTTATATATATATATATATATATATATATATATATATATATATATATATATATATATATATATATCAGCCAATTGGCCTAGTGAGTAGAGTGTTCACCAATGGCCTGGAAGACCAGGATTAAAAAAAATGGTACTTGATACCTCCTTGCTTAGCACTCAGCATTATAAGGTATTAAAGGTAAAATGGAGCAGTTAGGGGAAAGGGGAAGCACCTTCTTTACACTTCAGTGTAATAGATATTAAAAAGGGACCCTTTGGGTCACCCTCAACTACAGTCACCAACTTTACTTACTTTATATATATATATATATATATATATATATATATGTGTGTGTGTGTGTGTGTGTTCAAAAAGTATCAAGACTGAAAGCTGTATTGACCGAAACAAAAATGAATAATGAATAAAGTTGGTTGATTGGTTAGTTTTATTTTATGGCATATCAACTCTTGTAGGTTATTTAATGCCAGATTCTATTTATACATACATGTATCAGATATATATGATTAGTAAACAAATAGTTTATAGGTAACATTCTTAATGAGCCAGAGCTCATTTGTTTGCACACAGCTAAATGGTTCCAAGTATGGCTTTGTAATACAAATTCAATTTAACATCAATCATTTTTTTAACCTTAACCCTTCTGCAAAGATGCAGTAGGTGTATTCTACAGCTTTACCAGACTGGGCTAAAAAATGACAAAGACATTAATTTTCTTCAGATAAACCTATGATACTGAACTGCATCTGATAGGAGTACAGAATACCTCTTCATTGCCATTACTCCCAGGCCCACTCTAACATGGTGTGGGAGTACCTTTTAGGTGTTGAATAATTGAGTTTGGTAGTTTATCAAAGTCAACACTCTATACTATTGTATTTCTTCTGAAATCCTCCACATCCTCCAATCTTAGTCGAGATGGATTTTCAATTCAAAAAACAAGAAAAAATCACATTGAACTAATTCTAGTGAGTATAGAGTATTTTACACTTGCACAAACTTTCATTTCACCAAAAGATGATCCAAAAAAAGGGATAAATACCTGCGTTGTCCCTGTCCCCCTCATAAGATACTCAGGACCATTCTTGAAGTGGACCAGAGAAGAACTTCAGCTAAAGGACCAGAGAACAAGAAAACTAATGACCATGCACAAGGCATTTCATCCAAAAGATGACATTGACAAACTATATGTGTCAAGAAGAGAAGGAGAAAGAGGACTTGCCAGCATTGAAGACAGTGTGGACACATCGATACAATCACTCAAAGACTGCATACAAAAGTGCAGAGGAAGACTGATTACAGTCACCAGAAACAATACTAATGACACAATGACCAGCGGAACGATAATAATCAGAAAACAAAAGTGGGAATAAAAACAACTCTATGGACGTTTCAAATGACTAACAAGTAACATTGCACATGAGAAAAAATGGACTGTGAAAAGGAAACCTTAAGAGAGAAATTGAATCTCTTCTAATAGCAGCACAAAACAACATCATAAGGACTAACCATATCAGAGCGAGAATAGATAAGATGCAACAAAACAGTCAATGTAGGTTATGTGGTGAAAGAAATGAAACAATCAATCACATAAGCGAATGCAGCAAATTAGCACAGAAAGAATATAAGACTAGATATGACTGGGTGGGTAAAGTGATTCACAGGGAATTGAGCAAGAAGTTGAAGTTTAACCATATGAACAAATGGTATATGCACAACCCAGAATACGTGCTAGAAAATGAGATACACAAACTCCTCTGGGATTTCAAGATATAAACAGATCACCAAATCTCGGCCAGACGACCAGACCTTATAATAATTAACAAAAAAGTGAGAACTTGCAGAATTGCAGACTTTGCTGTCCCGGTGAACCACAAAGGGAAATTAAAAGAATGTGAAAAGAGGGATAAGTACCTGGACCTTGCTAGGGAATTGAAAAAGCTGTGGAACATGAAAATAATGATAATACCAATTATGATTGGTGCTCTTGGTACAGTCATTGAAAGATTATTAAAGGGACTGGAGGACTTGGAAGTTGGTGGATGAGTGGAGACCATCCACACTACTACATTATTGAGATTGGCCAGAATACTGAGAAGAGTCCTGGAGATTTGAGGAGACGTGTTGTCACTCAAACTCCAGTGAAAAACTATCAGTTAATACAGGTGTGAAAAATTCTCAAAAGAGAATAAATAATAATAATAAAAATAATCTTTAAAAATCTCAAATGTGTTTTACTCCCCATTTTTCAAATATATCTTTGTTTCGACTTAACACCTAAATTGTGAATAACTAATAATAATCCTTTGTAAACAATCATAGCTTCAAGTTGTCTTAATCCAAAAATTATACACACAGTTATGGTATCAAGTATTCCTATCTAATACTAATAATTTTTAAACAAGATCTGTGCGATATAAGCCAATTATTAAGTTATTGGTTGATTTTGACATGTCCTCCTATGTAGGGTCATTTTACGCCTAGAGGTTAAGGGAATCATATACATTGGATGTTTATATATATATATTTTTGTGTAATCATTTCATGAAAGTGTCTTGCACACAGTAATACAATTCAAGAATTCTTATCTATCTTATATGGCCCAGTCAGCTGGGGCTGCAGAATACACAGACTGCATTTCTGCAGAGGGATAATACCCACACCTAAACGGATGTACTGGATATGAATTAAATAATTTGTTTGTGAGGCTCCAGTAATGCTGGAGCTTGGGGGAATGTGGAGTATCCCTTCAATGCCATCACTCCAAGGTCCACTCTGGCCCAGAGTGGTAGCACTTGATAGAATCCTATCAATGGGTCAAATAGAACTGTTGGACATTTAAACTGTGTACAAATAAATAACTTATGCTTAATTGAAATCTTTGAAATAGAACTGTTTGCTCATTGAACTGTGTGTAAACAAATGACTGTTAGTAATAGCACTTGATAGGGCCCTATCTATGGGTCAAATAGAACTAAACTGTGTACTCATGCAAAACTGAATTGTTTAAAGTAGAACTGTTTTGACATTTAACTGTTGGTAGATAAAAACTATTCTTATACTGTTATGGTACCAAACCTGCAGACTGTAATGAACCCTTCCTTTTGTTATTAATGCCAGGAGAATATTCATCCCGGTAGTAAGTTCTTCCCAGCCTAACATTTTAGCAATCAGACTGACGTTCGACACTCTGTTGTATTATACTTTCATTAATATACTTAGTTCCACGTAAACCTGAGTTGTGTTATTTTTCAGGACTCTTCACTGGTCCACAACGTATACTAAACTTTATTGTTTGAAATTTAATTTGGTGTTAAATGACCTGAAAAGGGTTGATACATTGTAAAACTAACCAACCAACCTAACACAAATAATTTCCACACAGTTGTATGGTTTTAAGTATTCTTAATACTAACAATTTGCACAATTGTACGCCTCTTACCTTATTATTATTCAATAGAAGTGATTACTTGAAACAATAATATTGGGTATAAAGTATCAGACTTAATACCCAATATTATAGTTTTGTTATATCGTCATCTACAGCATCACAACGACACAATAATAAAGACAGACGCAGGAAGACTTCTTTAACAAAATATATACCTTTCACTTTATTGCAAGGGTTCGAAAGGGTTGTTCAAGGTTTGCGTGTGAGAGGGAGCTGGAGACCGAACATAACTGAAATATTTTGACCCCCAAACTTATGGCCGTCAACGTTGTGTCTTTCTCGTTCTCCTGATGCTCAACTGGAGGCCTGGGGTCCACTCTGCTAGGTGATGGCTCTCTTTACTGCATCTTATCAGCATCTTCTCTGGACCCCAATTCAATAAGGGCTCCCGCGGGCCCCTTCGGCCGGGTGTGGCTTTCCCTACCACATCTCGTCTATCTCTATCTCCAACTCTACTGCCACTGGCTCGTCGAACTCAACTGAGTTATATAATCGTTCGACGCCCACTCGATCTTTGAAATCGAATGTTTAATCGTCATCAAGCAGAAATAACTGTCATGCAGTTCAGAGGTCACTCTCTTCCGGTGCGTCAGTCTATGAGAGTATCATGGGATTTTTTAGCTTGTCTCATTTTGTTAGCCAATTTCCGCCCACGCGATTTCCTCTCCTAACTGCCATTGGAATGTGTCACTTCCTTCCGGTGCATCACCTTGAATGGCATTTTGCTCAGGCCGAAGATCAAAATATAACAGTTTCAAGTAATCACTTCTATTGAATAATAATCACTTCTCTTGAATAATCCTATTTACCAACCCCTCCGCTCGGGCAGGATATGACACAAGGTCAATTTTTAAGCGGAGTTTAACAGGTTTAAATTCAGAGTTTTCCTTCTCCTCGACTAGTTGCCTCACCAAGGCTGAAGAACCCAGTCTTTCCTACTATTTACCCAGAGCTGGAGGGAGAATAATTGGATTCATACCTTTCCCAAGGGTATTAGTGCTATGTGAAATGCAATCATTCTCTTCTATTGAATAATAATCATTTGTTTTCACAGTTATATGGTTTCAAATAAGTAATAATAATCCTTCAAAAATAACTATAATTTCAAGTTACTATTATTAATACAAACAATTTACACAGTTATGTGATATCAAATATTCCTGTTTAATGTAAACCGATCTATTTGACCCCTAAATGGGACCCTAAAAGGTACTATCAATCCAGGTCTTAATAAACCTGGGAGTAATTGCAATGAAAGGGTACTCGATATACCCTAGAGCTCCAGAACTGGAGCCTCACCATTTGATGCATTTTAGTGTCATACCCAGAATACTCCTTTTCATTCATACTTCTCTGCTGTTATTTCTAAGCCCAGTTGACAGGGTCAAAAATCTAAAAAAAAAAAGAGAACTCTGAATTTAAACCCCTGTCACTTTGGGCCCAGCCCAGCAAAGTAAGGTCTATTATTCCCTGGATTTTACAGCTCTTAGGAAAGTTCTCAGTCTTGCGACAGACAAAGAAAAGGGCTGATAGAATGGAGGTACCATAATTATTTGTGTATGTTGGAATTCGTTCATAATGCTTGTTAGTTGTGAGTAAATACTCATTTGCGTAAAAAGCAATGCTACGACTTGAAGTGAGATTATATGGACATTGGGCCATTCCATTGCTCTCAAGTGGCTAAGTCCATTCTCTGGATAGTGATTGGTTGCTGGTCCAGTGAATGGATATATTAGTGTGTTTATACACTGGCTTGCTTAATATGTTACACGTTTGGTATTGGGTTTCCGCCCATTTCATTTTTTGTCTGCCAGCTGGGGCTGTAGAACCGGTAACTGTTGTTCTTGCTGTTTATTCTGCACATTAGAGTAGCAACTTCTATAATGTATAAGACAAACTATTTTCCAGATCTTTCAGCTCAAAAGTTAGATCTGTATATTATATACCAGAACGGTATGATTAACTTCTTTTACAGCCAGGGCACCACAGATGGTGTAATAGCAAGCGAGACAAGCAAAGCTTCACAAGTGAGTTCAAGTCTTATTGGGTGCCCTATATATGCAGCCTTATGCCACATTTAAGCAAAAAGCTTAGTAAATTGCAACTTCTTTTATAGCCACATATCACACCATATTTAGGACAGGATTATTGAAACTTATATCTATGCCCGTGGTGTAATGGTTATTGTTGTAGGAAATGGACATGGCAACACGAGTTCAAATCCTGGATGAGACTGACTGCATTTCACATAGCACTAATACCCTTGGGAAAGTATCCAATTATTCTCCCTCCAGCTAAGGGTAAATAGTAGGGAAGACTGGGTTCTTCAGCCTTAGTGAGAAAACTAGTCTAGGAGAAGGAAAACTCTGAATTCAAACCTGTTGAACTCCGCTTAAAAATTGACCTTGTATCATATCCTGCTCGAGCAGAGGGCTTTGGTAAATATATATATATATCTATCTATATCTCAAACTAATATATTTTATGTTGATACTGAGAAATATCCACTGAAATGTGTATTTGTTTATAATTTTGTTTCTCCTGATATGAGGTTATTTTTGCCACAAGGTTGTTACATTTTTGTATGTTTACTTCGTGAATACTTTGTAAATTTTAGTTTTAAAACATAATAAATACTATAGAAATTCTGATTTTTAGTCTTTACGAATGGATAATGTTGAACACGTGCTAAATTCAGGTTAAATTTAGCTGCTTCAAATCCTTAAAAGTCGGTGCATATTATTCACAAGGAGTTTTTTTAGGGTTTGTTTTTTTCAGAATTTCAAAGTCCAAAGATTGCGTGTAATACAGAAATAATACTGTAGAACAAATCCTTGTATATTCGTGGATGTATGTGTGTGTTGTGTCAAGAAACATATGCACAAAACCCACACAGATAGAAAGTGACAGAGAGTAATATTATATGAACAAAGTTTCCCATGTTCTTTTGTTGTCTTCCATTTAATCAATATGAAAATGACTCTTGAAAAACCTCCTCGATTATCTCAAGTCTGTAGTTATATTCAATAATACCAGAATGTCATTTTCAAATTTGGAAGTTTTCAAAGACAACGGCATAGGGAATTAGAAAAATACAAAAGCTCAAGTTCAATGTGCTTAGCAAGATACGTCTCAAACTGATCAAATGTCTCTATTGATTGAAAATCAATCAAGAAATATTCAATTCCATTACACTCGCCACATTCTCCAGACAATGTTTTAATCTTATCTTTTTCAACTTTATAATCGACAATATCATCTTTCTATAGTTTTCCATCACCTCAACTTTTTCTTCTTGCCCAATCATTTTTTTTTTTTGTTATCATCATCATTTTATCAAAAATATTTTGCTTCTTATGCAACAGATCAGAAGACACTTAAATATATAATACCTTTATTTACATTATTTACACATCTCAGAGAATGTGTAAGTACCTCTTCATTGCCATTACTCCCAGGTCCACTATTTCGTATTGGTAGTACTCATAAGGGCCCCATCTACTGATCAAATAAATCTGTTTAAAAATTATTCATACTTAATAGAAATATTCAATGTCATATAACTGTAAATTATTTGTACTAAGAATACCTACTTAAGATTATAAATGTTTACAAATAATTATTATTAGTTATTTGAAACTATGTGTGTGGATATATATATATATATATATATATAAACTTTTCAGTCCAACCTCATATTTGCCCAGTTGGCTGTAGCTGTAGAATACACCGACTGCTTCTCTCCAGAGGGGTGAGACCCCACCAATGAGTGTCCTAGATATGACACTAAACAATCTGATGGTGAGGCTCCAGTAATGCTGGAGCTTTGGGGAATGCAGAGTACCTCTTCATTACCATTGCTCCCAGGTTCACTCAAGCCTGGAATGGTAGTACCTGATAGGGCCCTATCTATGGGTTAAATAGAATTAAACTGCATATTTATGCTAAACTGAATTGTTTGAAATGGAACTATACTTACACTAAACTGAATTGTTTAATATAGAACTATTTTGGTATTTAACTGTGTGTAAACAAAATCTATACTTATACTAAACTGAATTATAACTGTTTGACTAAACTGAATAGCTTGAAATAGGAATATTTTTGACAATTAAACTGTGCACTGATGCTAAACTGAACTGCTTGAGAAAGAACTGTTTTTGACATTGAAACTGTACTTATGCTAAACTGAATTGTTTAATATAGAACTGTTTTGACATTTAACCATGTGTGGAGAAAATCTATACTTATACTAAACTGAATAGTTTGAATCAAAAATGTTTTACTAAACTGAATAGCTTGAAATCGAAATGTTTTTGACAATTAAACTGTGTACTCATGGTAAACTGAATTGTTTGAAATAGTAAGGTTGGTGACCGTAGTCGTGGGCGACCAGAAGGCTCCCTTTTCAATAGCTACTACACTGACATGTAGGGGAGGGCACTACTCCTTTCACTGAATTGCTCCACTCAACCTTTGATAGTACCTTATATTGCTGAGTGTTAAGCAAGGAGGTATCAAGTATCATTTTTAAAGTCTTTGGTATGACGCGACCTGGGATTGAACCCAGGTCTCCCAGACCATTGGCAAACACTCTAGCCACAAGACCAATGAGCCGGTTTGTTTGAAATAGAACTGATTATTTGTATAAAAATGGATTTGGCATTAAATAACCTACAAAAGTTGATATGCCATAAAACCCAACCACCTTCATATATATATTTATATATATATATATATATCCACTGTACATATTTTCATATTATATATATTTTCAGATAGGTTTTCCACTGTGTATACCGGGCCACCATTAAGTACAAGCTGTTTCAGTATACACAGGACCCATATGAGTGCTAATAACTCTACTGATAATAATGTGGTGTTCTTTTTTGTTTCAGATTTGAAAATAGAATACTATAACAACTATTAATCCTCAATCACAATGCCTTTGATAAGAGAGGAAAAACATTTTGTGTTACTACTTATTTGAAGACAAAATCCTTCAAAACTGCCTCCAAATAGATGCAAACCATTAATATGATAATAATTTATTACTAAGACAAGAAACTCCAAGGGGGTGTCCTCGTGGTGTGATGGTCAAAGTGATGGACTACGGAATCATAGTAAATGAGTTCAAACTCCAGTCACACTATTACTTTCACTTTCAGACAAATACCCTTGGGAAAGGTATGAACCCCCTTATCCTCCCAACTATGGGTTAAATACTACCACTACTGCTCTTCTAGAAGGATGGCTTTGGCCTTAAACAAAGAAAAAAAAAAAAACTCCAAAAAAAGATTGCATGTCCTGGAATCTGATATAATAGCAATTAAAAAAAACATTGATTTGATATCTCAAGCTTAAAAGATGCAGGACATGTTCCATAGGACTGCCATTGCACTTGTCACAGTAATAAATCATTATATCAAAAGGTTGCATCTATTTTGAGACACCCTGTACGTTGTTGAGATATTTGTAAATGGATCAGAGAAGTGAATATCTAATTTACCGCACTGATAGGAACTGAAAGGTTCCTGAGTAGAAATTGTGTATGGAACAACCTGTTAACCTAAATGACAGTTATCACATCTGAAAAGCCTAGCTGAATGTATCTAAGGACTCAAAGAGGCTTCAGAAAAAAAAGGTTGGAGAAATAGTTTTGAATAGAAAATAGTCCTGATGTTTTGCCAGCAAATGTTTTAACTGTTTGTAAAATCTATATTTTGTTATTGGTTTTCCAGTTTTTCAAAAGGGAAGACAGTTACTCTCAATTCCAGTAGCAAACCAGCCATTTTTTTTTTCTTAACCCATTACCTACTAATGCCATGTACACCTCCATCCATTGATCGGAGAATGGTTATTAACAATCAAAGAAACGTTTTGACCATTACTTTCTCCAGCAGTTTTTAAATACATTTTTACACCTCGGTGCAGAAAGACATTTGGGGAGGAGGGGGCGGAAGGGAGGGAAAGGTTCTTTCTTCATGGGCATAAATGACAGCAAACAGAATTTTTTATGGATTTGTTCTTAGAGCTTTTCACCTATCTCCATTTGTTTTCAACTCTGTTAATGGGGCTGAGAACATACTAACTGGACACTTTGCAGAGGGATAAAACCCTGCTCCACCAAAAATAGGGTGTTCTAGGTATGACTGCATCCAATGGTGAGGCTCCAGTTCAAGACTTCTAAGTAGTGTGAAATGAGCATCATTGTCATTACTCCCAGGTCCACTCTGACCAAGAATGATAACACCTGTGAGGGAGCCATCGATAGATTTGTTCGAAAATTATTTGCATTAGATAGGAATACTTGAAACCATATAACTATGTACAAAGAAATTATTTCTATTACTAAATAAGAATAAGTAAAGTAAGTAAAGATGGCGACCGTGGTCAAGGGCGACCCGAAGGCTCCCTTTTCAATAGCTACTACACCGAGGTATAGAGGAGGGCACTACTCCTTTCCTTCGATTGATCCACTTTACCCTAGACACATACCTTATATTGCTGAGTGTTAAGCAAGGAGGCATCAAGTACCATTTTTAATGTTTTTGGTATGACGCGCCCTGGGATTGAACCCAGGTCTTCCGGACCATTGGCACAGGAATATTTGAAACCATAAAACTGTGTGCAAGTTATTTGTATTTAATAGCAATACTTGACATCATATAACTGTGAGCAAACAAATGTTTATAGACAATTTTTTAAAAAGTATAATTGAAAAAAAATGCAATGGAACATTTACAAATGAATCAAATTTTGGCATTAAAAACCCATGAAGAGTTGATATGCCTTTAGATAAACTAAACCAAACATTTCTCTGTCCCATTTTTTCTTTCTTGCTTCTTGTTTACTTCTCTCATTTCTTTCTCTTCTTCTTCGTCTCTATTAGAATCAAATATTCAAAAATGAATCAAATTTCAGAATTAAATAACCCCTTAGAGGTTGCAATGCAATTAATGATATTTGATTCATTTACTGTATGAAATAAAAGAGATAGATAGATTTTATTTTTATACCAATTCTATAATTCTGACAGAGTGAAAAAAACAGACAATACAAATTGTAAATAAAAAAAAAAATTACACAAACTGATATCTGGGGAAAAAAATTCAATGAAAATAGAAAAGGCTAAAAACATTTGTACAGCTTGAAAATAATCAAGCAGCACTGCAATGCCTAGTCAAAAGAAAGAAAAAAACACTGACAGAATCACCTAAGCTGAAATGTTAGAGTGCTCAAAACATTTCTGAAGTAAGATCCAGCCCTGGCCAGTATGTTTAGCTTTACCTGGGAATTTTCACCAAAATCAAACTCCAAGGCTTTCAACTGTTGAATCTGAAGTAACTGCCACCATTCGCCACGTTGTGAATTTTTTTATCAGAATAGCGGTGTTTTAGTTACCTCAAATCGTGTCAACTGTGGGAGTTGATCTAATTTTGGCTGGAATCTACACTGAAGAAAAAATAGTTCCTGTCACGATTCACAAAAACATAAAAAAAAGAAAAGCAACACTTTCAATTTTTGTATAATACAACTTTCTCAAAGCTATTGTTTTTATCCCGCGATAGAAGAATTTACATAAATGTGTAGAATACAAAAGGAAAAGGTCCCACGTCTGGAAAGGGACAGAGGGATCACAAAGAGGGTGTAAGGGAGGCAATTAATGATTCTTGGCTACTTTTAAAAGTTTGTTTGTCTTGACTTTTGTTGACATAATGACCAGGAAGTTCCTATGTTTAACTGTTGGTTATGATCGGGTCAGGCACAATTCACAAAGTCATTCTGTCTTATCGAACTCTCGCTTCAAACTCTCAGCTCTGAGTTCTGAACTATTCTTGACTTCACCTGCAACTCTGGGGCTAACCCTCAACTCTGAATGGGCTCTGAACTGACCCCTAATTTCACCCTCTACTGCTGAATGGGTGCTGCGCACTGCTTATGTTAATTGGGGGCGGGGTCTTGACAATTTTTGGTTATGTCCATGAATAATGATACGTAAATTGCCTGGATGACTGAAATTCAGTATATTTTTTTTTAAATTCCAGATGGCCGATTTTTGACAGGTACTAAAAACGAATTCAGGACGCCCGCTGTTTTTTCTGTTCAGACAATTATTATTAAATCAACAAAATCCACTTATCCTGTCTCCTCTTTTTTACATCTGGAATACTTTAGACCACACAAGATTTCATTAACCCTTTTATCACAGGATTCAATCAACAAATCCATCTCTCCACACCCGGAACCATCACCTTACTTACTAAAGACTCAATTCCATGAAAGTCAGTCAAAATAAAGAAAAAAACAAATAAAATAAAATAGAAAATAAAATGATAAATAAAAAAAAAACAGGAATTTTCTCTACTTATTCTCTGTATTATAGAAAAACAAAATTATTTCCAAATCTATCTGTTTATCCATTTAATTAATAAATTCATTCTTATCCCTTAGAATTGTTAATTAATTAATCACCTGGACGGGGGGAGTTCTCTCTGTCACACATTAAGTAGAGTGAAATTCAAATACCTAAAGAGCCAGAAGTAGTCTACCTCGGTTTCACCTACCAGATCATCAGGATAATTCTGACTAAAGAAGACTGGCCAAAACAACATTTTATTGATATAATATATATATATATATATATATATATTATTCTATTTTTAGATGAAGTAGTGTCAATCATTATTATTGATAATTTTGACTCATTATCATTCATCAACTTTCTCCTGATTGCTCTTAATGACCACTCACTCAAGTCATCACTTTTACAACGTTATAAGGAACAGCACTGTTATTAGAAGTGATTATATATAAAAGTAACCAAAGTTAGAAAGACAAAAGATAATAAGAGTCAAAATTATTCATAATAATGATAGAGTGAACTTCTCCTAAAAAAGAGATAATATAATTTTCTTTTTAATCTATTTATTTCTTCTTTGTTAAAAACTGCTATTTTGTGACTCAGCCTGTTGCATGTTTAACAGTAAATGTATTTATTGAACACCTCTACTATGAACCAGGATGTGACCCAATGTTGCGTAGCCATATACACGAATATGGCCATGTGCAAAATAGACATGTAATGTTCATAACGATAGAATATATAAAGAACAGGAATCTCAAAAACACGTAATGACTTCTTGTTCAGGTACGAAACCTTTTTATTAACTTTGAGTTAAAGGTTTCGACGTAAGGAGGAGAGACACAATCTTCTATGCTGTCTGATTCATTTGGCCCCAACTCGAGCGACCCCACATAGGGCGCACGTTCGCCTCGCGCCTGCGAGCTCCAAAATCGAACCTTCTCGTTTTGCGTCTAAAACCCGACTCTTATTTTCTTCAAATTCTCACACAAACTTCCGCGTGCTTCCGGTGTGTGACGTTACCCGCACCTTGTCACCCAGTATCGTCTCAGACTGTTATGACATCTGAGTGACACCTCCATCCGCTCGCGCGCACCAGCGTTAACACCTGCTTCAATCTTACACCCAACCAACCCATGTGCTGAGCTGAAAGGTTCTCAGCCTAACTAAACTCAAAGGCATGAACCAAAATCCCTCGGCTATTTCATAACACCAAGATTAATTTTCAAGCGAAGAACAGCTGGTTTGAAATTAGAGTTTTACTACTCCAAGACAACAGGGTGCAGAATCAAAATTAGGAATATTCTAACAAAATAATAAGAGACATTATTATGAAACAAGATTAATTTCAATTAAAAAAAATAAACAACAAAATAAGAAGATAGACACAAAACAGTAAATTTACTCACTACGACCACCAATTTTTTTTCAATTATTGTATCAACATGCCTTCAAAATAAATTCTTCAGACATTTTTTCCCTTTTTCCTCAATAGCAGTCTTGAGTGAACCAATATTTTGATGGAAAGTTGCATTTGTTTTCTTTTCTAAAATGTCCCATATAGCATATTCAAGGGGGTTAAGGTATGGGCTTGATGGAGGCAATTATTTCAGACATTTTTTTTGGCTTGGTTTCAGAACTAAGCAAATCATAGATTCTTCATCATTTCCTTTCTTGTTCATTCATTTTGGGCTGAATTTTAATGAAAAAAAAAGTGCTTGAATAATAGAACTAATCATGAAAATTTAGATTCATCATGTTTTTTTTTTTAAATTGGACAAATCAGACTAAAAAGAATCTTTTAAAAATTATTTCGTATTTTGCTTTCACACCCTGTAGTTGTTGTACTAAGGCTAAAGAATTTAATCTATTTACCTATAATTGGGGGAAGGAAAGATGGATTCACACTTTTCTCAAGGGAATTAGAGCAAAGTAAAATGCAAACAGCCTCATCCGGGATTATTACAACAATAACTATTATGCCACATATACCTCCTCGTTAAACTGTCTATGTGCCTGCTTATTTTACCAGAATATTTATAGGCAATACAATACATAAAAAAATTAAGTTAAATATATAACACTACATTCTGGGAAATGTGTTTGCTATAAAATTAGACTGAATACACTACAGTTTTTGAGGTAAATAGCTACTATTGTCAACAATACTGCTGCTGTTTTTCCTCTATGATAAGAATTCTACCCAAGTAAAGACAGAAATTTATATATCATATTTTGTAATATAATATAATAATACATAAATATATATTAGTTTTTATATTATATTATAAGAGTGTTGGTTGTCACGAAATCACTTTGTGGGTATGTGTCGAACCAAGTGCAATATAATATGGAGAGTGCTCAATATCTGGATTCATTACATCTTCTTAACTGCCTGTTGATTGTCATTTTGCAAAAACCCAGGGTCGCAGTCTATATTCCATAAATTAAATATATATATATATATATATATACTGGACATTGGCCTAGGGGTTAGAGTGTTCGCCAATGGCCCGGGAGACCTGGGTTCAATCCCAGGTCGAGTCATACCAAAGACTCAAAAAATGGTACTTGATGCTTCCTTGCTTAGCACTCAGTATTATAAGGTACGGATCAAGGGTAAAGTAGAGCAATCCAGGAAAGGAGTAGCGCCCTCCCCTACACATTGGTGTAGTAGCTATCGAAAAGGGAGCCTTCGGGTTACCCTCGACTATGGTCGCCATCTTTACTTACTTATATATATATATATATATATAATATATATTTATTTATTATTATAATATTAGTTTTTATATATATATATTTAATAGCATGGATGCTTTATTACATGATCGCTTAAAGATTTTGATACTTTTAGAAATGAATATATATTTCTAATTCACAGTTGTATTGATTAATATCAACCAATTGTTTTTTTTTTTTAATTAAACAAATAACCCAGATTCTCTTTTAATGCCCCTGGCTATTCAGGTAGATTTTTTCTCCAGTGGTGTCCCTTGAATTATCTGCCCTTACACTCGGAAAAATCGGTGATGAAATCATTATCATCATCAAGCAAATATTTTCCTCTCTCTCTCTCTCTCTTTCTCTCTTCATTCATCCCTATGATCCATCGCTCCCGGCAGGTCCTCCAAACTACATCCTGAGTCCACATAAAGCTGATGTTAATAAGCTCTTGCTGGTCGGCCAACACAAGTGTGTCCATCTGTAGGAGTCTATAGAAGAACATCACTTATGAGTTCATCCTTGCTTCTCCAGCAGTGTCCTGCATATCTCATTCATCTTACATGGATAGTTTTACAGATGAGAGGTAAGTGACCATACATCTGCTGTTTTGTGGGATGCTGCTTCCAGGATTTGTTCAAAATAACATGTCACATTCTTGTGTAGTTCCAATCTGGACTTTTTTCTATGCGTTTAATTAGCATCCATAAGATCCTGAGATTTTGTTGGTTTTTTTTTTTTATGTCTCAGAAATTAACAATTCTAGTTTAATTTTTCATTTTGACAAAAGGATTTTTTTTAATGAGGCTATTAAAGAAATTATGAATTTATTGATAGTTTTCATAATAAGTTCAGCCAAATCTGAATGTTTTTAAAGGTCTCTCTCTCTCTTTCTGGCATATTCCCTCAAGGCATGGTTGATTATAGCTCTCTACAGCTTTCTTTATCTATAAAATGTGCATTGTTCTTACAGTGGGTGATAATGGAGTAGTTTCCTTCTCCACGGTGTTTTTATCAAGATACCATTTCTAGTGAGGTGGCTGTTTATTCTTGGAGTTCATCCAAACTTTGATAGGTTTTATTTTTATTCCTACTGACTTGCTTTATTACTCTTTTCATCTAAACTAAAATGTGTTTTAATTTCTGACAATTGGAATTCATTTGTTTTTGTTTTTTTATTTTAGAGTAACTTTATTATTCTAATTGAATTACTTAGAAGTAAATAGATACATTTCCAAAATGCAGACCTAAACAAAAAAAACCCTGTTCTCTTGACTCTACTTTTCAGGCAAATAATCACAATGACACCCAGCCCCATACTTTAGGAAATCACATTTAGAAATTTCTCTGCAACAAGTCTTTTTTTTTTCTTGGCAATCTTCATCAAGAATCAAATTTAATCTGGTTTAATTTATTTGTTTAATGACATAACAACCCCATATGGGTTATTTAATCCCAAAATTTGATTTATTTGTAAATGGTTTTGGTTTGCCAAGAGCATTTACTGGTATATCAAAGCTATCCTTGAAGATGGATTGTCATGATTCAATTTAACCCATAGTTGGGGGGATAAGGAAGTTCTGACCTTTCCCAAGGGTTTTAGTCTGAAAGTAAATATAAACATGACATGAATTCAAACTCACTTACTATGATGTCACAAGGAGATTCACATGGCGTAATGGTTATCAGCATTAAAAATGGACATGGCAGCCAGAGTTCAAATCCTGGATGAAGCTGTTTGCATTTCACACTGCGCTAATACCCTAGGAAATGTATGAATCTAACTATTCTCCCTCCAGCTATGGATAAATGGTAGGCCAGACTGGGTACTTTAGCCTTGCTATCGCAACTGGTCAAGCTAAAAAGGAAACTCTGAATTAAAACCTGCTAAATTCTGCTTGAAAAATTGACCTCGCGTCACATCCTACTTACGTAGAGGGGATAGTTGTTGGTGACCTTAGTCGAGGGTGACCTGAAGGCTCCCTTTTCAATAGCTACTACACTGAGATGTAGGGAAGGGTGCTACTCCATTCCCAGGATTGCTCCACTTTACTGTAATTCTGAGTGTTAAGCAAGGTGGCATCAAGTACCACTTTTTGAGTCTTTGGTATGACTCAACCTGAGATTGAAACCTGGTATCCTGGACCATTGGTGAACATTCTACTCATTAGGCCAGTGGCTCAGTACAAGAGGGGTTTGTAAATACATATTAAAATGTCACAGACCAGCACATTAGCCATTATGTCACAGGGATTCCTCCTATTTGTAAATGTTTGAAAACAATCATAACTATATTCTCAAAAAAAAATTTCTATTTTAATTTTTTAATTAAAATTTAAAAATCATTTTTTTTAAATTAAAAAATTTCTTTTTAATTTTTTCAATTAAAATTTTTTAAAATGTTTTAAAAAAAAGAACAATTTCTATTGCTTTTGTTTTTTTTGTTTTTTGTTTTGTTTTTTTAAATTCATAATCATTTTTTTTAACAGATTTATATGGTGTTGTATAGTGGCTCGTACCACGTGACTTCCAGTATCGCGAAGGTATAAAAGACATTGTGTTTCTTAAGCACAAGGGTTTTGCAAGATCTTGGTCAGTAATAAGACCAACTTTGGACATAACACCTACAGCGTGAGACTTATAATATTCGTTAGACTATACCACTTCAGTTAATAAATAATTAACTCTTTATTTCACTGTGTATCTCTTCCTTACCACGATGCAACATATGGTTTCACAAATAATTCACAAACCGAATGTTTTCAAATATTATCTAATACTATATGATAATAATAATTATACAATTTAGAAACTGCTGGTCTTCCTTGGAATACTGCCTAAACCTGAGCCAAGATCCACAATCTCAAGAGACAGACAAATCTCAGAAGAAAATCCCCTCCCTCTAAATGTAGCATAGGGGACTACCAAAATCCGTAATCAAGTGGTTGGCATACTTTGCAGTACCTTAAAAGTGTAGGCGTGGTTTTAATGGAGACAATATAAGATGGAGGACTCAGTAGCAAATCTAGTCAGGCCCTTATTGTAAGGATAATGAGGAGAAGAGTAGAGTAATTGTCCTGGTTACTGGTGTGTTGAATGCCTGACAGACTGGTGATGGGACTCACTGAAAGATGTTGATGTGCACTGCAATTGTAGAATAAAGACAAAATCAATACTTACAAAAATTAGTGGGTCTTTTTTATTGATGTCGTTTTTTTTAAATTCAATGCAAATCCTTTTGAACAAAATTTACATTCTTAAAGTATTGAATTACAGACAACCAAACTTTGCTCTTGGGAAAGACACGAATCGATCTCTTCTTCTTCCACAGCTATAAGTAAAGTTATAGTGCAGACTGAGTGCTCGAGCCTTGGTAGGCAACTGGTCTAGGAGAAATAAAAACACTGACTTCAAAACCAGAGGAATGTTACTCAAAGAATCTGTGTCATGCTCATTTACCATTCTTTTGTTATCAGCTCATCATAAAAATATGTGGCTATTCTACAAAAGCTTTCACAACTATAAACAAATCACTTTGAAGGTGCCCGTGGTGTAATGATTATCGTTGTAAGAAATGGACACGATGACACGAGTTCAAATCCTGGACGAGACTGATTGCATTTCACATAGCACGAATACCCTTGGGAAAGGTATGAATCCAATTATTCTCCCTCCAGCTATGGATAAATAGTAGGACAGACTGGGTACTTCAGCCTTGATGAGGCAACTAGTCTAGGAGAAGGAATACTCTGAATTCAAACCTGTTAAACTCCATTTAAAAAATTGACCTTGTGTCATATCCTGCTCGAGCGGAGGGGTTGCGTAGATATGATAAACAAATCACTTGTGTAGTTTACTTGTTAAGGTTCAGTTTGGTTAATAGTCATCATTGATGCCAATGGATAAACATATGTATAATCATCTGTTTCTATAAGCCTTCACTCTCAGTATAGAAGCCACCACTTTATGTGTAGAATAACAGCAATGATAATAATAGCACTTACCAACCCAGGGATTCCAACTAGCGTCCAGTAGGCAGACAAAAATAAAACAGGCTGTAACTAAATACAGTCCCAGCACTACTACTAAACAAGCCAGTATATATACACTAATATGCCCATCCTAGGCTAAGCAACCCATCACCATCCAGGTAATGGACTTGCCCACATGTGCACAACTGAACTCCCGCCCAATGTGCTATAAATAACTCACCTTCTTCAAAGTTTCAGGCAGATCGTATATCAGATTTATTCCAGCTTATTACACGACCAAGTACTGACTTTGATAAACTACCTAACTCAACTCTTCAACAGAGCACAGTGAGCAAGAGACAACCGGACTGAGTGGAAAAGCACCTTTATTGAGACAGGCATATCTGTTGCCTCTGCCAAGACTTACGGACATTCTCTAGCAAGGAGATCATGAGAGACAGCTTGCACATGCGGGACCATGCAATGCTTAAGGAGCTGGGCATCAAGATGATGGGTGACATGCTTGCTATACTCAAGTTAACCAAGGAACCCCCAGTATCACTAGCTAATCATGTAAAACCACCAACTGCAAAGCTTCCTCAACTCAACCCTGAGATGACACCACAACAGTTCCAAAAATTCAGGATAGACTGAGACGTATTCACAAAACTGACCAATCTTTGTCCTTTATAAACTAATATCCAGCTATACAATTGCTCTGATAAAACCATCCAGAACTCCATCATCAACACCTACCCAGAGTTTTTCAACACAAACCCTAGCAAACTATTTGACATGCTGAAGTCAAATCCCATAGTCCACAGGATCTCATTTTCATCGATTGAACAAAGCAACAGTGAGTCCATCCAGAACTACCTTGTTCAGGAGCATGGGATTGCAGCTTTATATGCCTCAACTGCGATCATGATCTATCCAGCATATACATCAAGGACCAATTCATTTGGGGTATAGCTAACAATGTGGATATACTGGCCAAGTCAGAGTTAGTGAGGACCTTGTAACAAAACATAAGCCATGCTGAAGCATTCATAACAGCCATGTGAAACCAAAACAAGATATCCAGCATCTCAAACATTGTGGGAGTTTGGATGTCGGTGTATCACCAGCAAAAGCAGACTCAAAATGAAGCCTGTTTGGCCGCTACCCAGAAATGCAGCAAGAACATGGATACGCAACTCTGACGTAATGCACATAGAGGCTGTGGTAGCAACCAACATGGTAGAACTTGAGCAGGTAACTGACCATGGATGTGTCCTGCATGGATTCAAACATGCAATGCATGCAGCAAGCAGAACCACTTTGCAAACTGCCAGTTAAAGGGCAATGATAAACGTGGCACCATCTGGTGTTTTAAGAACAAGGAAGTTGTCATGGATGCTCTCATTGCGCATGTGGTATTTGACCTAGCGCCTGACACTTATTGGCAGGAAAATAACAACAGCCGCAAAGAGGCAGAAGCAACACTGATCCCATTCTCCCCACTCCCATATCCAAGGCAGGCCAGAGACATCCCTGCCGCCTGTGCCACCAGACTCAGAATCTACCCAGACAATGGTGCAACCTTGGTAGGCCAAAACACCTGGGATACATAGGACTCTCAGAGAGGAATGTAATCCCTTAAAAAAAAAGGTGCGTGCTATAGGGGGATTCTCCTTGGTGTGTCAAGGCTAGCTGCCTGTCAAATTCATGATTGGAGAAAGGACCACAAAACAGGTACTGTACATATGCAAGGAAGTACAAGTAATATACTTCAGCAAGGCAGCCTACATTGATGTGGGCATATTACCCCCGTGCTTTCCCAAACCTATGACATTGCCACCCTCACCTATAATTAATCCAGTAACGTATGATGCTGTACACTCAGATCCCCAACATCATAAACCCTCAAGCAAATAAACTTAAATCCATTTCTATCAACCAATGAAAATATAGAAAAGCTGAAACAATGGCTGTTAGACCGATTTGCCACCATAATATTCAATAATAGAGGAAAATTTCCTGCAATGTCCAGCCCTCCAGCTTACATTCACCTCAAAGAAAGTTCAACCCCCAAAGCCAGACATATCCCCATTCTAGTACTGTACCACATCAAGGAACAAGTAGGACAAGCCCTTAGGGAAAATGGCAAAAGAGGCAAATGGTACCCTTACAGATTGGTATAGCAATATGGTCATCACTGCAAAGAAAAATGGGAAACTGAGGAGGATAATAGACTACTAGCATCTACATTCCTAATGCAAAAAAACCTCCATGCTTTTGCAAGAGTCACTACCCCAAGTCTAATTCTGTATATATATATCATCATCATCATCATGTCGCGCTGGTAGCACGGATATCCCTGACCCTCTCTCGCCACTCCTCCCTATCGTTCATTGCCCCAGGCAGGTCTTCAGGACAACATCCCGTATCCTCACATAGCTGCTGAATGTATGTTCGTGCTGGTCGTCCTGCTTTTGCACGGCCATGTGTGGGGGTCCATAAGAGTACATCACTTATGAGTTCGTCCCTGCTTGGGTTCTTTGTTTCTTGAGGGTTTTTTGTTTATGTATGTTTTGATTTGGGGGTTTTTTGTGGGGGGGTATTTTTGTTCTTTTGTTTTGTTTTGTTGTTTTTTTATTTGTAAACAAGTGACTTTAAAACAATAATTCAAAAAAATTGTGTGTCCAGCAATATTCAAATATATTTTTAAATATATTTGCGATTGAGAAATGTATGGGAAAATATTAGAAATTTAATTTCGTTTATTCATTTTATTTTAAGTAACTAAAAGAAAAAACATTTAAAAGCATTTTTCTGATCTCATTTTTTTAAGCATTAAGTAACGAAATATAAAATGAAATTGACCAAAATTATAAATATTCATGAATGACAAGGCTCTCTTTAAGAAATAAATAAGAGATGCTATTGATAGTTTGTTTTATCGACCAAAAAAGGAAAATAAAAAAAAGACGTTTTCTCCAGTCTCATCTATCTTTGATATATTTTTGTATAATGTATGAAGTGACCTCCCTTTAATCCCATCAGAAAATCTTAGTAGTTACCTCCCTTAGCTTAAGTGATCAATACTGCGCTACTTGAATTAAGTTGAAGTTAAATTTATTTTTAAATTTTAAGCACTCCAATCTTCACAACAGTGCACTGTATTTAATAAATCCAATGATTTTAAATTGAAAAGATAAAAAAGTATCTACGAGTAAATTAATTTTATCAACATGACGCGACAGCCATTGGACATTTCCTTTTACTTTTCAATTTTATTGATTTTTTTCTTTTTTCGTGCTAAAAAGATAAAAGGGGAAAAACAACTTATTACCTAGGTTTTCATTATTTCTTGTCTTAAATGATTTTGATGAGATTTGCTACATAACCAGAACTTGTATGATTTAATTTATTCTCAGGTACTTAAATTTGAAATAGAGCATTTTTTTCTTCTTTGATTAAAAATATTTTCTAAACAAAATTATTCCATAACGTAATTATTCCTGCATAATACGCATCGCTAACTTTTGGCTACGAAATTCTGGAATAAACATGTCTCGTGTATAATGCACACTGACTTTTGGGAATTTGTAGCTCGTAAATCTAACATTTGTTTAACTTTTTATACATTTGTATTAATTAAAAATAAGAATTTATATACTTTTTAAAGCAGAAAATTTATACACTTGTGAAGGAATGAAAGAACACTAGTCGAGGACGTCTGACTACAAAGCACCGTTGACTACATTTGCACGAAGTATGCAAATAGGTCTCAACGGTGGATGTGTGAGACACATATAAGCTGTCCAAAATGATCTGCTGCTACCCCAGATGGGTCGCACTTCGGGCGACTGTTTTGTCTGAGGCACAGTTCTGGTTGGGTGTATCTTGGCACTGGATTTCCCTCTGGCCTCAGGGGTCCGTCCCCCAAGGTTTTAACCCTCTTCGGAGGTGTTAGGTTAATTGCCTGGCGCCCCTCTTTAGGGGAATGCCGACGGGGCCTGAGGTATTTTTGGTACTCCCGGGCGTGTGTGGGCTACGGCCCTGTGCCCAGACCCATCTTAAAAAGGCCTTGTGCCGTATTCCTTCGGTTGATGGGCCGGGAGATATATACCCAGTCGTGTCTCACATACTACCAACTCTAAACACTATTTAGAGCAAACACATATTCACACAAAAATGCAAAAAGATTTTAACAAAAATAAGCTCACACTCGGATGAATAAAATTATAAACCAACACACATTCCATTGACTATTTTTCTGTAGCAGCATAGTGTTTGTTACACATTGGTTGGTTGGTTGGTTGGTTGGTTTTATGGCATATCAACCCTTGTAGGTTATTTAATGCCAAATCCTCTTTATACATATATATTAGATATATGTGATTTGGTTTGGTTGGGTTCTGTAGCATATCAACCATCAAATGTTATTTAATGCCAAATCCTCTTTATACATGTATATTAAATATGTAGGATATGTTTTAGTTGGGTTTTATGGCATATCAACCATTGGATGTTATTTCATGCCAAATCCTCTTTATACATATATATTAAATATATAGGATTTGGTTTGGTTGGGTTTTATAGCATATCAACCATTGTAGGTTATTTAATGCCAAATCCTCTTTATACATATATATAAAATATATAGGATTTGGTTTGGTTGGGTTTTATGGCATATCAACCATTAGAGGTTTTTTAATGACAAATCCTCTTTATGCATATATATTTCTATTTGATCCATAGATGGGATCCTAACAGGTACTACCACTCTGGGTCAGAGTAGACCTTAAGGTCACGACAATGAAGGAGTCCACATTCCTCAAAGCTCCAGAATTGGAGCCTCACCATTAAATGGTGTCATATCACTTGTTGTGCAGGGTATCTTACCACTCAGCAGAGATGCAATCAGTACATTCAACAGCCCCACCTGGTTGGGCTGTACTTAATTTGGATCATAGATATAACTTACATTCAGTTATACCATCCTGAATATGGTTATGCACATAGCTGGATAAAAAGATAATATCTGGGTTTGTGTATAATACACAACCCTAACTTTTAAACTTAAAAATTGGAGGGGAGGTTGCATGTTACACTCAAATAATTATAATACTTTATTCTGGAAAATATATTGACTGAAATAATAGACTGAATAAATCATAAAAAAGTAGCTTTTAAGAATCAAAATAAAATTCAAATGATAAGTCTTTGGTTACACATCCTAAGTATATATGATAAAACTGACTGCAATATTTTAAGTCAATCAAAGAGTTTGGAAGACATATCACTTGAAAATATAGGAAAAGTTTTTCTCCAACTGAATCTATTTCCATACATATGTGTATAACACTTTTTCTGCAAGGCAAAATCATTAAGTATCTCAGAAATTTGCTAAGGAAATAATATGGTGGCTCATTTTCTAAAGAAAAAAAAAGAAAAGAAAAAAGTCTTTATAATCTTTATTTATTTGTTAAATCTCCATGAGCATCTCCCTTTTTTACTATCTTTTCACATCAATCTTAGAAAAAAGGAAATCTTTACACAGAATATATGCAATATTAATACAATATCTATATACAAATCAAATTCTGTTAAGTAATTCATACAATAATTCTCAAAAATGCCCAATTTCATTTTAAAATAAATATTAGTAAAATGATATTCATGAAATAGCTAAAAGTTTATGTACCAGTTCAGTCTAAATTTCGGCCATGGAATCCTTGTTTCCACATCCATGTTTGCATAGTGTCTTACAACATACACGATAGTTGCAGCAGCCAGGAGAAATCAAAGAGAAAAGGTTCAAAGACTCTCTTTTTGTTCTACCGCCTTCAGAGTGATTAACTGTTGGAATCCTACCCACACAAACACACAAGCCATACTTAAATTAACCATTTCCAACCCCAGTGTCACATACGTGCCTAAAAGGTAATACCATAATATTTACTTGTTTTGTTCAATAAATGTTAGTGTTGCTGAACAGAACAATCAGTTTTGTCATTATTACTTCGTACAGGTTACTCACCAGCTTAATGACAAAATATTTTTGGTAATTTAATCAAAGACCAAAATAATCTACTAGAAAACTTTTTCTAAAATTAATTCAACACAGTTTAACCACAAGTAAGAATGTGTAATGGTTTTGAGTGATAGTAGTGAATTATAGAACAACAATAAACAGCACTCACCTTTCCAAGCCAAAAGTAACATGGCTGCCTCCTTTGATTTATATTTCTTTATTTATTGCTTATTTATAGAAGTGTAGCGAAATTAATAAAATGAAGTTAGACAATAACACAGCAAATAACTTTAGTTCTTCCTTAAGACCTTGAAACTTGGGTCGTACCTTTGCACACTTCTTTCACTGTGAGGATAACAAAAACACACAGCCACTACCCTATAAACTTGAAATGGCCAAACAAGAAAAATATAAGATAAACAACTACTCACATTTAAACCAGTGCAGCACGAAAAAATTTGTGTTTTCATTTTGGCAGCCATCGCATCCCAAGTGTACCACAAAATCCTTCCTCGCTGTCTTTCCCATCTTCCCTTCTTCATGAGTGCTTTGGCCTGGCTATTTGGAGACTATCTATTTTATTCATTTATTTATTCATTCCTTCAATTTCAATTTTCTATGAGCCTTTCAATTACATTACAAGAGAAGACAAAGTTTGACTTTGAGATCCAGCCCTGGCCGATATGTCTAGCTTAGCCTGGGAAATTTCACCAACATCAAAATTCCTCAGCTTTCCTTGTTAATCTGAGATAACTGCCACCATTCACCACATTGTGAATTTTTTATCCAAATAACAGTGTTTTAGCAACCTCAGATTGTTTCCACTGTGGGAGTCAATCTAATTTTGGCTGGAATCCACGCCAAAGAAGAATCGCGGTTTGTGGAGAAAACAATTCCTGTCACAGTTCACAAAAACACACAAAAAAAAGGAACACAACACTTTTGATTTTTGTATAATACAATTTTCTCAAAGCTATTGTCTTTATCTCGCTATTGACGTATTTACAGAAATGTGTAGAATACAAAAAGAAGGGAAAGGTCATATGAAACTTATCTGTTCATTTGGGAATGTGACAGAGAGATCAAACAGAAGATGCATGGGAGACAATTATCGTTTCCTGGTTATCTAAAAAAAAATATTTGTCTATCTCGGCTTTCGTTGACTTAACAATCAGAAATTCATAACGTTCTTATGTTTAATTATCAGTTACAATCAGACCAGGTACAATTCACAGAGTCATCCAGGCTTATCGAACTTTTGGTTCAAACTCTCAGTTCAGGACTAATCTTGACTTCACCCACAATTCTGGGACTACCCTCAATTCTCAACTATTCTTGATTTCCAATTTCACTCTCTCTGTCTCTCTTTCCTCTTCTTTTTTGGACCCGGTTCTCTGTTCTGCTTGTGAATGGGCACTGCGCACTGCTTATATAAATTGAGGGTGAGTTCTCGACAATTTTTGGGTATGCCCATGAATAATATGTAAATTGCCTGGTTGACCAAATTTTAACACTCACAGAAGGTTGTCGTTTTTTAAGAGGTACTAAAAATGTATCTTGGACGCCCCAATGATTTTCGCCAGACAAAATATCCTTGAAACGGAAGAAATCCACTTATGCCGTCTCAATCCCTGGCTTGAACTTTTCCCATCTAAACCCCCCCAGATTTCATTACCCCTCTTATCACAAGATTCACTCAATGAATCTATCTCTCCGCTCCCCGAACCATCACCTTACTCACTAAAGCCTCAATTCCAGGACGTCGGCCAAAGAAAAAAAAAAGAAATAAAATAAGATATAAAATAAAATTGTTGAATCACGAAACACACTTGTAGTCAGTAGCTAGGCTAAGAGCAACGTCTTTAGCAAGGCAAAGACTAAAGTGAATCAGTCCTCAATGAAAGAGCTATTTATGGCATATTGGAAGATTCCAATGTGCACACATTGGCCGGTCCATTCCTTGGATTGTGATTGGCTAGAACATCTCATTGGATATGTTTGTTCATAAATACCAACCCTGTCCAGTAAGCATTTGTCTAGACTATGCTGGACCTCAGGTAAGTGTTGCTGTTATTATTGTCACTATTATTGCTGTTGTATATTGTTGCGTTCTACAAAAATGATAGATAAAAAAAATAGGAATTTTCTCTACTTATTCCCCGTATTAACAAAAAAAAAAACTTATTTCCAAATCCATCCTTTATCCATTCAATTAACAAATTTGTTCTAATCCCTTAGAATCGTTAATTAATTAATCTGGTGGTGGGGATTCTCTCTCTCACGAAAGAACAGTCAGAAGAAAAGAACTTATTTGACTAATAGACCCCAAGGTATTCACAAGCATAAGAAACCAGCTCCATCAAAAGAAAGAAAGACAATCAGTAATTTCTACAAACACCTATACCCTCAAAATACTGTTACGGTAAGTTGCTTCTGACAATAAAATCATCGCAAACTAAGGACTCTCTCTCTCTTTCTCTTTCCCATAACAAAAAATAGAAATCTTTTTTCTATTTATACAATTTCTGTGTTCCTGTTATTTCTTGTTTGTTGAAATTCTTTCATCTATTTCATTTCTGAGGCCTACTTCCAATGACCCACCTCACACATGCAACAAATTCCTGAAACCTGAAAGGATTAAGACTATCATGAAAACTTGATGAAGGGCAACTAAGTATTAATAATTTTAATACTTCTGTCAATGAATTCCATAATTTTTTCCTCAATACTGGGTTATTCCATATTTTCCTCTTCATGGCTTGGACAAAAAAAATCATACTATTAATAATTTGAATACTCTAATCTAGTTTATTTTAGCCAGAACGTTCAGCTGCTAAATAAAATGTTTTTAATTTTATCTGTTATTAGTTTGTTTACTGCTAAATGAAGAAGATTGAACTTAAAATGTATTTTATAATTAGGATTTGGGCAGCAATTATGCATTTATTTCATGGAACTTCCACTTGTTCATTTTATTTATATTTATTTTATTATATGAGGTGTCCCCCCAAAATTGACATAATTTCACAGGCCAATATTTTGGGCAATTTTTGTTGAAATAACCTTATAGAAGGTGAACATGAGAATTTCATTTTTCAACAGGATGGGGCTGCACCCCACTGGAAGAAGACAGTACATGCTTATCTCAACGAGAATCTGCTAGAAAGATGAATTGGGCATAGTGAAGATGAAGACAGTTTTCTTATTAAATGGCTGCCACAGTCACCAGACTTGTTCCCATGTGATTTCTTTTTATGGGGATATGTGAAGGGACTGGTCTATAACCCTACTCCTCTTTCTGCTAGCATTGATGAACTCAAGCAGAGAATCACTTCCCACACTGGATAATGTTACCAGAGACATGCTACAGCATATTTGGCAGGAGTTTAACTACCGACTTGATGTGTGCCATGTCACAGGTAATGTACATATTGAATGCTTATGAAATCAGTCCCAGAATAAACTTATGATGTTCAACACCTAAACTGTTGAATTTCATTGAGCTAGACTTGATAGTTTTCAAGATAACTGCTTTTAAAATGATAGCAAATTTTGGGGGACACTCTGGATTTATTTATAGAAAATAAACTGAATAAATTAAAAATAAGCTGGGGGAGTCCTCATAACTTATAAAAAGGCAGTTTAAAATCCAGTCTTGCTATTACATTCACTTTCAGACTAATACCATTGGGAAAGGCATGAACTCCATTATCCCCACAGCTATGTGTTGAATAGTATCAACACTCTTCTACAATGATAGCTTTGGCATTAAATAACTGTTGTGAGAACCTTACCCAACTTACTATAATGGACTCTTCTCACCGTTATTAGTACTAGAGATCACGATCGGAGTAATCCGAACAGTACGAGACTTCTTAACTTTTATATATAACTCTATCTTTCTTGTGTAATATAATCTGTTATCTAATATCCGTGTTTGTGTTTTCATCAGTGACCCTTTCTGGGGCCACAACAATAACCCACAAAGGTTAATATGCCATTGAAATCAAAGAAACCAAACCAAACCAAACATAAACTCAACTACTGAAAAGAATATTTTACTTACTAAAAATTTTGCCCTGTCGGCTGGGGCTGTAGAATACACCTCTGCAGAGGGACAAGACCACCCCCACTGACCAACAAGTATCCTAATTATGACAATAAACAAATCTGATGGTGAGGCTCCTGTAATGCAGGAGCTTTGAGGAATACAGAGTATCTCTTCATTGCCATTACTCCCAAGTCCACTCTGGCCCAAAGTGGTAGCACTTGATAGGGTCCTATCAATGGGTCAAATAGAACTGAATTGCATACTTATGCTAAACTGAATTATTTGAAATAGAACTGATTTAACATGTAAACATGTGTGAACAAAGGCTATACTTAAACTAAACTAAATTGGTTGAATTACAACTGTTTGAATAAACTGAATAGTTTGAAATAGAAATGTTTTTGACAATTAAACTGTGTACTCATGCTAAACTGAATTGTTTGAAAGAGAACTGATCATTTGTATAAAAATGGATTTGGCATTTAATAACCTACAAAGTTTGATATGCCATAAAAACCCAACTAACCAACCAAACCAACTGAATTGTTTGAAATAGAACTGATTATTTGTATAAAAATGGATTTGGCATTAAATAACCTACAAAGGTTAAAAAAAAAATAAAACCATAAAAACCAACCAACCATCACTAAAAATTCCATGATAATATTATGCATAAAAATAATTCCTCTTGTAATTCACTACTGACTTTAATGTTGAGAGGCAGTTGTAGTATTATATTTATTGGCATAGGAAATGGAATTGGTGACCCAAATTCAAATCCTGGACATGGCTGTTTGATTGGTTCAGTTTGGTTTTATGGTATATCAACCATCGTGGGTTATTGAATGCCAAATCTTGTTTTACACATATAATATGATTCATAAACACATTTTGCTGATAACATTTTTAAACAAGCCTGAGCTTATTTTTATTTGCACACAGTTAAATGGTTTCAGGTATTGCTATGTAACAGTAACAATTAACATCAGTCATTTGTTTGCACATATTTGAACTGATATACATCATCATATGCAAGAGATTAGTTCATTTTTTAATGAGTTAGAACTAATTTTTTTACACACAAGTATTCTTCATTTCTATATAGTAAAATGGTTTCAAATACTATCAAACACTTATAGTTCTATTCAATATTAATCATTTTTTTGCATACAGGGAAGTGGTTACAAGTATTGCTATTTAACACTAATCATTCTATTCAACATTACTCATTCATTTGCACACAGATATATATATATATATATCATTAACAATTCAATTAGATATCAGTCATTTGTTTACACACATTTAAATGATCAAACAGTTCTATTTCTAACAATTCACTCCAGTATAAATCATTTGTTTGCACTCAGTTTAAATGTCAAACAGTTCTATCTGACCCATAGATAGGACCCTATCAGGTATTCCCACTCCAGGTCAGAATGGACTTGGGAGCAATGGAAATAAAGAAGTACTCTATATTTCCCGGAGCTCTAAGATTGGAGCCTTACCGTCAGATGGTTTTGTGTCATATCCAGGATACTCATTGAGGTGGGTATGGGAGACTTACCCCTCCACAGAGATGTATCCTACAGCCCCAGCCAACAGGGCTGAAGGCTGTTGGAGTTTCACTTTGAGTTCATGCCTTTAAAAAAGGCATGATTCCTTTTCTCTCCCAGGCAGATTGAGTTCATTAGCTTCGGTCAGGCAAAGAGAGGGAAAATAGATTTTAAACAAGGTGTACTCTGCTTAGAACTTGACCTAGTATCACATCCAGCCGATGGCTACGTGATACAGGTAAATGCATGACGCTAGACTGTACAACTTTCTCTTTAAAAATATAGGAAAATAATTTTTTGAATTTAAACAATAGAAAACCACGAAAACTTGTCAGTAACAAGTGTTGATATTTATAGACTGCCTGTTGCGGGGCCAATAAGAACATCAACCCCGCAAATTATTTTTTGTGTTAAATGTGTCAGTAAATTAACAGCCAGAAGACAATGAAGGGAACAAAGGCGAGATAACAGAAACAACAAATGACTATTTATTTTGTTGGACAATTACAATTTGTACTCGTATTGATGATTGGAATAGCAGAGACAACTAGTGGAATATTCGTTGAAGGTGATGACAGTTGATGGTCGTCATTGTTGGTAGCATCAGCAGGTGGTCATTGTTGTTGGTATAGTCAGCTGATGGTTGTCGATGTTGGTATAGTCAGCTGATGGTCGTCGATGTTGGTAGAGTCAGCTGGTGGTCGTCGTTGTTGGTAGAAAGACAGCTGGATGATTGATGTCCTGGTTGTGCAGTACTTTGGTTTAACCAAGGGTGTGTTGATGTGGTCTCAAGCATTGACACTAGTCCATGCCTATGGCTGAGAGGTTGGGTAATATTGCTAGACTGTACAACTTTCCCTTTCAAAAATATAGGAAAATCGTTTTTGAATTTAAACAAATAGAAAACCTCAAAAAATTGTCTGTAACAAGTGTTGATATTTATAGACTGCTATTGCATCCCACCATCTTTAACTGCGTCAAATTTATATCTGGTCATGGAAATTTGATTCATACATGATTGGTTTTTAAGTATAAGTTAGATTGAACCCGGGTCTCCTGGATCATTGGTGAACACTCTAACCATTATGCTAACAGGCTGGTTAGAGAAAGTTTATGGTGCTAAAAATGATTATTAGTTTTAATTTCAATGTTGCTTTCATGATTTAGCAAAAATGGGGAGTGAGGTGGAGGGTGGTTGGCAAGGACAAGTGTTATTATATGATTTCAAGTATTGCCCATAATCTTAAAATTGATGTATTTAATGTTGGGAATTTACAACCCTAATTCAATATAAAAATAAGACATACTTTTTTAGGTGCAGATATTCATCTTCAAATATTCTAGGCAGAATACTCAGTCAGCAAAGTAAAAACATGAGGTCAACTTTTTAAAACACGCGCAATGTTTTTGTTTCATTTACAAGGATTAAACAAAAACTAGAGGTAGTGTTAAATAAAAATCAACTGAAAATAAAGAGGGGTCAAAAATAAAGTCCAACGCTGTTCGCAAAATAGGACAACAGAAACTAGTTCACTTGTCACTTCTTGTCTCTTTTCTCTTCTTTCCTTCTGGTGTTACCAGAACGGAATTCACTCCACGCGGCTTTGTCACCACATTTCATCTCTGCCCAACCGACTCACCACCTGTTTTTATGCAGCCAAAGACGGTTGCTAAATTTGCATAAGTGTCCTCTAGCATAGGTTAACCTTCGTGATCAAATGAACCCAAATTTCCGTCCGCTATTCTGCCTGGATATACAGTACGCCACTCGTTGTCTCTTTGAACAGTGGAGACTGATTGGTTTACCAGAGGTAGCTGGCTGCTCATTCTGCTTTCCAATTCTGTTACAGGCAGATAACCTGATGTTTATTCAATGTGGGATTCAGGGCAGATAACTCAGACTCGACAATTTCTATTATCAATAGTTCTAACAAGTACTGACTCAAATGATAATTTCAACATTTAACCCATAGATGGGACTTGAACAGGTTTCATCACTGCAAACATATACAATCTCTTTGTAATGGATTTTTCAACGAGATGAGGTTGTCTATATCAGAAAAGGACGACATATGTAATATAATTAAGGTTGGTAATTAATTATATTAGTTAATTATTTCATAAGTGGGGATAAATTGTGGATTAGCTAAAATCTTTGAGTTGAAGTGTAGGTCACATTGAAAAGGTCAAACATGTGCACATTCAAGAACCAGGATGTCAGCTCATGTCAAAATAGGGTTTTGTTTTGAACTCAGCATTGAATACAGGATGTTGAAAGATAAACATTCCATTGACTGAGGTTAAGATAACATGATGTCACACTAAAAGTTAATGATGTGTTCTTATCATCATTAGTAGAGGAGAATAATCAAGATATTATATAAGCAGAAAGATTTTTAGAAGTCAGTCGGTTCAGAATTCCATTGGTTGAGTTCAGAGATTTGGGCTTTCTGGAGGCAAAGGCCATGTTCAGGGGAGAAAAGCATAGTCAGTATTTTTGTTTCATCTACAAATGAATCTCACTGCATTTCTATGTGATACAAGTCTATCTTTCTCTCACATTTTGATGACTACTGCTATGAAATGTTACAGTTAGCAAATAAACTTTTCACTTCTAAACCACCAATGGAACACTACAGGAAAAGTTATTACTGCCCTACCAAACCGCCAATACCAAATAAGAGTTGATGGTTCAGGAAGAATCACTGTTAAGAACCGTCGTTTCCTGAGAAAATGTAAATTCAAATACAGCACCAAAACCAATACCAAGTGCAACACCTGCAGCCATAACCCCTACAATTAATACTCCACTTCTACATCCTGATCCCCTAAAATCCTCCTGTAATGACCCCTAAACAAACTACACATAAACTTACACCCTCAGTTGTCCAAAATCCCTACTCTATCTAGACTACTACCACATAACAGACCAGGCCTCAAAGAAAGACACAGCCCTCATATAACCCAACCTACACATGGGTGGGGGAGATGAAGAAGCTACTGCCCTAATGCACAGGAGAAAATTATAAACAATACTTACTGGCTCGGTGGCCCGGCTGGCATCGGCTAACAGCCAAAGTCCAATGAGTGGGCCAGCATATATGCACGCTAGCATAGCCACTTCTGGGCTCACAGCCAATCAACACACTGCGAATGGACGAGACCACCTGTGCAAGCTGGAACGCCCTGATGTGCATATAATCTTCCCTTCCTGATGCTCAAGTGAGTATTCACTTTCACACGTAACTCAACACGTGAACTACACTCAAGTACAGCGATCGATATTCAAGATTGTGCAATGGTGTTACACATAGACATATATTTACAAGAGTAAGCTCAACTCATGTTTATTTCTGATGTTACAATTTTTTTTGGACCAGCCTCATAAACATGAATTTAAATTGATTTGATTTAGTTTGGTTTTATGGCATATCAACCCATGTAGGTTATTTAATGACAAATCCTCTTTATACATATATGATTTGTAAACACAGTTTGTAGGTAACATTTTTAGACGAAGAAGAGCTCATTTGTTTACACATAGTAAAATGGTTTTGCAAATGATTTGTAAGTCACTAGTTTGTAGGTAATCTTATTTTTAAATGAGTCAGAACTAATTTGTTTGCGCACAAATATTATTATTGTTTGCTCACAATTGAATGGTTGCAAATAATCTTACACTAATAGTTCTATTTAGTATTAATCATTTGCAGGCACTCAGATGTTTTCAAAAATTGCTATCTAACATCAATAGTTTTGCTTGCACACAGTTAAATGGTTTCATACATCACTTATTTATAACACATTAGAGCATTCTAGAGAGTGTTCACCAATGGTCCGGGAGACCTGGGTTCAATCCCAGGTCGCGTTATACTAAAGACTTTTAAAAAATGGGATTTGATATCTCCTTGCTTAACACTCAGCAATATAAGGTACATATCAAGGGTAAAGTGGAGTAATCCAGGAAAAGGAATAGCGCCCTCCCCTGGTGTAGTAGCTATTGAAAAGGAAGCCTTCTGATCACCCTCGACTAGGGTCGCCAACTTTACTTTATTGTATGCATGGAGGCAAGTCCATTCTCTGGATTGTGATTGGTTGCTGGCCTGTGAGCGGACATATTATTGCATAAATACCAGTTTCAATTTAGTAATAACTTAGTAATAACACAAAGACTGTATTAAGTTACAGCCTGTCTAACTTTTGTCTGCCACCTGGACGCTAGTTGGAACCCCTGGGCCAGTGAGAGTTATTATTGCTGTTATTATTCTACACTATAGATATAGAGGTGACTAGTGATAGGAGGCAGTCACTATATTACAATAAATTTAAAACATCAGAAGCCTAAAATCTTTTTTCTCATTTAGAAAGAGAAATTCAACTGATCATCTTATGATTAAGACACATGAACTCTAGATCATGCAGCAGAGATTAAGCTTGCCTTCTTTTTTTATTAGATCTATCGACATTCATAGTGTATGTTACATAAGTATTAAGAGCAAGCGATGTCAACATATGCATAGGAAAGACATGGACTGTTATTGACAGATTATCAACCATAGGGAAATATATCTCTCTGATAAAAAAAAAAGAGAATTCTTCTCAGCTCTAACTGTATGGCTGAAACACTTTGAAAAAAAATCTATATGGGGACTACACAATGATATGAAATGCTCTTTTGAACAAATCCTGAAAGTAGCACCTCAAAAAGCAGCCGATTCACAGCCACTTACCTTTGATATTGCAAAACATCTAAATAAGTTGAACAAGACAAGCTGTACATTGCTGTTGAAGTAACCATTGGACTGAGCAAGTCTGTATACTGTTGTGTTGAGTAGCAATAATGGCAGACTAGCCAATAACGACTGGCTTAGTGCAAATAGTCATCATCATCATGTCGCGCTGGTAACACGGATATCCCTGACCCTCTCTCGCCACTCCTCCCTATCGTTCATCACCTTAGGCAGGTCTTCAAGACAACATCCTGTATCCTCACATAGCTGCTGAATGTATGTTCATGCTGGTCGTCCTGCTTTTGTGCGGCCATGTGTGGGGGTCCATAAGAGTACATCTCTTATGAGTTCGTCCCTGCTTCTCCAGCAGTGTCCTGCATGTCTGGTTCGTCTGACTTGAATAGTTTTCGTGATAGGAGCAGGTGGCCATACAGTTGGTGTCTTGTGGGGTGTTGCCGCCAGGACTTGTTCAAGATTTGCACGCAGCATTCTTGTGTAATTGCCGTCTAGCATCTTCTCCAGCCGTTTTGTTAGAGTCCATGTAGTGCACCCATATAGCAGGATCAATGTGATCGCTGCCTGGAAGAAACTGCATTTCATTTTATCGGTTAGGTCTGATTTCCATATAATCGATAGCCTATTGATAGCTGTCCATGCTTTCGTTAACCTCGTGTCGATGTCCTTTTCGGTTGATTCGACGCTGCTTCCTAGGTAAGTGAATTTGTCTACTAGTTTAAGAGGAGTTCCTTCTAGAGTGGAGATGTCCCCCGTTTGATTATAGCACATATATTCCATTTTCTGTGCATTAACATAGAGGCCTATGCCTGCGGCTGCTCGTTCCAAACTATGCAGTAGTGTTTTGGCTTGGTTGGGTGTATTTACCAGTATCGCTATGTCATCGGCGTAGTCGGCGTCGGTAATTGTTTTTGCAGGGTACCTTCTGTTTCTTTTCTTCATCAGCTCAAAGCCATTCTCTCTGATTTTGTCAATCGATGTTCTAAGTACATAGTCTAGACAAATGATAAAGAGGTACGGAGCCAGCGTGTCCCCTTGCAGTACTCCTGCTACAATGTCAAAGTATTCTGTGTCTCCATCTGGTGATTGTACTTTTACTTTGGTGTTTCTATAGAGAATCGTTATTGCTGCTACGGTTTCTTTAGGTATGCCGTACGCTAGTAGGATTTGTTCCATCTTTCCTCTGTGAATGGAATCGAAGGCCATGGTAAAGTCGACAAATATTAATGTCGCTTGTAGGTTTTTTGCCCGTACACCTTCAAGGATTCTACGGATGGTTAATATTTGTGAGGTCGTGGATCTATTTCTTCGGAAGCCATTTTGGTTTTTCCTAAGTATGTTGTCGATTTTGGGTTCTATGCGGTTTCATAGTAGGGCATTGTAGATTTTGGCTGCTATGGATGTAAGTGTTATGCCTCGGTAGTTTTTGGCTAATCCAAGGTCCCCCTTTCTAGGGAAGGGGAGTATGCATCCCTTCATCCATCTATCTATCGGATTTTGATTGTATACTGCGTTGCAGTGTCGGAGCAGTATGTCATCGAATTGTCTGGTCTTCCATACTTCTGGGGGAATCTCGTCCAGCCCTGCTGATTTAATTGTTAGAGGCCTAACAGTAGTTTAGAAGAAAAAGTAAAAGTGCAAATAGTAATCAGTATTTATGGTACTCTGGAATATCCCATTCCTGCATCTGGGTGATCCCATTCCTCGAGTCCTGATTGTCTACTGGTTTCAGTGTGGATATGGTGATAGATAAATGTCCACCATTCTGCATTATGCTTCCAGAGACTGTACCTAGTTATGGCTTGTCTCCTTATCTGCCAACTGGATGCTCGTTGTGCAATGGTCAGAACCTTATTGCTTTTACTACATCAGGAGTGGGTAACTTCTACAGTAATAATGAACTCATAAGCAAAATTCTCCTTCGAGCTCATACTCATAGACTCACCAGTGTTGGCTAATCAGCATAAAACTTACATTCACCAGCTCTGTGTGAACACTGGATGCTGTCTAGAGGACCTACCAAGAGTGATGGCTATTTGACCATTTAACTGTGTACAAACAAATAATTGATGCTAAATTGAATTGTTAGTGTTACAGAGCAATACTTAAAAACTAACTATATGAAAACGAATGAGTAATGTAGAATAGAATTATTAGTGTTTAATAGCAATACTTGAAACTCTTTAAATGTGTGCCTAAATAAAATTTATGGTATTATATAGCAATACTTGGAACCGTTTAACTTTGTGCAAACTAAGCTCTTTTAAAAATAAAATTACCTACAAACTATTTTCTTGCAAATCATATGTGTATAACCTTTTAAGTGTGCAAATAAATGACTGATTTTAAATTAAATTGTTAGTGTTAGATAGCAATACTTGAAACCATTTAACTGTGTTCAAAGGGATCAGTGCTGGCTCATTTTTAAAATGTTAACTACAAACTATTTATTTACAAATCAGGCATATATTTAATATGTATAAATATGATTTGCTATTAATTTACAAGGGTTGATATTGCATAAAACCTAACCAACCGATTTGATGTTAAATTAAATTGTGAGCATTACATAGCAATACTCGGAACCATTTAACTGCATGCAAACAAATTAGCTCTGGCTTGTTTTAAAATATTGTCCACAAAATATGTGTTGACAAATCATATATACTTAATACATACTCATAAACAAGATTTGGCATTAAATAACCAACAAGGTTTGATATGCCATAAAACCCAACCGCCCAACCCACTGAGCTATCACCAAGAGTAAATTAATTGTATAAACCTAAGAGAGTTAGTATCTGACTAATCGTGAAATGACTAATAAGAATTGACTGCCTCATCCTGTCAGGTGTCTTTAGATGGAGTGATGGCCAGAGACTAATAAATGAATTAATGTATATTTCAGAATGGCCAATGTGAAAAGGCTGGTCAGAGCAGTGAAAGGAAAAATGGATGAATTAACCACAGCTGGAAAAATCAACAACACACACTGCACGGATCAAAAATCAAGAAATACTTAGCTAAACCAATTCCCAGCCAATCATCACACTCCAGATGTGGAGCCATTTTCACATTTCCTTCATTTCTGTTAAATGCACACACAATGAATAAATTAGTATTTTGACACAGTCTGGCTTGTGTTTTACAAAGAAGTATGAATATTATAAACAAATTGGTTATCAGCAGCTTTTTTAATGCCCTGTTGGCAGAGTGTAGAATAAGCTGACTGTATCCCCTGGAGAGAGGTAAGACCCTTCCCTGCAAAAAATAAGAGGTGTCCTAGAACTGTATCTACGGTTGAGGCTCCATTTCTGGAGATCTGAGTAGAGTAGCTTTTCATTATCATTACTCCCAGATCCACTCAGACCAAGCGTGGTAAGTACCTGTATAGATAGGTCAAGTAGATCTGTTTAAAAATTATTTGTATTTAATAGGAATACTTGGTGTCATATAGCCACGAATTGGTTGGTTTGGTTTCTTTATTTAATGGCATATCAATCTTTGTGAGTTATTTAACGCCAAAACCATTCATGGAGAAGAACAAAAGTGGTACTACTTAACCTATTACAGGACGGGAAAAGGGAATGGTCAAAAGTCCAAAAGTAAACTTTATACCGCATTGCCCAGTCTGCTAGGGTAGTAGAATATACCGACTGTACCTCTGCAGCAGGGTAAACCCCCTCAACAAGTGTCCTGGATATGACACTAAACAGTCTGATGGTGAGGTCCCAGTGATGCTGGGGCTTTGGGGAATGTGGAGTACCCCATCATTGCAATTACTCCAAGGTCCAGCATGGTAGCACCGGACAGGGCCTAATCTATGGATTAAATAGTACTAACAGCATAGTTATGCTAAACTGAATTGTTTGACTAAACTGAATAGCTTGAAATAGAAATGTTTTTGACAATTATACTGTACTTGCATTTAAACTGTGTGCTTATAATAAACTGAATTATTTGAAATGGAACTGTTTTTTGACATTGAAACTCTACTTATACTAAACTGAATTGTTTGATATAGAACTGTTTTGACATTTAACTGTGTGTAAACAAAATTTGTACTTAACCTAAACTGAATTTGCTGAATTAGAACTGCTTGACTAAACTGAGTAGCTTGAAATAGAAATGTTTTTGACAATTAAACCATACTTACACTTAAACTGCGTACTTATGCTAAACTGAATTGTGTGAAATAGACTATTTTCATAAAAATGGATTTGGCGTTAAATAACCTACAAGGGTTGATATGCCATAAAACCCAAATAACCAACCAACCAATAATATTACAACTGTTTGGACTCACTAAGAAGTTGCAGTTCAGAATATCAGCCACAACAGGACAACCCCAAACATAAATTAGTTTCCTAAGAAGTATTATTAATTACATGAAACCATTGGTCTGTTTAAAACTTATTTGTATTTGATAGGACCATGTGCCAAAAGAAAAACTCTTAAGAAACAATTCCACAAAAAATGTAAATCACCCCAACAGAACAGATTGACATGCCGTTAAAATCAGTCAATCAATCTGAAGAAACAACTACACCAAAAATGTAAATATAAACATACAATGAATGCAATTCCTTGACCTAAAGACCAGAGATAACCCTAGATGGGTTGACATGCCTTTAAAATCAATCTTTTTTTTAAAGAATGGCATTTTTCTTTTTGGCAATATTGACTGTTACAAGAATTAGTCAATCTGAGAATTGGTCAGTTGAAAAAATTGGTCAATCTGAGAATTGGTCAGCTACAAGAAAGGGTCAGTCTGAGCTCAGACTGCATTTACAGTCACTTAGGTTATCATACCAATTAAAAAGGCATAAGTCTAATAAACCCTAGGTTCAGTCCCATTGCCAATCATCTTAAGTTTCATAACAAAACGGTGACAAATATAAACAATGGGTTATTATCATGCAAATGAAAAAGGTATTATTCAAATTCTTATTACAAATTATCTAAAGTATTCCAACACACAAGTCATAAATATACAAATACATTGAGAGTGATGACATAGGTCATTTTGAGAGTGATGACATAGGTCATTCCTTTAACCAAGTGCTCCAGTCAGCTGGGGCTGTAGAATATATGAACTGCATCTTTGCCGAGGGGTAAAATTCCCCCCTATGAGTGTCCTGGATATGACAGTAAACAATCTGATGATGAGTCTTCAGTAATGCTGGAGCTTTGGGGAATACAGAGTACCCTTTCATTGCTATCACTTTCCAAGTCCACTCTGGTCCTGAGTGGTAGCACCAGACAGGGTCCTATCGATAGTTCAAATAGAGCTGTTTGACATTTAAACTGTTGACTTATACTAAACTGAACTGTTTGAAATAAAACTGTTTGAGCATTTAACTGTGTGTAAATAAAAACTGTGTACTTATGCTAAACTGAATTGTTTGAAATAGAACTGTTTTTACGCATAAAAACAGATTTGGCACTAAACAACCTACAATGGTTGATATGCCATAAAACTCAACTAAACCAAATCAAACCAGGTCCACTCTGACCCAGAGTGGTAGCACCTGATAGGGTCCTATCTATGGGTCAAATAGAACTATTTAACATTTAAACTGAGTGCAAACAAATAACATGCTAAGTTGTTTGAAATAAAATGGTTTGATCATTTAACTCACTGTAAACAAATGAATGATGTTTAATTGAATTATTAGTGGTATATAGCAATACTCAGAACTATTTATCTTTGTTGACTTATATTTACAAATCATTTATATCTAATGTATATGTATAAAACAGATTTGGCATTAGATAACCTGCAATGGTTGATATGCCATAAAACTAAACCAAACTTTAACCAAGAAATACCACTTAAGAAAATGTCTATTGGCAATCATAACAGAGGCAAAGAAGAAATGCAGCAGTAATACGTTTTGATTTTTAAAATAAGTATTTAAAAGTGTATTTCTTGATGTCTGCAGTTTTAATACAGGTTCAGAAAATATTTGGAGAAAATTTTATATTAAGGCAACCTTGTTTTCAATATCATCTAGAAACAGATAGATAGATAGATAGATAGATAGATAGATAGATAGATAGAAAATATAAACAGACTAGAACAATAGATATAAACAAACTGGGATAGATAGAGATAGATGTTAATAAACCTGGATACAGAAACTTTCTCCATAAAATCAACAAACTGTAGGTTTTACATTAGAATGAGGAGGGGGAAGAAAAGGAGGAATGTAAACATTCAAATAAATATACAGGCTGACTGAAAAGGTAACTCCTTATTTTGAAATTCTAATGAATTATTTCTAAACTATAATTTTTACAAGAAATGAATTTCATTTTATTTTGAAATAAGGAGTTACTTTTCAATTACCCTGTTGTCAGTAGCTCAAATAATAGTTCTAAAAAGAAATATACCTTTTTAAAAATTGTTCTCTTTCCATTATTAAACCTATTCTTTTCAATTGATCTAATGTCTGTTGCTTTTCTTTTGGAAACTCTCATCAACTATTGAGCAGACTACCGTACTGAGCCACTGCAATTCTTTCATATCATCAAATTGAACCACAAAAGCACAATTGATCTTTCTGCCATACTGATCCACTGAACTGATCCTAGCTATCCTGACAGACTCATCTAATACAATGAAGAATCATTATATCTTAAGTAGCTACTTAGTTTAACAAAAAATTATCTAAAACTTGAAATTCAACCAACTACTACTGTTTGCTTTCTAAGACACTTTAGCACATGTGTTTTGTTTTGTTCTGTTTTGTTTTGTGCTAGTTTTTCTTTTTTCTTTAAGTAAAAATTTTTAAAAACTCAGGATATTTGTAATCCATCAGAATCAACAGATTCCTAATGGAAATCTGGTAAAAGCTAAATTTTAAACACAAAAATTCACTGAATAAAAATGGATGCCATTAAAAAGAGCGTTTTCCTTTTCAAAAAATTTTAAGAGTTTATAATACCTCTATTTGCTATCATTAATGTATTTCTTTTAGTTTGATTCTGTGCCAACAGAGGGCATTACAGGAAAGGGGGTGTTGTCATGACAAACCAATTAGGATGCAAGCAATCAGTTCGAAAACTATCAATAAATAGAACTACACTGACCCAAGATTCCTTTAGGCATTGTTTCTGGGTTTGTTTTTTTTTTTTAACTTTATCAAGATGTTTATTTTTAGGTTTTTTTCTTTTTCTACAGGGGGTGGGTATTTTTGTTTTGTTTTTTTTGGGGGGGGGCTTTTTTTCATCATAAAAAGTAGAATAATTTATAGATTTCTCATCTTATTTTATTATTTTTGTATCAATTGTTAAAAAAAAAATTGTTTGTTGTTGTTTGTAGTGTGGGAATTGTATTTTTTTTATCTTATTTTTATTTTTTTAGGGTTTTTGATAAACTTGTTTTTTTTTATGTATGATAAAAAGTGGAAGCATTCAGAGATTCCTCATTTTACTTTGCTGTTTTTGTATCAATTGTTAAGAAAAAATCAACTACACAAAAAAATTTGAAAAACAAAATCAACACCCCCTCCTCCACCTCTCATTTAGGAAACTGAATTTTGCATTAAAATGGCACTTGAGTGCTTGAAAAGCCAAAAAAAAAGAATATGCAGAGAACTATAATTTTAATGCTTTACACAAAATAGAAGACAGTTATTTTGGCAAAGAAAGGCAAGTACTTTATCAATATTTTATTGTCAATGTTCAAACAGTGCTATAAATGCAAAAATCTTTTTTTTTATAACTTTAGAATGTATTTTTTTCTGCAGTATGAAATCAGAGCAAAAATGTTTTTAAAAAAATTACCATAATCTTACCTTACTTAGATGAATTAACAGATATGAACAGACTGAGATTAGATAGATAGATAGATAGATAGATAGATAGATAGATAGACAGACAGGTATGAACCAGTTTGGCTTGGTTTATTTGTTTAACAGCATATCAACTCCTTATGAGTTATTTAATGCCAAAATTTGATTCATTTATAAGTGTTTGATCATAATAAAGAGAAGAAGAGAAACGGAATAGAGAAGAAGAGAGAAAGCAATAAAGAAGAGAGAGAGAGAAACAGAGGAGAAGAAGAGAGAGAGAGTGGGGGAGAGAGAGAGTAAAAGGTTTGGTTTGGTTTATTTGTTTAACAGCATATCAACTCCTTATGGGTTATTTAATGCCAAAATTTGATTCATTTATAAAATTTTGATCGTAATAAAGGAAAAGAAGAAAAGAGATAGAATAGAGGAAAAGAGAGAAAGAAATAAAGAAGAAGAGAAAAAGAGAGGAAAAAGTTTGGTTCAGTTCATTTGTTTAATGCCATACCAACTCTTTTGGGGTTATTTAATGCTGAAATGTGATTCATTTCTAAATGTCTGACTGCAATCATAATTATATTTTCAATGTTCCATTGAATTTTTCAAAATTGCACTTTTGTCAATTTTAATCCAATTATTTTCCAGTCTTTATAATCCATATATGGTTCTTGCACAGTTATTGGATATCAAGTATTCCAATCTAATACAAATAATTTGCAAACAATTACATGTTTTCAAGTAATTCTGCCTACTTAATAATCATTTGTTTACACAGTGATATAGTTTCAAGTATTCTGATCTAATACAAACAATGTGTACACAATTATGTTTTCAAGTCTTTCAAGTAATATGATTTCAAGTATCAAATAACAAATATCTCTTTTCATGCAATATTTTTAAAAATATTCCTATCTACTGCTGTTTCTTACAAACAAATACCCTTGGATAATAATTTAGATGTAGTTAAATGGTTTCAAGTATTCTTTTGTATTTGTCTAAATTTCTGTGATTAAGCTTGATCCTTTTTATCACTTAGAGTATTCAGACTATCGTCTTCATCTTTATTGTTATATTTACAACATTTCAGCCAATGTGTCCTTTAAGCTTCGACAGATGTTTCATGTTGAACTTGGGAAACCACTCAAACATCAAACCAAACCCTTTATTTAATCCATGGACATAGTTTGTGTCTTATTCTATTACCCATAAACAGGTACAAGAGTTAAGTATTGTATTTGTCCCTGCCTCCCACCAGACAGGTGAAAAGCCCGAAGGTCAATAAAGTGGGGATAAAGGGAAGGGAAAGGTCGGGAACGAGCCGAGACTCGAACCCTGCTGGTCTTTGCTGCTCATTGACCCACTAAGTGCAATGTAACTCTAATGAGGCAAGCAGTTTCACGAATCCAAATTTGGATACAGGCACATATGCCAGGTTATAGCTTAAACTAGACAACAAGGTCTAGTGCTATACATAGAGGACAAAGGTTGCAGCTCGCCCACCCGAAGTTGGCCCAACCAAAGTTGGGGGTCTTTTGGCCTTGAATCTGCCATTGTTCGATACCCCATCCGACACGAATGCCAGACGGCCCAGCCAAAAGGCCGGGGAAGTGTGGAATTGGTACAAGTGTTAAGTATTCTTTGATATTCACCTAGAGTTGTGATTAAACCTGCAATCTCCAGATTTTTTCCCTTAGAAACACTTTTCAACCAAATGCCTATATATGTTGCGCCTTGTGTCCGGTTGGACAATTTTGGGGATTAATGAGATACTACTCACTACAATAATGTATGATTTTTTTACCTTACCTCATATTACAATTTTTTTTCCATCAAGTTTTTTTTATTATTGGTTCCCATATCATATTCATCTCTATGGTTAGTCTACTCAATAAGATCACTGTATCCTAACATATTCCTTTCTAATATCAATAATTCTACCTAAAGATAATCATTTGTTTGCACACAGTTATAGGGTTTCAACACTAATAATTTTTAAAACAAATCTACTTGACCCATAGATGAAACCCAAACAGATACTACTACTTTGCATAAGAGTGATAATTACAATAAAGCAATCCTCCACATTCCCCAGAACTCTGGAAGTAGAGCCTCACCACCTGATGGAGTTTAGTGTAAGACCCAGGACACTCCATTTTTGGCATGTGTGTGAGGTCTTATTCTTCTGCACAAAATGCAGTCAGCATATTCTAAACCGCACCAACAAGGCTAGGACATGAACAATCTGAGATAGAAATATCTCATTAAAAACAGCTTCATGTGAGTAACCTGAACAGGTTTTGTCAACATTTATTTTATAAAAGGTACAAATTATCTTTTTGTTGGTTTGCTTGGGTTTTATGGCCTATCAACCATTTTTAATAATATAATGCCAAATCCTGTTTTTACGTATATATCAAATCTATGATTTGTAAACACATTTTATAGATAGACAGTTAAATGATTAAACAGTTCTATTTCTAACATTTCAATTTAGCATAAGTCAACAAAGTTAAATGGTGCCATATCACTAACCTTGTTGGCAACCTTAGTCAAGGATGACCCGAAGGTTCCCTTTTCAATAGCTACTAAACAGGGGTGTTGGCAACCTTAGTCAAAGGAGGCCCGAAGGCTCCCTTTTCAATAGCTACAACACCGAGGTGTAGGGGAGGGCACTACTCCATTACCTGGATTGCTCCACTTTACCCTTGATCCCACCTTATAATGCTGAGTGTTAAGCAAGGCGGCATCAAGTTCCATTTTTTTAATCTTCAGTATGACTCAACCTAGGATCGAACCCCAGACTTCTAGACCATTGGCAAACGCTCTACACAACATCAGTCATTAGTTTACACAGAGTTAAATGATCAAACAGTTCTATTTCTAACAATTCAATTTAGCCTAAGTCATTTGTTTGCACTCAGTTTAAATATCAAACAGTTCTATTTAACCCATAGATAGGACTCTATCAGGTACTACCACTCCAAGCAAGAGTGGACCTGGGAGCGATAGCACTGAAGGGGTACTCCATATTTCCCAAAGCTCCAGAACTACAAAATTAGCCTTTGTTAAGAGAAATAATTCAGGGTGATCCCAAACTTTTGGTTGGTAGTGTGTGTGTGTGTGTGTGTGTGTGTGTGTGTGTGTGTGTGTGTTGTTGGGTTTGTTGGGTTTTATGGCATATCAACCTTTGTAGGTTATTTAACACCAAATCCATTTTTATGTGAATAATCTGTTCTATTTAAAACAATTCTGTTAAGCATAAGTACACAGTTTGTCTAAAACATTTCTATTTCAAACTGTTCAAGCAGTTATATGTAACAATTCAGTTAAGTGTAAATACAGTTTTAATGTAAAAAAACAGTTCTATTTCAAATAATTCAGTTAAGCATAATCACGTAGTTTAAATGTAAGTACGGTTTAATTGTCAAAAACATTTCCATTTCAAGCTATTCAGTTTACTCAAACAATTCAGTTTAGCATAAGTATGCTGTTAGTTCTATTTAACCCATAGATAGGGCCCTGTCAGGTGCTACCACTCCGGGCCAGAGTGGACCTGGGAGCGATGGCAATGAAGGGGTACTCCGCATTCCCCAAAGCTCCAGCATTGCTGGAACTTCACCATCAGATTGTTTAGTGTCATATCCAGGACACTTGTTGGGGGGGGGGTCTTACCCCTCTGCAGAGAAGCAGTCGGTGTCTTCTACAGCCCCAGCCGACTGGGCAAGTGTGTGTGTGTGTGTGTATATATATATATATATATATATATATATATATATATATATATATATCTTGTCTGGTCAGGCTCTTATCATAAATTTCAAGTTATCATAGACTGGTCTATTACATAAAGAGAGCTCAGTAAAAAATAAATAGGTGGATAGCAATGAAGAACTGACTAAAATTTGGTCAGAAATATATAGCCCATTTGAAAAGTGAGTTAGTAAAAGAAAAACTAAGTGTATGAGTGACTGAAAAAAAACAACCATTAAATGACAGGGTGCATGATTATATATATATATATATAGGAGTATGTAACCATTACCCTATAAAAGAGACATATCATAACAAGATTCTTATTTGAACAATACATTTAAAATCCTCTTTGGGAATCAAGAAATTTCCAGTCATTAGCACAATTATTTTTTAAAGGGAGGGTTTTATTTTTGATCAGCTAAATCATCCATACAATGAAATGCTAATTAGAATCCTTCCCTCCTTCCTAAATAGATGTACCCATATAATCAAGAATTACCATTACAACAGGATACCAACAGGTTCATAGGTCATTTAGTGGTACTTAAATTGAAACAGCTTTAAGTCTGCTACCAATTAAGATTGAACTTATTTTTAGTCAGTGTCAGGACTATTTGGTTAAGATGAAGACGTAAGATATAAACATTTTCTGTTAATAATGTGACTGTGGATTTTAGGAATTTATTGATGAAATTCTTAATAATCTTCAAATGACGTAAAATGGAAAATACATTTTGAGGATTATGATTGATTGATTTTAACAGCATGTCAATCTGTCTTGGGTTATTTTATGCCTCAAAGTGTAATACAATCAAGGTTGATACTTAATTATATGAGGTAATTGTTTTATTTGTATAAATAAATTGTAAGTAATTTAGCGATCGTAGTCGAGGGTGACCCAAAGGCTCCCTTTTTGATAGCTACTACACCAAGGTATAGGGGAGGATGCTACTCCTTTCCCTGGATTGCTCCACTTTACCCTTGATCCTTACCTTATTATGCTGAGTGTTAAGCAAGGTAGCATCAAGTACCATTTTTTTGAGTCTTTGGTATGACTCGACCTAGGATTGAACCCAGGTCTCCTGGGCCATTGGCAAACACTCTAACCATTTGGCCAATGTCCGGTAAATTAATTGTAGGTTAGCAAAATTTTTTAAATGAAGTGTAGGTCGTGTGCGAAGGTCATATGGTGCACTTGTCGCACGATTGTTAAGTGACAGGTTGTTTTGAAAGTCACTTGGGGTGACATGTTAGAGATGTGTTTTGGAAATCATTGTTGAAGGACGGATATCAAAAATAAACAAGTTGAGAGCATGCTTGGGAAGGTGACATTACAAATGAACCTGAAAGACATGTGACCTTATCATGTTTAGCTGATGAAATAAAGAAAATTATTATATAAGAAAAGTTATTTAATTGAGTTTGGGCAGTTCAGAACTCGGAAGCAGAGACAGTCGGTTAAGCCCAGAGCCCTGTGGGGGCAGGAGGAGCAAAGAAATCAAAGTCGGGTATTTGTTTGTTTGTCTTGCATGCACAAGACTCTTAGTGTTTCTATGTAACAACAATAGATCTTTCTACCTTCAATTTGCATCTGACTGCTGTATGAAATGTATACAGTCAGAAATAAACTCTTAATGTTTCTAGGGGGTGTCCTCGTGGTGTAATGGTTAAAGCGATGGACTGCGGAATCGTAGTACGCAAGTTCGTACTCCAGTCGCGCTATTACGTTCACTTTCAGGCAAATACCCTTGGGAAAGGTATGAACCCCATTATCCTTGCAGCTATGGGTTAAATAGTACCACTACTGTTCTTCTATGATAATAGGTTTGGCATTAAATGAACTTCAAAGGTTGATATGCCATTAAACAAAGAACCCAAACCAAACCAATCTTAGTGTTTCTATGTAACAACAATAGATCTTTCTACCTTCAATTTGCATCTGACTGCGGTATGAAGTGTATACAGTCAGAAATAGACTCCTTCGTATTTTGAAGCAACTGGGTCTGAGAAACTTGTGTTTGAGAAGTGTAACATCTATTAATATTTGAGATGGTGCCAAGTCAATGAGGCAATGTTATACTAGTCTATCTGGTCCCATAGTGTTCCACGCTACCCATTTGGGGCCATGGTGTCACAAAAGCTAGGGAATCATGTTCCTTGTATATTCACATTTACATTTTTTGGCATAATTGTTTTTTAAAAGTTTTTTTTTCTTTTTGCACAAGGACTTTTTGAATACAAATAATTTTTAAACAGATTTATTTGACCCAAGCAGTCACTACCACTCTGAAATCAGAGAGGACCTGAATATATTGATAAGGAACAAATACTCCACATTTATCAGCTCTTGCTAACTGGAGCTTCACCATCAGTTGTAGTTTAGTGTCATATCCAAGACACCCCTTTTTTTTCAGAAGGGTGGTAGTCTTACCTCTCTGCAGGGAATGCTAAGCTCCATCAAAAGAGTGGAAGGTTTATTGACTAGTTTGCCGAAACTATCTACATGTACAGAAAATATTCAATCAGGAAAAAAAATTAGATGAAATTCTGACAAAATTATCTAAATATAAAAAATAATGAATGCATATTTTTTGATAAATTTCAAAGAAGCTTTAATAAACTCCCAACAGTTTATTTATTTATTTTTTTGATGAAGAGGGGGTTCTTTAAAGGGATATAAAAAAAAAAGAATTGAGGATTGCATATTGAGATACGAGTTGATGAAAAGGGTCCACGCAAGATGAAAGAAAGAACAAATTTATTGATGAATGATCAACTTGTAAGAAGCAGCAAAAAGGGGCTGGATAACTAGATCAATAGATTAAATCAAAGATCAAAAGAATCCAGTCGGAACGGAGAGAAAGAAATTAATCCACAAATGAATTGGTTCTTTAGGATCAATGGCAAGAGAAACAAGCAGATGAATCATAATCAAGAGAAGATGGTCTGAGCAGGGAAAGTGTTTCCTACAAAATGAGTTTTATTTCAGAGGTTTTTTTTCTTTTTTTTCTCCTCCACATTACGATAAACACTTGGCTGAAACAGGTGTCTATGTCAGGAAGATTTGCAGTCCAAAAACCAACATTTTTTTTTTATTCTATAATTCTCAACAACATATATATCCAAGCTTTCTAACACAAAAAATGAACAACACAAGGTCAATTTTTTTAAAGGCAGAGAACAGATTATTAGTATTAGATTGGAATACTTGAAACCATTTAAAAGTGTGTAAATTAATAGTTTTTAAGTAATTGATAATAATAATCAATTATAGTTTCAAATGACTATTCTTAATACAAAGAATTTGTACATAGTTATAAGGTTTCAAGTATTCCAGAAGAGAGTCCCTGTGGCATAATGGTTCACGTGCTGGACTGAGGCCTCCAAGTAAGCAACTCCAGTTGTGCTATTATGTTCACTTTTTGACTAATGCCCTTGGGAAAGGTAAGAACCCCTTTTTCTCTCAGCTATGGGTTAAAAAGTACCACTGCTGTCCTTCTACAAGGAGAGCTTTGGTATTAAACAATCCATAAAGGTTGATATGCCATTAAACAAAGAAACCAAACCAAAGCAAGTATTCCAATCTAATATAAATAATTTATACAGTGATAAAGGTTTCAAGTATCATTTGATACTATTTACCAACCCCTCCGCTCGGGCGGGATATGACACAAGGTCAATTTTTAAGCAGAGTTTAACAGGTTTGAATTCAGAGTTTTCCTTCTCCTAGACTAGATGCCTAACCAAGGCTGAAGAACCTAGTCTGTCCTACTATTTACCCATAGCTGGGGGGAGAATAATTGGATTCATACCTTTCCCAAGGGTATTAGTGCTATGTGAAATGCAATCAGTATCGTCCAGGATTTGAACTCATATCGCCGTGTTCATTTCCTACGGCGATAACGACTACACCACGGGCACCTCCTTCAAGTATCATTTGATACACGGTCAATTTTTTTCAGGGCAGTACTTGGCCTAATGAGTACAGTGTTCGCCAGTGGTCCAGCAGACCAGGGTTCAATCCCAGGTCAAGTCATACCAAAGACTCAAAAAATGGTACTTGATGCCGACTTGCTTAACACTCAGCATTATAAGGTAAGGATCAAGAGTAAAGTGGAGCAATCCAGGGAATAGAGTAGCGCCCTTCCATACTCTACAGTGTAGTAGCTATTGAAAAGGGAGCTTTTGGGTCACTCTCAACTAAGGTCGCCAACTTTACTTTTTTTACTTTACAGCTGGTTTGAATAAAAAACTTGTCTTCTCCTAGACTAGTGGTTTTATCAAGGCTAAAGAACTTAGTCTGCCCTACTAGTTAGCTCTGACTCAATTAAAAATTATTAACTCCAAACTATTGACTAAGAAATCACATGTATCACCATTTAACTGAATGCAAACTAATGAGCTCTGGCTCGTCTAAAAATGTTATGTACAGACTATGTGTTTACAAATCATATAACATGAGCATAAAGAGGTTTTGGCGTTAAGTAACCTACAAGGGTTGATATGCCATTAAACCGAAACAAAACAAACCAAACCTTTTCTCTCATTTATCTCTCTCTCTCTATCATTTCATCTTTTCATACCTTTCTTATCTTTCTCTGTCCTTCATCTCTCCATCATGCCTCTATCTCTTATCTTTCTCTCTCTGTCTCATCATCATTTTCTCTCTCTTATCTCTGTCTCTTCATCTCTATCTCTTATCTCTCTCTGTCTATTCATCTTTCAGTTCTTTATCTCTTATCGTTCTATTAATTTATCACTTAATCTCTCTCTGTTATTTTCTATATTAGGAAGAGACATGACGCCAACTAATTACAAGCACTTAAAGAAAATGGCATTGGCCGTAATAATGTGATTGTCAGTGGGTTAGTATTTCAAGTCATTTTAATTAGGTTGAATCTTCACTGGGTTTCCATTGTCAATGGTCGTGCGCCAGTAAAAGCTAAATCTAAATGATATCTGTTGGTTGGTTAGTTGGTTGGGTTTTATGGCATATCAACTTTGTAGGTTATTTAATGCCAAATCCATTTTTATGCAAACAAACAGTTCTATTTCAAGCAATTCAGTTTAGCATGAGCACACTGTTTAATTGTTAAAAGTGTTTCTATTTCTAACTATTCAGTTTAATCAAACAGTTCTAATTCAGCTAATTCAGTTTTGTATAAGTACAGATTTTGTTTACACACAGTTAAATATCAAAACAGTTCTATATCAAACAAATCAGTTTAATGAAAGTACATTTTCAATGTCAAAAAACAGTTCCATTTCAAACAATTCAGTTTAGCATAAGCTCACAGTTAGTTCTATTTAACCCATAGATAGGGCCCTATCAGGTGCTACCATTCCGAGCCAGAGTGGACCTGGGAGCAATGGCAATGAAGGGGTGCTCTGCATTCCCCAAAGCTCCAGCATCACTGAAACTTCACCATCATATTGTTTACTGCCATATCCAGGACACTCATTGGGGGAGGAGGCGTCTTACCCCTCTGCAGAGAAGCAGTCGGCGTATTCTACAGCCCCAGCCAACTGGGCGAATGATATCTGTGAAAAAACAGCTGAAATTATGAAAAATCAAAGTACTTTACTTCCTCTACATTAAATTTAAAGAATTTTGTTAAGTACTAAAATGCCTCCAGGACCAGTTCAATATTGCTCGCAGCATTCTTGTGTAGTTGCTGTCAAGCTTTCAAATTTTTTCTCCAACCGTTTAGTTAGCATCCATGTAGTGCATCCATAAAGCAGTATTAACATGATCGCTGCTTTCTTCCAAATTATTAGTATTAGATACTAATAATTGAAACCATATAACTGTGAGCTCAGGATTTGTAATAATAATAGTCACTTGAAGTTATAATTGTTGCAAAGGATTATCATTATTAGATACTTGAACCATATTGTCGGAAAAAAAGTCTGACTTTGAATTTATATAACCGAACCATATTTACCCAACCCCTCCACTCGGGCAGGATATGACACAAGGTCAATTTTTTAAATGGAGTTTAACAGGTTTGAATTCAGAGTTTTCCTTCTCCTAGACTAGTTGCCTCACCAAGGCTAAAGAACCTAGTCAACCCTACTATTTACCCATAGCTGGAGGGAGAATTATTAGATTCATACCTTTCCCAAGGGTATTAGTACTATGTGAAATGCAATCAGTCTCATCCAGGATTTGAACTCGTATCACCGTGTCCATTTCTTAGTCTACCCTACTATTTACCAATAGCTGGAGGGAGAATTATTAGATTCATACTTTTCCCAAGGGTATTAGTACTATGTGAAATGCAATCAGTACTCATGCTAAACTGAATTCAAACCTGTTAAACTCCGCTTAAAAAATTGACCTTGTGTCATATCCTGCCCGAGTGGAGGGGTTGGTAAATATGATAAAAGAATTTATCAAAATGTTCTTGAAAAATTGGCATCAGCTAAGTATATATAAATTTGCAATGCTAATTATCACAAGTAAAGTATCTCCAAAATATTAAATTACACACACACACACACACACACACACACACACACACACACACACACACACACACACACACAGAGTGTCCTGGATATAACATTAAACAAGCTGATGGTGAGGCTCCAGCCCTGGAGTTTTGAGGAATGCAGAGTATTGCTCCCAGGTTCACTCTGACCCAGAGTGGTAGCAGCTGATAGGGTCCTATCTATGGGTCAAATAGAACTGTGTGCAAACAAATGAATTATGTTCAATCAAATTATTAGGAATAGAACTGTTTTTACATTTAATTGTGTGTAAGCAAATGACTAATATTTAATTGAATTGTTTGAGATACATTGCAATATTTGAAACTCTTTAACTGTGTGCCAAAAATGAATTGTTAGTGTTGGCGCTTGAAATCATTTAAGTGAGTTGCACACAAATATTACTATTGTTTGCACACAGTTAAATAATTCCAAATATTCTAACACAAATACTTCTATTTAGTATTAAAAATTTGTGATTGGTTGGTTGTTTGAATTTTATGGCACATCAATCTTTGTAGGTTATTTAATGCCAAACCCATTTTTATACAAATAATCTGTTCTATTTCAAACAATTCAGTTTAGCATGAGTACACAGTTTAATTGTCAAAATAATTTCTCTTCAAAGCTATTCAGTTTGGTCAAACAGTTCCAATTCAAACAATTCAATTTAGCATAAGTATGCAGTATAGTTCTATTTAACCCATTGTTCCCAAGTCCACTCTGGCCCAGAGTGTCATATCTAGGACACTCATTAGGGGGATCTTACCCCTCTGCAGAGTTACAGTCGGTGTATTCTACAGCCCCAGCCGACTGGGCAAAATTGTATACAAAGGATTTTTTTTTCTTCCATCGTGTTTAAATTTTCTTGCATAGTTTTTTTTGGTTTTTCTTTGTCTTTTAGGAAATATTTATTGTATTATCTTGTTTTAATCAATTCTAGCAAAATAGATCTTTTAAGTAATCTGATAATGATTTGATCGGATCAAACTGAAATCACTGCAGCTTTCTAATATATGTTTTATTGACTAAGGCTCTTAACATACAATGGATATTGGGGAGAGGTTCCTCCTTTTTTTAGAGAAATGAATGTATAATACATGTATGCCCTATCAGAATTCTAGCCAGAACCACTTCTTCCATTCTAAGCTTTCTACATCCTTTACTCCATTCACCAACGACTGGTTGTATATTGAAGAGTTTGTTATTTTTATAACCATTCTATATTTCCTGCCATTTATTGTTGATAAATTTGCTGATAGTTGGTCTCAAATCTGTGTATGTAATTTTGGTTCCTGGTGGTGAAAAAGCAGAAAGAGCTGCCAAAAAAAAATCACTACAAATAAATCCACCAGGAACCAAAATCACATACACAGATTTGAGACCAACTATCAGCAAATTTATCAACAGTAAAGTAAAGTAAAGTTTGCGACCATAATCCAGGGTGACCAAAAGGCTCCCTTTTCGATAGCTACTACACCAAGGTGTAGGGTAAGGTGCTACTGCTTTCCCTGAATTGCTCCACTTTACCCTTGATCTGTACCTTATAATGCTAAGTGTTAAGCAAGTCGGTATCAAGTACCATTTTTTGAGTCTTTGGTATGACTCGACCTGGGATTGAACCCCAGTTTCCCAGGCCATTGGCAAACACTCTAACCATCATGCCAATGTCCAGGTAATACCGATGTAGTGGGTAGGAAAATATATAGATATGTACCTGGATCTGACCAAGGTTGTAAGAAATGTTAACAGTGGTAATGTCATTTATTTGCCTCACAAGTGACTGATTGATTTTAACTGCATGTCAATCCATCTAGGATTATTTTATACCCAGGGGTTAGGGAATCATATTCATGGTACATTCATATTTATCTTTCTTGTGTAGTTGTTTCTTAAGAGGGTTTTTCCTTTTTTTGCACACTATCCTATCAAAGACAAATAATCTATCAACAGATCTATTTGACCCATAGATGGGACCCTAACAAGTACTATCACTCCTGATCTAAGTGGAGCAGGGAGTAATGGTAATGAACAGGTACTCCACATTTCTCAGATCTCCAGAACTGAGACCTTGCTATCAGATGTAGTTTAGTATTATACTCAGGACACCTGCTTTTTTTGAAGGGGAAGGGGGAGTCTTACTCTTCTGCAGAGGATACAGTCTGTGTATTTTAAGCCCTACTAGCAGGGTGAAGAAATAGTTTGGGTTGGTGTCATTGTTAATGCTGTTAATAAGATACTATCAACTACAGTTGCCAAAATATCCATTGCCAAACATTTGGTACCAAAATGTCCGGTGCTAAAAAGTCAAAGACAGATTATGTGCATACAGAGACGATGATTCACGTGAACATTTACATTTTGGTCTCTGCTTCTGCAATTGAGTCATCTTTATGACTGGAACTCTTCCAATAATATTCTCTGGCTTTATTGGAGCTGCAGTTTCTAAACACAAGAGAGATAGAGAGAGAAAAAAAAAAGAAAAAAACAGAAGGAACAAAGCATCAACTCACAAGTGTCCATTATTTTTTCTCCCATTCATTTAACTGACAGACAGCTTCAAGTTTATCACTACCATAACAGCTAAGATTATATTTATAATTGCTACTCAATTAATTATCATTGTCTATTTATTGTTGATTAGTCAATTAATTAGTCTTATATTGACTTTTGAAAAGACACCTTGGTAAATGGTTAACAAGCTCATTTAGTGAATAATTATGACTATAAAAGGTCAATTCTTATTAAAGGCTCCAAACTTGTTGGATTTGTGCCAGGTCAAGATGTGGAAATACCTTCATCAACTTCCAATTATACAAAAATGAATTATCACTTCAAGCTGTTGCTGGTCACTCTTCAAGACAAAAATCTCAAAGTTTAATTTTAGGGGTTAGAATAGGGTTAGAGTTAATGCCTGATGCCAAAGGTATTCCAAAAATGCAAATGAAACAGAACAATTTTTTATCTTACTCTAAAACAAAACTGATGGTGTGTCAAATGAGAAGTAAATAAATGTTATTTTCTCCTCATAACAGTTGAATTGAGCAAGTCACCATACTGTTATGTTGAGCAACAACAATGGTAGACTAACCAATTATGTATCTCCTGGTGAGTACCTTATTGCTTTTACTACATCGGTGGGGAGGGACTTCTACAAAAACATATATATATATATATATACACACACACACACATACACATATATATATAAGTATGTATTTCAGTCGTAGATAAGGGGTAGGGCTTTTCAGGTTCAGATTGAGCTCCATATGACTTTCCTTGTTTCCTAAATTGAAAATTCTTCCAGAATAAATTTGGTTTGATTTTATTGGGTTTATGGCATATCAACCACTGTAGGTTATTTAATGCCAAATCCTGTCTATACATATATTCAGATATATGTGATTTGTAAACAAATTTTGTTGATAACATTTTTAAACTAACCTGAACTCATTTTTAACACAGTGAAATGATTTCAAGCAGCTAAAAGATAAGGTTTGGTTTGGTTTTATGGCATATCAACCATTGTTGGTTATTTAATGCCAAATCCTGTTTTATATATATATATATATATATATAATTTGTAAACAAATTTTGTTGATAACATTTTTAAACTAACCTGAACTCATTTTTAACACAGTGAAATGATTTCAAGCAGCTAAAAGATATGGTTTGGTTTGGTTTTATGGCATATCAACCATTGTTGGTTATTTAATGCCAAATCCTGTTTTATACATATATATATATATATATATAATTTGTGAACACATTTTGTTGATAACATTTTTAAACTAACCTGAACTCATTTTTAACACTGTGAAATGATTTCAAGCAGCTAAAAGATATGGTTTGGTTTGGTTTTATGGCATATCAACCATTGTTGGTTATTTAATGCCAAATCCTGTTTTACACATATATATATATATATATATATATATATATATATATATATATATATAATTTGCTAACACATTTTGTTGATAACATTTTTAAACTAACCTGAACTCATTTCTAACACAGTGAAATGATTTCAAGCAGCTAAAAGATAAGGTTTGGTTTGGTTTTATGGCATATCAACTATTGTTGGTTATTTAATGCCAAATCCTGTTTTATATATATATATATAATTTGTGAACACATTTTGTTGATAACATTTTTAAACTAACCTGAACTCATTTTTAACACAGTGAAATGATTTCAAGCAGCTAAAAGATAAGGTTTGGTTTGGTTTTATGGCATATCAACCATTGTTGGTTATTTAATGCCAAATCCTGTTTTATATATATATATATATATATATATAATTTGTGAACACATTTTGTTGATAACATTTTTAAATTAACCTGAGCTTTTTTTCGCACACTGTTAAATGTTTTAAAGTATTTCAATCAAATATGAATAATTCTATTTACGGTTAATCATTAGTCTGCACACATTTAAAGGGATATATGTATGATTTGTAACTGAATAGTTTGTAGGTAATTTCATTTTTAAATGAGTTAGAACTAATGTGTTTGTATACTAGTATTGCTATTCTTTCTTCACAGTTAAATGGTTTCAATTATTTCTATCTAACACTAATAATTTCATTCAATATTAATCATTTTTTTGCACACAGTGAAGTGGTTAAAAGTATGGCTATTTAACCCAAATTATTCTATTCAATATTACTAATTCATTCGCACACAGTTAAAGACTTCCAAGTATTGCTATGTATCACTAACAATTCAATTAAACATCAGTCATTTGTTTACACACAGTTGAATGACCAAACAGTTCTATTTCTAACGATTCAACTTAGCATTAGTCATTTGTGTACACTCTATCAGGTGCTACCACTGCGGGTCAGAGTGGGGGAAACTGGGAGTAATGGCAATGAAATGGTGCTCTGCATTCCCTAAAGCTCCAGCATCACTGGACCCTCATCATCAGGTTGTTTAGTGTCACAACCAAGACACTAGTTAGGAAAGTCTTACCCCTCTGCAGAGATGCAGTCAGTGTATTCTACAGCCCCAGCTGACTAGACTAACTTCCCGAATAAGAGACTCAGTGATATACAGAACTTTAAATGAAATATGATGATGCAGCTTTACACCATATCAAAAGAGGAGTCCCAGGAGTGCTTTGACATATGAAAAACTCAGTGAAATAAATATGATAAATTCCAAGATAACTATTTTAAAGAAAAATAATGCTTCATTCATTGTTCATTTCTTTATTGATAAATACTGTTTCAGTCTTGACATTTTTTTTGAACACACATCATATGTCTATATATTAGTCAAATGTAGCAAGAGGATAAAAGGCAACAACCTTCTCCTTGTGTTCCCAGTTAAGGAAAGGAAGGGGAAAAAAATCAATATCTGGCAAATGGCTCAGAAATAACCACTCCCCTGGCAAATGTTTGCAAGCCATCAAAGTGACTGCAGTAGTTTTCAAACTCTGAGAAAGATGATAGAAATGCAATTGTCATAAAAGGTATAGCCAAAGGAAGAGAAGGTCAGTGATTGGGTGAGAGGCATGTGACGTGTCAGATGATGACATCAGTGTGACACAGATGCGTCAGGCACCGGATGCAGGTTCTGAACAGCAATCAGTAATGTCTCCTGTAATTATATGCCCACCTGTCCAACCGAAGCCTTTCTGGCAGAATCAATAAAATCTTGCATAACATCGTTAAATATTTTATCAGTGAAATATTTACAGTCAGACACTTTGAACTAAAATTAAAGAATATATTATTTCTAATAACCTGCATACACAAAGTCAATTAAGAAGATAGAAAATATTTCAATATATTACTTTAATCATCAGCAGATTAGTAGTCATAGCTCTCCCATTATGCACAATGTGAGAGAGAAGGAACAAAAGTGATAGCATAAATAGGAATATGTAGTTATTTATCTTTTAATTGTTCAATGTTTTTATATATATATATATATATATATATAGAGAGAGAGAGAGAGAGAGTAATTGTTTCTTTACTTAATGGCATATCAACTTTCTTGGGTTATTAAATGCCAAATCCATCCTTCGAGAAGTACAGCAGTGATGCTATATTTAACCCATAGCTTGGAGGATAAGAGGGTTCATACCTTTCCCAAGGGAATTTGTCTGAAAGTGAATGTAATAGCATGACTGGAATTCGAACTCACTTACTCCGGTCCCACAGTCCAGAGTTTTAACCATTACACCTTGAGGACACACCCCTATATATATATATATATATATATATATATATATATATATATATATATATATATATATATATATATATATATATATATATATATATATATATATATATATATATATATATATATATATATATATATATATATATACCCACCAAAATGAGCATAATTAATTTACTTCTTATCAGAAAAAAATTATGCATTATTTCCAATTTTCGGTGAGCGGAGAGTTTTATCTCTCTAAAGAAGGATATAATCAACATATTGGATTATTATCATCATTCCTTATTTGAAACCATACACCTGTGGGCGCATTATAACCCCTATTAATCAGACTGTATCTGGTTTGGTTGCGTTTTATATCATATCAACCCTTGTGAATTATTTGATGTCAAATCCAAATAATATATATATATATATATATATATATATATATATATATATAAGATATTATTCAATCCAGTAAATCCAGAATAAGGAAAAATTCCAATCGGGACAAATAAGATATTCAAAAATAGAATATTCATTTAAATAATCCTGGTAAAGAGCTCAATGTAAATAAAATCCACCGAGCAAATAATTTTTTTTAATATATATATATATACATATATATATATATATATATATATATATATATAGTCATCTTTGGAGGTTGTGTTAGATCATTTGTTGCTGTGAGTTTAATTTATATCTATTTAGAGGGGTTTATATCTATTTGGAATGGGTGTATATATATATATATATATATATATATATATATATATATATATATATATGATTT
>OY757930.1:67425415-67472915 GCA_963585895.1 Sepioteuthis lessoniana | reverse complement strand
CTTTTATTGATAGTACACATATTAAACTCTTGTCACCTTCGAAGTAATCTCCCCCGGCCACAATGCACTTCTTGTACCGTTCCAACAACTTCTGGGAGGCCCCGTGGAAGTCCTCGCGTGAGTGTGTCAATGACCTTCGTCACAGCCTCTTTCATCTCCTCAATTGTCTCATAACGACAGCCTCTGAGCTTAGGAATAACCAAAAGTTACAGGGAGCATGGTCTGGACTACAGGCAGGCTGAGGAACTGTCTTGATGTCCATCTTGGTCAAATAGTCTGTGACAAGGATGGAGTTGTGGACTGATGTATTGTCCTGGTGGAAATGCCACTGACCCGATTTGAAGAGTGCTGGCCTCTTCCGACGGAACCTCTTCCTGAACTCCCTTAAAACCTCAACATAGTAACCCTAACCCTAACCGTTTGTCCAATCAACTCTGGTATATTGACTTCCTTACTCCTCCCATGCCTCTCATTATCCCTCACAGACTCCCTACCTTCCATGAATCTCTTATGCCACTCAAAAACTGACGCTCGATTCATGCAAGATGGTCGAAAAGCAGTCTGAAGCATTCCATACGTTTCTGTGGCATTTTTCCAAGTTTAAAACATAATTTTATCGCATATCGTTCTTCTAAAGTGTCCTCACATCCAGATAGCATTTTTTGAAATTCACCAGCAGTGACAATCAGGCTTTAGTAGGGTGTATTTCAATTGCTGCTGTAGCTGTTCTTTTGAACCAAAAATCCTAAAAATTGGTCAGTCATCTCATAAGATGTATAGCAATGACATAGTGAATTTTCAAGAGTCTACGATAATTTTAAATGCCTGTACAAAAAAAGTCTGGAGACTTATTGAAGGCACCACGTGTATGTGATAATGACTATAACACACACACACACACACACACACACACACACACACATACATATATAATGAGTAGTTTGAGATGGATAGATATGAACTGATTAAAATGTATATATAGAAATGAACGTTTTGAGTTTGATATCTAGCGAGCTACAACAACAACAACAACAACAACAACAACAACACACACACACACACACACACACACACACACACACACACACACACACACACATATATATATATATATATATATAAATTGCTTAGAACATAGATAGATAGATAGATATAAAACGGTTGATTACATATGTCTCTTAGACTTGCTCACGCATATAAGAGTTTTGTCCGGGATGGATCTAACTATGTTAAGTATTTCAACAATGATTTCCAAGGTTTTTATGTTACTTGGTGACAAATCAGAGAACTTCTCTGCGCATGTGTAACCAAATACCTTACCAGTTTGGTGGGTGTAATCAGTCAACATTGCTTGAGTTTTTGTGATGTGTGTCGGTCGTCTTCAGAATGACGGTAGGAGGTGATTCATCAACCCTAGTTCAGCTTTTTCTTTGGCAACTGACCACTCTAGCCTGGTGGGGAGGGAGTATTTTACCCCTCTGCAAATGTGCAGAATGAAAAGTTAAAATCGATCTTGCGCAATGCAAGTTAGTTGCATGGACCCATTCATAGTCACAATTGAAAGATCACACACACACACACACACACACACACACACACACACACACACACACACACACACACATATATATATATATATATATATATATATATATATATTACATGAGTGTTATTCGCTAAATAAGGGGAATGTTTTTGAAAAATTAAAAAAATTCTTTTTCAGATTTTTCTTTATAAATGTAAATTCTACATTCTTTGGAAGAGGTTAATTGAAAAAATCTTTTTGATCACGCAGAAAAACTTCTTTTGAGGCTATTCAAAATGACGGCGAATCAAATCGCTCCTATGCTTGTGAGTGTGTAGACTTGTGTTAAGGTCCAAGAAGGTTTTCCAGTTCGTGTGTGAGTGTAGATTTGTGTTACGGTCCAAGGAGGCTTTACAGTTCGTGTGTGAGTGTAGGCTTGTGTAAAGGTACAAGGCGGTTTTACAGTGCATGTGTGAGTGTATACTTGTATTAAGGTCCAAGGAGGTTTTACAGTGCGTGTGGGGGTGTAGACTTGTATTAAGGCCCAAGGAGGTTTTACAGTGCGTGTGTGGGTGTAGACTTGTATTAAGGTCCAAGGAGGTTTTACAGAGATTGTGTGGGTGTAGACTTGCGTTAAGGTCCAAGGAGGTTTTACAGTGCGTGAGTGAGTGTAGACTTGAGTTAACGTCAACGGAAGATGTACAGTGAGAGTGTACACTTATATTACGGTCCAAAGAGGGTATTAAGTGTATAAATATGGTGTTTACGTACAGTGGATATCTTCCTTTTACTTTGAAATTTGTGCACTAATTAACTTGTACATGCGGTCATTTAATCATTTACAAAAATCTAACTCTATTAATTATTCCTTTACTCCTAATTAAATATAAACCGGATGTTGAAATTTTATTTTCCCTCAGTATATATATATATATATATATATATATATATATATATATATATATATATATATATATATTTATATATACTAGCCATTGTACTCATGCTTCGATGCGACATATTCATTTTCGAGATAGGATTTTAGTTTACAATGAATAAATAAAATAACCCTGATTGGTTTTGGTTTCAGAATTTAAAAAAAATACAAACATAGCCTCCACCCCATTAAAACCTGTCCCACTCTCGCCCAGAGTAATAGCACCTGATAGTGTCCTATCTATGGTCAAATTGAACTAAAATGCGTAATTATGCTAAACTGAATTACCTGAAATAGAACTGTTTTTTATATTTAAACTGCGTAGCCCATTGGATTAGATGGTAAAGTGTTTGCAATGGCCCGGTAGAGTAGGGTCCTATCCCAGTTCGAGTCATACAAAAGACTTAAAAATGGTACTTGATACTATTTACCAACCCCTCCGCTCGGGCAGGATATGACACAAGGTCGATTTTTAAGCGGAGTTTAACAGGTTTGAATTCAGAGTTTTCCTTCTCCTAGACTAGTTGCCTAACCAAGGCTGAAGAACCTAGTCTGTCCTACTATTTACCCATAGCTGGAGGGAGAATAATTGGATTCATACCTTTCCCAAGGGTATTAGTGCTATGTGAAATGCAATCAGTCTCGTCCAGGATTTGAACTCGTGTCGCCGTGTTCATTTCCTACGACGATAATGACTACACCATGGTACTTGATGCCTCCTTGCTTAACACTCAGCATTAAAAGGTACGGATCAAGGATAAAGTGGAACAATCCAGGGAAAAAAGTAACGCCCTCTCCTACACCTCAGTGTAGTAGCTATTGAAAAGGGGGCATTCGGGCCCCCCCTTGACTATGGTCACCAACTTTACTTTACGTACTTACTTATGTTAAACTGAATTGTTGAGATAGAACTGTTTTGACATCTAACTGTGTGTAAACAAAAACTTTTCGTTTGCTTGCTTCTTACTGATCCACCCCATGGACCAGTCTGGATGACAGCATGCGAACTACTTTCAACTCAAGGAGAGTTTTAATGATTGGAGGTTTGACTGACTCCCGGACTTGCTCGGAACATTTTAGCTTGACATTGATCTGTAAGGTCTAATTTACACAGAAATCAAATAATATTGGCATCTGCAACAGTCTTTTCTCAAGTGGTGGTGAACCATAGAATCTGGCTGGGAAAATACTACAAAAGGATCCTTTCTACTCATAGAATCCTTGGATAATGGGCAAATCTTGGTGAAAGTTGGCATATATATATATATATATATATACACAAATATATACATACACAGACACATGTATATATGTATATGCACTTACTCACCTAAGTACACCTATATATATATATATATATATATATATATATATAGACAATCCATGTATAAATATATATATATATATACACAAAATATATATATATATATATATATATATACACAATGCATATAAAAACATAGAGAGAAATTATTGTATATATATAAATACACACACACGCACACACACATTTATATATATAGATATACATAAACACACACATATACACATGAATATATATACACATATGTATATATATACACCTACATACATATGTAACACACACATACACATATATATAGATAGATAGATACATACATACACACACATATATACATATACACATATATATGCATATATACAGATAAATATATACACACATATGTATACGTATACACACACACACATATATATATGCATAAACATACACATATATTTACATATACACATTAATATATATATACACATATGTATATATATAGACCTACATACATATGTAACACAGACATATACATATATATATATATATATACATACATACATACACACATATATATATACATATATGCATATATGCTGATAAATATATACACATATATTTATACATATACACGTACACACACAGACACACAGACACACATATATATATACATATATATATATATATATATATATATAAACACACACATATTTACATATACGCATTAATATATATACGCATATGTATATATATACAACGACATACATATGTAACACACATACACACATATATGGATAGATATATACATACACACATATATACATATTAACATATATGCATATAGACAGATAAATACACACACACACACACACACACACACTTATATACATATATATATATATATATATATATTATATATATATATATATATATATATGAAGATGTATGCCTAGCGTTTGATTATTAATGCCTACATAGTGACTTAAGTGCCAATGAATTCCTGTTTCGCTGACGCTTAAAGTTTTGCGTCCGTCTCGGTCGAAATCACACAAGACGCCACGTTCGGATCTTTTCTTTCATGTCTCGCAAAATTAGCTTGCTTAAACTTGCATAACGAACAAGAGCAATTAACTTCAGCCATTAAACGATATCATTAACTCTTTCTTTCTTTCTTTCTTTCTTTCTTTCTTTCTTTCTTTCTTTCTATAACAGACTATGAACTTTACACCTTACAGTTGAAATATTATTTTATTTCAAAAATAAAATAAAATAAAATACTTTGTGAATGATATATCTTTAGGGTTTACTAGATGTAAACTTCACGAGATAGGGCCTCCGAAAAGAATTTTTATCAGTGGGTACAAAGTTTCTTAGACGCTCCAATCCCTTCTTCGTTAGATTTTCTGTTTTTTTTTCTTCTTTTTTTTTTGCTTGCTTCCAACATTTTTATGTCATGAGTTATAAAACACACAAATATGCATAGTAAATTTGTGTATATTACCGTTGCTAAACCATGATTAAATTACCGAGGGTTAGTAATTATCATCTGAGGGTCATTCGATAAATAAGGTGAATTTTAACTAAGGAGTTGCCAATGAGAAGTACTGTTTACAGTTACACTTTTTTTATATATAGAAATCAACAGTAATGGGCTCTTTTATGTCCCATAAGACTGTAAGCATGACCTTCTTTACTGACTACCGGAATTCAGTACGTTTTCACTCTATTGACTCTCTTTTCGACTCAGGCTCCCAGTAAAGAAGGCATGATTAGCCTATTTGTGAACATTTTTTGACTAAAACATGATTTTCTGTACATATTACAAAATCTTCGGTAAATTTCACATGGTTTGCACTTCTCAGCTACTAGACATTTTATGACGGACCTCTGTTCAAGACTGGAACACTCAGTTTTATTTGTCCTCATTTTAGACTCAAAATAAATATTTTTGCTGGATAAAGAGATTTTTGCAATAAACTATTATTTTACTCTCTTATTTGTTGGATGCCGAGCCATTGGCCTAATCAGTAGAGTGTTCGACAATGGTCCGGGAGACCAGGGTTCAATCCCAGGTCGAGTCATACCAAAGCCTCAAAAAATGGTACTTGATGCCGCCTTGCTTAACACTCAGTATCATAAGGTACGGATTAAGGCTAAAGTGGAGCAATCCAGGGAAAGGAGAAGCGCCCTCCCCTACACCTCAGTGTTGTAGCTATCGAAAAGGGAGCCTTCGCGTCACCTGTGACTAAGGTCGCCAACAACAACTTACTCTATTTGTTGAATGACCTTCGTAATCTGTTGGCGATCAACACATTCAAAAAGGTTAACGAAGACTAACTTTATTTCTCTTATCACTATTTGCGCTTGCGCGTATGGCTAAGAAATTATAGCCGTTTTTTTTTCGGCTTATATAGTTTTTTATTATCACATATCCTATTTTCTACAAGTCATAACAGTATTGGGTGGTTGGTGCAAGGGAGATAGTCCAATATTAGTATTAGTGTATCCAATGAAACACTAACACCGAATAAACGTAAGGAAAGACAATATAAGCTCATTTACACAAATATTTCCCAACCCCATGCACACGAGAAGAATGTGGCACAAGGTCAATTTTGAAGCGGGGTTAACAGGTTTGAATTCAGAGTTTTTCTCATTCTAGACTGGTTGCTATATAAAGATCAAAGCGCACAGTCTGCCCTACTATTTTCGCAGAGCTGGATGAAGAATAGTTTCATACTTTTCCCAAAGGTATTAGCGCGATGTAAAATGCAAACAGCCTTGTCTCGGGTTTGAACGCTTTAGTAGGGTGTATTCCAATTCCTGCTTTCCAATGGCGATAACCATTACACCACAGACATTTCCATTTACACATTTAACACGTATATGAACACGTAACACATACATTATATACATACAGAAAATATTAACAAGAATTCCCAAATGTGTCCCAACAGCTGTGATGTGCACATATAGTTCTATGAATAAGTAGCAAATAAAAGAGGTACAAAAACAATTAAGTTTTATTTGTCTATGGTTTAGCCACGTGGGCTTTACGTTTCAATGACGAGGCGAATCAAAGTCTCTTTTTTGTCCAAAGAACAGAGATAAGAAATTTATGTTGATTTCTGTTGAAGGAACCAGACGGGAAGGATTCTGAGACTCGCACGTGATCATGAAACGTGCAGAAAAAAACAAAAAACACGCCCTTCAAAATTTCTGGGAGACAGTATTTATTGATGTTGGGTATCACCTACCTTTTCAGCATAATGAGCTGTTCCATCTCCCATATATGACAGTAGCGGAGATCAGTCTGAGAACAAGCCTACAAGTAAGACTAGAAGAGCCGTTCCTATTGTTGAAGTATATCATTACTCTATCACTAATCCTATGTTTTTATTACTAACAGTCTCTCTCTTGTAAACACTTTTCCCTGTAAATATAATTATTTTCCTCACATATCGTGGTTTGTCTTATTATTATTACTACTTGTGTTCACTAACCAGAACACAACAATTGGTCAGTAGGTTTTTTTGCCCATATTTTTACTGATGAAGAATAATTTTTAAACAATTCTATTTGACCCATAGATTATGTCTTAACAGATATCACCAACCCAGGCCAGAGTGAACCTGAGAGTAATGGCAATGAAGGGGTATTCCACGCTCGCCAGATCTTTAGAACTGGAGCCCTACTGTCAGATGTAGTTAACTGTCATACACAGGATACCCCTTTTTGGGGAGTAGTGGGGCTTACCCATTTGCTGGGTGTGAAGTTAGCGTGTTTTAAGCCCAGCCGATAAGTTGATCTAAATATTGGACTTTTCCATGAATTTTCAGGCCGTCACAGTATATTTTTTGGCTGACGAACCTTTTTTACTGTTGTGTGTGAACGATAAGACTTTCCTTCGACTCAGAAAAAAACACATTTCCTGTACATTACGCACTACCTTCTGAACATTATCAGCTCATTTCACAAATAACGCGATAATACCGCTAACCGAGATATGAAATATTCATAGAGGAGCATCTTGGGATACTAAGTACTTACGAGATCACATGAAATTCTTGCGCCTCTTTTTGACTTTCGTGTTCTCTATTTACCCTCGGACTCCAATACTCTGTACCCAGATTATCGTCTTCTCAAACGCCGTGAAGTCCTGTCGGCTGGGGCTGTAGAATACATCAACCGCATCGTTGCAGAGAGGTAAAACCCCCACCCTAACGAGTGTCCAAGATACGACACAAGAACATCTGATGGCGTGGCTCTAATCCTGGAGATTTGTCAAATGTTGTGTACTCCTTCATTGCCATTACTCCCAGGTCAACTCTGACCTAGAGTGGTAGCATACGATAGGGTCTTATCTATGGGTCAAATAGATACATGTTAAATCGAATTGTTAGAAATAGAACTGTTTGACCATCAAACTATGTATAAACAAATGAATGATGTTTAATTGAATTGTTGTAATATAATTTAGAAGGGATTTCGGTTTGTATATCTTGCCTTTCAGTTTAGTTAGAATGAGAACCTTTCGGCTCAGTGTATGGGTTAGTTAGGTGCAAACATGAGCGCAGGTGTTCATGCGCGCGGGGGAGAGGATGCATCATTCACAGATGTCAAAATAAAACCCCAGATAAGAAATGGAACTTGGGGGTGTGAATGACGTCATGCTCCGGAAGCGTGGGCTGAGGATTTTGGGGATTTGAGAAAAAGCAGATGTTGAGTTCCTGCGTCCGAACGGGAAGGTTGACTTTCGGGGCCCGCCGAGGCCAGACCAGTAGTTTGCAGGTGGGGTGCCGCACGTGGTTTGGGGCAGATGTAAAAGCAGTCAGCATAGAAAGATTGTGTCTCTCTCTCCTCATGTCGAATAACCTTTAACTCAAAGTTAATAAAGTTTCGTACCTGAACCAATTTCTCTAATGTCGTGTATTTCGGATTCCCTATGTCTATTTCACATATCCGTATATTATGGGTATGTTACATCGTTAGCGATACATAACAATATTTGGAAACATTTAACTGTGTGCAAACGAATGACTAATGTTGAATTGAATTATAAGTGTTAAATAGTTATACTTCAAACTCTTTAACTGTGTGGCTTAATTGAATTATTAATATTACATAACAATATTTGGAAACATTTAACTGTGTGCACATGAATGAACAGTGTTGAATAGAAGTATTAGTGTTAAATAGCAATGCTTGTAACCGCTTTTCTGAGTGTGAACAAATGACCGATATCAAATTAAATTGTTAGTGTTAGATAGAAACACTGGAAACCATTATCTGTGTGCAAACAAATGAGCTCTGGCTCGTTTAAAAATGTCACTTATAAACTATGCGTTTTCAAATCATATATATATATATATATATATATATATGTGTGTGTGTGTGTGTGTGTGTGTGTGCATAAACAGGATTTGACATTTACTAACTTGCAAGGGTTGATATGCTATAAAACCAAACGAATAAAACGCACTGCTTTTAAAAGGTTCTGGATATCCAAACATTTATATTTCAATTTGTTGATTGATTTTAAGGGCATGTCGATCCTTGTATAATCTAATAACGAAAGAAGTATTTTTTCAAGCGATTATATGAATATATGGTTTTAAGTAAATTATCATAATGCGAGGGTGAGTCAAAAAGCAATACTCTTTTTTATTACAGAAATAATTACCGACACAGGAATATGTATCATACATCAAAATGAATCTGGTCCCCTGTAGATCACATCCCTACTTCCTAACATAGTCACCGCTATCTTGATTAAAGCTCGTGAACTCTGTTTGATCTCACTTAACATTGAGACCAATGCCTCTATCTGCTTGCTTCAGACTTAGCAGCTGAGATTCGGCTTGTGCAGATGTATTTACAAGAAGCACTTGATCATCTGCATAATCAACAGAATATGTATAGTCTTAATAAACTGGGATGGATGTAACTGCTGTTAAAAAGACTTTAGTTTGAATCGGTAGTTGATGAAAAAAAGTCAGGTCAGATTCCTATGTCGAGTAAGTTTTCGTTACGGCAGGTAAAAAAATGCGGCAAAGCTAAAAAAAGATCTTAATTTGTCAGCAGACGACCAGCAAAAGTAATAAATCTACCTTATCAGCATGTATCATCTCCATTGCAACTAGAAATAAAATCTTAGGTTTGACTGCTTCTTGTTACAATCTACACTTCTATCATTTCATAAACTTTTGTATTCTTGGACTAATCAGCGTTCTGCTTCTAGTTGCATTCACACTTAACTGTCCCCAGGGAAATTCTAGTTTTAGTTAAAACTCGTCTTAATTCATTTAAAAAAAGAACCTTTTTTTTTCGGATAATGGTCTTCAAAAGCCAGTGTGTTCCAAACTCGTCTTAATTCGTTTAAAAAAAGAATCTTTTTTTCGGATAATGGTCTTCAAAAACCAGTGTGTTCCAAACTCGTCTTAATTCATTTAAAAAAAGAATCTTTTTTTCGGATAATAGTCTTCAAAAGCCAGTGTGTTCCAAACTCGTCTTAATTCATTTAAAAAATAATCTTTTTTTTTCGGATAATGGTCTTCAAAAGCCAGTGTGTTCCAAACTCGTCTTAATTCATTTAAAAAAAGAATCTTTTTTTTTCGGATAATGGTCTTCAAAAGCCAGTATGTTAAAAAATGCTATCCATGCAAATCGACCTTTTAAGCCTTAAAAAATCTCTACAAAATATAAGGCCAACTTATACGAACCAAACTTTTACCACAGAGTAGTCAACAGAATTCCTAACGATCGATATACATTATCTACTGTAACCCCATCAGACAGCCACAAACATTTTCAGATTAAACGTGTTTGGTGAATATATTTAACAAATTAGCACAGAGATTCGTGTAAAATAATAAAACTGTAAAAAGTAAAGTTAGTAACTTGAAGGCTCCCTTTTCAATAGCTACCACACCAAAGAGCTGGGGAGAGCGCTACACTATTCCCTGGATTGCTCCACTTTACCCTTGATCCGAACCTTATAATGCTGTGTAAAGCAAGGCGGGATAAAGTACCATTTTATTTAGTCTTTGGTATGACTCATTAGGCCACTGACCCGGTTTTATAAGACTGTACTCGAAATTAATTGGTTTAGTTTGGTTTTATGGCACATCAACCATTGTTGGTTATTTAATGCCAAACCCTCTTCTTATATATATATATATATATATATATATATATATATATATATATATATATGATTTGTAAACATATTTTATAGATACACACAGGGAAATGTTTGGTCGAGTCTTACTGGAAGCCAAATCACTATTCTTGTTTCCGATACGCACTGTTTCACGTTGTACTAGGGGTAGGTTGTCATTTACTAAGCCCCTGATTGGTTTGACACAAGAACAAAAATAAAGGGCTCCCAGTGAGAATCGAACTCACGAGAGCGGGTCTGCTAGCCTAGGTTCCCAATGACTTGAGTGTGCTGCGATAAATAAGTAACTCGAAGATAAATAATTATATATATATATATATATAGATAGATAGATAGATAGAAAAAGAAAAAGATGTAAATAAGAAAAAGTGCTTGACTATGACAGAGCAGGCGTAAAACTTAAAATATCCAAATTAGATACTCCTTTTACGAGTATCACTGGGTGATTATTCTTAATTCTTGTTTCTGATTCGTGTTCTTCCTTGCAATAAAAAGCTACAAGAATAAAGACATTAAGATATCATCATCATCATCATCATCGTCATGTCGTGCTGCTAGCATGGATTTCTCTGACTGTCTCTCTCGCCATTCGTCTCAATCATTCATCGCTTCTGACAGATCTTCTAGACCACATCATGTGTCCGTACAGGGCTGTTGTAGATAAATTTTAGCTGGCCGTCCAACACCTGCTCGTCCGTGTTGAGAGGTCCACAGGAGAACTTTGCTTAAGAGTTCACCCTTACTTCTCCCGCGCTACCCTGCATGTCTTGGTTGTCTTATTTGGATGGTTTTAGAGATGGGAGGTCGGTGGCTGTACAACTACAGTTTTGTGGGACGTTGCTTCCAGGATTGGTTCTGTATAGCTCGTAGCAATGTGGTGCAATTATCGTTTAGCGTTTTTTCGTTTGTTAATCAACTGTATAGCTTTTTAAAAGATCTACACATTGCATCTTTCGATGATCCTTCTATTTACACTTAAGAGATTCAATATATTTTCCCTCTCGAGAGCTCTTCTATATTTTAGTAAGCTTATGGAATTTTCTACATATAGCATCATTCGATGATCCAAGCTCTTCAGGAAGGTTTTAACAAGCTGTCGACTGAAGCTTTAGAAGATGCCGACCGCACCTCAGCAGAGAGTTAGGACCACCTCAACCCAACTGGAGTCTGTGAAGTACCCCTTCACGACCATTACTCCAATGTTCACTCTGACCCGGAGTGCTAGTTTCTTTTTGTTTGGTTTGGTTTTATAGCATATCAACAATCGCAGGTGCCCGGGGTGTAATGGTTATCGTGGTAGGAAATGGACACGGCGACTAGAGTTCAAATCCTAGACGAGACTGATTGCTTTTCACATAGCACTAATACCCTTGGGAAAGGTATGAATCCAATAATTCTCCCTCCAGCTATGGGTAAATAGTAGGGAAGACTAGGTTCTTCAGCCTTGGTGAGGCAACTAGTCTAGGAGAAGGAAAACTCTGAATTCAAACCTGTTAAACTCCGCTTAAAAATTGACCTTGTGTCATATCCTGTGCGAGCGGAGAGGTTGGGTAAATATGATATCAACCATCGTAGCTTATTTAATGTCAAATCCTGTTTTTACATATATGATATATGATTTGTTAACACATTTTGTAGATACACCCAGTTAGATGATCAAGTACTTCTATTTTTAACAATTCAACAAAGTTAGAGACTTCCAAGTATTGCTTTGCATCTCTAACAATTTAATTCAACATCAGTCATTTGTTTATACTCAGTTCAAAGATCAAACAGTTCTATTTTTAACAATTCAACAAAGTTAGAGACTTCCAAGTATTGCTTTGCATCTCTAACAATTTAATTCAACATCAGTCATTTGTTTATACTCAGTTCAAAGATCAGACAGTTCTATTTTTAACAATTCAACAAAGTTAGAGACTTCCAAGTATTGCTTTGCATCTCTAACAATTTAATTCAACATCAGTCATTTGTTTATACTCAGTTCAAAGATCAAACAGTTCTATTTTTAACAATTCAACAAAGTTAGAGACTTCCAAGTATTGCTTTGCATCTCTAACAATTTAATTCAACATCAGTCATTTGTTTATACTCAGTTCAAAGATCAAACAGTTCTATTTTTAACAATTCAACAAAGTTAGAGACTTCCAAGTATTGCTTTGCATCTCTAACAATTTAATTCAACATCAGTCATTTGTTTATACTCAGTTCAAAGATCAAACAGTTCTATTTCTAACAATTTGATTTAGAATAAGTCATTTTCTTGCACTCAGTTTAAACCCCTAACAGTCCTATCTGACCCACAGATAGGACCCTATGTGGTGCTATCACTCCAGAGTGGACCTGGGAGCAACCATCGTAGCTTATTTAATGCCAAATCCTGTTTTTACATATATAATAAATGAAGGGGTACTTTGTATTCTCCAAAGCTCATAGAACCTCACTATCAGATTGTTTAGTGTCATATCCAGGACACTCGTTGGGATGGGGTGGGGGGTCTTACCTGGCTGGGAGTGGTAGAACTTGTTCGGGTCACATGTATGGTTCAAATAGATCTGTTCAATCATTAACTAAGGATTGTTAGGGGGTGTCCTCGTGGTGTAATGGTTAAAGCGATGGACTGCAGAATCGTAGTACGCGAGTTCGTACTCCAGTCGCGCTATTACGTCTCACTTTCGGGCAAATACCCTTAGGAAAGGTATGAACCCCCTTATCCTCCCAGCTATGGGTTAAATAGTACCACTACTGTTCTTCTAGGAGAATGGCTTTGGCATTAAATAACCTACAAAGGTTGATATGCCTTTAAACTAAAGAAATCAAACCAAACCTAAGGATTGTTATTATCAATTATTTGAAGCCATACGATGTGCAAATTATCTATATAACATAGGAATACTTGATGAATAGTATTACTAATGTTGAAGAACAATACTTGAAACCATTTGACAGATAGCAAACAAATGATTAATATTAAATAGGTGCCCGTTGGAGGTGCCCGTGGTGTAATGGTTATCGTCGTAGAAAATGGACACGGCGACTCCAGTTCTGGACGAGACTGATTGCATTTCACATAGCACTGATACCCTTGGGAAAGGTATGAGACTGGGTTTTTCAGCCTTGGTGTGGCAACTAGTCTAGGAGAAGGAAAACTCTGAATTCAAACCTGTTAAACTCCGCTTAAAAATTGACCTTGTGTAATATCCTGATTGGATTATCTTCCTCACTTAATCCTGCCAAGACTCCTTTTGCGCTTGTTTCCTACATTCGCTTATTAGGTGATTAATCGTTTTCAACCCCAAAACGCTATTATTCCATTGAGTCAACATCGACGGCTGTGTATTTCCCCCAGCAATGAACAAGAGCCTGCATACTATTCTTGTAAGAGAACATGTTCGAAAGTAGTACTCCTAATTCAATTCTATTGATCCAATCTTCCAGAGGCTGATATTGGCGGTATGGAAGTTAGCGGTTGAAACATCTTTCCAATAGCCTATCATTTTTTTACCGTATTACTGATAGCAACTGAACTGCAGTCTAACAAAATGGCGTCTAACATGAAAACGAGTCACTGGATTTTTAATGCAGGGAAAAATACCCCTATCAACATTCATGGACGCTTGTGAACGATTACGAAGAACAAACAGTGGATTTGAGTACAGTTAGGCGGTGGGCAATGCTTTTTAGTAATTGCGACAGCGGGTTGCAAGACATACTACGTTAAACACAGCTGACAACTCACGAAATGAAGAGAGTCATAATCAGCGCATCTACGCGAATCGGGCCGATGAAAGGTGGACTACGCTGACAATTCTTTCTTGACTACGACGCCGTTATTAATGCGATAAAAAAAAAAGTGGGTGGTTTCCACTGGGGCAGATTCTTACGAGTGCAGCATGCAGGTTCTTTCTCTTCTTTCTTTCTAATGGCATATCAACACTTTCTAGGTTATTTAATGCCAAAGCCATTCTCCTAGAAGAACAGTAGAGGTATTATTCAACCCATAGCTGGGAGGATAAGGGGGTTCATACCTTTCTCAAGGGTATTTGCCCGAAAGTGAACGTAATAGCGCGACTGGAGTACGAACTCGCGTACTACGATTCCGCAGTCCATCGCTTTAACCATTACACCACGAGGACACCCCCCAGGCTCTTTCTGATCCCTGACGAAAATGCATTGCTGGTGATGGTGACTATGAGAAAACTCGTTTTATCCAACGGCATAATTGTATCTGCTGTCGTCTCTTTGGAAATAAATAGGAGGCATTACTCTCGGAGCGCAATACCTCCATAAAATTCATCGCGATCATTAATCTTCTTTCGTGAAGATATAAATCGTCCAAGAAGAACAAAGTTAGATAGATATAAAGAGATTTAAATAGATTCCTTGTAACTACCATTGGCCCAGTGGGTAGAGTGTTCGCCAATGATCCGGGAGACCAGGGTTCAATCCCAGGTCGCGTCATACCAAAGACTTTAAAAATGGTACTTGATACCTCCTTGCTTAACACTCAGCAATATAAGGTACGTATCGAGGATAAAGTGGAGCAATCCAGGGAAAGGAATAGCGCCCTCCCCTACACCTTGGTGTAGTAGCTTCTATGTGTCAGCGTTTAATGTTTCGTTTCCTTTGTTAAACCATATTCAAGGCGATGTTAATATGAGAGGTTATGCTTTCTTATCCAAAACTTATGATTTGTTTTATTTTTGGAAATAGTTTTCGGAAGAGAATTCAGTAACCAACGAATCCAAAGATGGTTTGACAAAAAAAAAAAAATTTTAAATTGAAATGTTAAACATTTACATATTATTCATTTAAAAATAAATATATCTGAATTTTTTTTTCATATTCTATATTCACATACCGTCAGACTTATTTCTCTCTCACTCTCTCTCTCTCTCTCTCGCTCTCTCTCTCCATACACACACACTCACATATATATATATATACACTCGAGTGTGTGTGTATGTGTGGTGATCTATATTAATAGATGGAAACTGATTTATATATATATATATATATGAGAGAGAGAGAGAGAGAGAGAGAGAAGCAGTATCAAGATGAATTTGCAGTAGACAACTGGATGCTTAGGGTCAAATTCAAGACCCCGGATATGCAGGTGTGATCCGCAGGTCGGTTTGACCGCGAGAAGAAAGATATCAATAAAGTAAATAAAGACGCCGCTGAACCACGTGCGATGAGGCCATTTCGTAGATTCAGTCAGCCAAGAAGACAGCGAACAAACAACCTCGAATTCTGCACCCGCTCAAAGTTGCAACTAAGATCACCTTCCAAGATATCCCATACGGACACAGCAAATAGAACTATTTAATAGGTACGCTATCATTGAGTGATACGCGTCTCTTGCATCTCGAAAAAGAAACGTAAGTTAGATAAACTTTAAATAGATGATCACCGTAGGTAGTTTGGTTGGCCGGTGAAGGTCACGCAAACACAAGGTTTTAGAAAGCGACGACTGCACAAATCTTAATTTTTTTTCTAAATTTCTGCGATAAAGGTAGATAATTTTCAACATTTACGTGGTGCCTTCAATAGGTTTCCAAACCTTTTTGTACAGGCATTTAGAATTGTCGTAGACTCTTGAAAATTCACTATGTTATTGCTATACATATAATGAGATGACTGACCAATTTTTATGATTTCAGCTTCAAATGAACAGCTACAGCAGCAATTGGAATACAACCTACTCAAGCCTGATTGTGAATTTCAAAAATGCAATCTGGACGTGAGGACACTTTAGAAGAACGATATGCAATAAAATTGTGTTTTAAACTTGGAAAAATGCCACAGAAACGTATGGAATGCTTCAGACTGCTTTTCGACCATCTTGCATGAATCGAGCGTCAGTTTTTGAGTGGCATAAGAGATTCAAGGAAGGCAGGGAAGTCTGTGAGGGATGATGAGAGATGTGGGAGGAGTAAGGAAGTCAGAACACCAAAGTTGATTGGCCAAACGGTTAGGGTTAGAGTTACTATGTTGAGGTTTTAAGGGAGTTCAGGAAGAGATTCCGTCGGAAGAGGCCAGCACTCGGGTCAGTGGCATTTCCACCAGGACAATGCACCACTTCACAACTCCATCCTTGTCACAGACTATTTGACCAAGATGGACATCAAGACAGTTCCTCAGCCTCCCAAAGTCCAGACCTTGCTCCCGGTGACTTTTGCTTATTCCCTAAGCTCAGAGGCTGTCGTTATGAGACAATTGAGGAGATGAAAGAGGCTGTGACGAAGGTCACTGACACGCTCACACAAGAGGACTTTCATGGGGCCTTCCAGAAGTTGTTGGAACGGTACAAAAAGTGCATTTCAGTTGGAGGAGATTCCTTCGAAGGGGACTAGAATTTCATGTGTACTATTTATAAAAGTGCCCATACGAAAAAAGTCTGGAAACTTTTTTAATGATCCTCATACAGTATTCGAACTGTTGTCTTTATCTTCCCGTTTATGGTTAACGGAATGAGAACACTCTATCCCGGTTTCAATTTGAGGTTCCCGAGTTCGACATGAAACGCCTGAAGAAGTTTGAAAGACGAATCGGCCGAAACCTTGTGAATAAAATGATGGAGATTAAGACAATAGTCCAACTACTCAAAGTGATAAAAATACCCTAATTTGTTTTCAACTGTTTTTATTGTTTCTTAGATTAAAAGTATTTGTGTTTTTTAATGAACACAGAGTTGATAAGGAACCTCTCAAGAGCTCCTTAATATTTTAGTAAGTTTATGTATCTTTTGTATCTTTCGATGGTCCAAACTCTTTTGGAGGGTAAATTCCCTCGACGTAGTGGCTAACGTGCTGTAAGCGAGTTCGAACACCAGTCACGCTATTCCGTTCACTTTCAAACTAATACATTTTGGAAAGATATGAAGTCTCCTATCCCCACCTCGCCCAAGCTATGGGTTAAATAATACCACAACTGTTCTTCATGAAGAAATGCATTAAATAACCCACGAAAGTCAATATGCCATTTAACAAAGAAACTAAACTACGCATTGAAACCCTGTAACCAAAACTATGATTAAGTAATGGTTCAAAAAGTTAAACAATTATTATTATCTTTGCGAATTTTTTCACCGGCATAGGCTGCTTGTCATCTACTGGGGTCTGAGCGACAGCCAGTCTCCTCTGGTCTCCAGGACTCTCCTTAGTATTTTTGCCGATCTCAACAATGCAATAGTCTCAATTCGTGCTCCGATTTCTAACTCTTCCAGACCCCTTTCCAAGACTTTGGGGACCGTTGCCAAGTGCTCCAATGACAGTTGGTATTACCGTTACCTTCATGTTCTACAACTTTCTTTGTCCTCAAGCAAAGTCCAAATACTTAACTCTTTTTTCGCTTTCTTAGATTTTCTCTCTGTAGTCTGCTGAGACTGCAAGATCCACTTTCCGGCAAGTTTTCAATTAATTATCACTAAGTCTGGTTTTCTGGCCGGGATTAGGTGATCTGTTTGTATCTCAAAATTCCAAAGAATTTTTTTATATCTCGGATGGATTCTGGTTTGGTAGTAAGGTCAAATTTCACTTGTTTTGCACAATTCCCTGGGGATCACCATCTCCACCCTCTCATGTCTAAACCCTTCTCTCCTTTAGCACTAGTTTGCTACATTCGTTTATTACGTGATCAATCTTTTCGACTTTTCTCTCTGGCGTATTATTGATTTTGGCTTTTATTTATTACTCATTAGAGTTTTTCACATCAGCGTAAGCTGATGGTCTTTCACTGGAGATTGAGTGACAGCAAGTCTCCTCAAGTTTCCAGGACTCTTCTCAGTATTCTGGCCGTTTTCAATAATGCTGTTGTTTGGATGGTCTCCACTCGGCCGCCAACTTCTAAATCTTCCTGGCTCTTTATTTACCGTGCCAAAAGCACCAATCACAATTGGTATAATTGTCACCTTCATGTTCTATAGTTCTTTTCAATTCTCTAGCAAGGTCAAGGTATTTATCTCTCTTTTCAAATTCTATCAGTTTTATTCTGTGGTCTGCCATGACAGCAAAGTCGACAATTTTGCAAATTCTCTTTTTTTTTGTTGGCTTTTATTATTATTATTATCATTATTATTATTTTACTCTTTGCGAGTTTTTCACTCCAATTTTAATTCCTCTGGTTGGTTGGTTGGTTGATTTTTTGTCATATCAACGCTTGTAGGTAATTTAATGTCAAATCCTGTTTATATATATATATATATATATTATTTGTAAACGGATAGTTTGTAGGCAACATTTTAAAATAGCCAGACCTAATTTTTTTTCCACACCCGTTAAATGGTTTCAAGTATTGCAATATGATATCTATGATTCAAATTTTAGACACTGTTAGATAGTTTCTAGTATTCCTATCGAACATTGATAATAATATTTAATATTAATCATTTGTTTGTACGCAGTGGTTTCAAGTATTGCTCATACAAATAGTTTTATTTGCACACAGTTAAATTGTTTCAAGTATCACTATTTAACACTAATTCTATTCAACTCTTTTTTCATTTGCCCACAGTTTAATGGTTTCGAGTTTTGCTATGTAATACCAATAATTCAATTTTGGTACTCAGTCAAATGGTTTCAAGTATTCTGATCCAACACTAATAATTCTTTTTAATATTAATCGTTTGTCTGCTCACAGTTGAATATATCTCCACAGGGTGTCCTGGACACTTCTAGGTATTCTTGCTGATTTTAGCAATACTATCTCACATCCCCGATACAGAAGTTTTAAATCGGGCTTCTCTTCCCAGCATCTACACCATCTTAATGCAATCATAGCTTCGTTGGACTAGTCATGTTCGCATGTAAGATCACCGCCTTCCGGCGAACTGTCTCAGGGCAAGCGCTCCCAAGGAGGCCAGAAAAAAGCTCTTCAAAGACACATTGAAGGTCTCCATGAAAACTTTCGGTATCGCCCCTAATTGATTGGAATATCTGGCTCTAGACAGAGACAAGTGGCGTAAAGTTGTCAGACGTGGAGTGAAAGTCTGTGAAGCAAGAAGGAACGCAGCAACTGAGCTGTACAGGAAACTTAGAAAAGACACTGCCACATTAGCTATTGCTGCCACCATTCCTTGTTCTCACTGCCCAAAACTCTTTGGCGCACAGATTGGTCTCATTAGCCACCTGTGCTCTCACGGAAACCTTCCTTAATGATAAGGTTGATCAGATGGTCCTCATCGATTACGATGGACAAAGAAGAAGAATAACAACAGAATGGTTTTAGTTTTTCGCCTAATCTCCATTTTCCCCAGTCTCTTTCCAAGATCTTTAGTGACCGTTATCACTATCACTTTAGTATTCCACAACTTTTCTGCTCTCCGGCAAGATCTTGGTATTAGTCTATCTTTTCGTTTTTCTTGATTTTCACTCAGTGGTCTGCTAGAACGGAAAATTCCATTTGAAGACAATTTCTTTTCTTCCTCTTGATAATCACCGTTGGTGTTTTGTAAGACGATTACATATATGTAGGGTGTCTTAATAGAGATGCAACCCTTTAATCTGATAATAATTTATTACCGAGACAAGCGCTGTGGCGGTCATTTGGAACACATCCCGTAAAATATGCATCCTTTGAGCTAGAGATATCAAATTAATATTTTTTAAATTGTTATTATATCATCTTCCAGGACATGAAATCTTTTTTTGAGTTTCTTGTCTCAGTAATAAATCATATTAATGGATTTCGTCTCTTTTGAGATAGTTTTAAATGATTTTGTCTCCAAATAAGTAGTGACGTAAATATTTTCCTCTCTTGTCCAAGGCATTGTGATCAAGGATTAATAGTTGTTATTGTATACTATTTTCAAATCCGAAAAAAAAGGTACTCAACATAATTATTAGTAGAGTTATTAGCAGTCACATGGGTCCTATGTATATTGAGACACATTATATTTCGTGGCTTGAAACAAGTAAGGGTAACATGGTATCACGGCTGCTCTTGATAAGTTCTTTGTCGAACCAGAATGTTTAACCACATATTTTACAATCAGATAACTTGAATTTTGGCAACAGTTCAAACCTTTGAATAGCAACTATCTCTGGTCTTCTGGATGGGATTTGGTTGTTCATTTGTATCTCTACGTCCTAGGGAAAATTGGCCCAGTCGACCGGGGCTGCAAAATACGTAGACTGCATCTCTGCAAAGGAGTAAGACTCCCCCAACGAGTGTCATGGATATGACACTAAACAATCTGATGGCGAGGCGTCAGTAATGCTGGAGCTTTGGGGAATGCGGAGAACAACTCCCAGATCCACTCTGTCCCAGAGTGGTAGCACCTGCTAGGGTCCTATCTTTGGGTCAAATAGAACTAAACTTTGATTATGCTTAACTGAATTGTTTGAAATTAACTATTTTTACATTTAACTAAAAGGAAAAAACTGTACCTATGCTAAACTGAATTATTTGAAATAGAACTGATTTAAAATTTAAAAATAACTGATGGCCCAGTCATCTGGGGCTGTAGAATACACTGACTGCATATCTACAGAGGCGTATGACTCCCCCAACGAGTGTCTTGGATATGGCACTAAGAAATTTGATGGTGAGGCTTCAGTAATGCTGGAGCTTTGGGGAATGCGGAGTACTCCTTCATTTCGCTCGCTGGTCTACTCTGGCTCGGAGTGGTAGCACATGATAGAGTCCGATCTTTGCGTCAAATAGAACTAAATTTTGATTATGCTAAACTGAATTGTTTAAAATTAACTATTTTTTACATTTAACTGTAAGGAAAAAAACTGTACTTATGCTAAACTGAATTATTTGAAATAGAACTGATTTTACATTTAAAAATAACTTTGATCATGCTAAACTGAATTGTTTGAAACTTTTATCAAAATGACTTAATTCGGCGTTAAATGACCCGAAAATGGTCGATACGCCGTAAAACAAAAAGCAACCAAGCAACATATAAACCAACCAACAACCTGAGGAAAATACGAACGAACATATCGAATGACGATATTATGAACACATTTTTGCAATAAAATTATATATTTAAAATTGGAAAAGCTGGAAACGTTATGAATGTAATATTTCGTTGTATTCTTAATTGGCAAAAGCAAATCTATATTCAGAATGGAAACAATTTTGAAGACATCCGGCAAAACCAGATGGTTTTAGTTTTTCTCGTACGTTCTTCTTTGCATCGATATCTATCTTGCTAAATGAATGAATAAATGAATAAATAAAAGACAGAAAGGAAGAAAGGAAAGAAAAATGCATGCAGAGTTCGAAACTATCTTTTTAGAACAACCTTTTGTTTTTACTAGTGTATCAGATGACCAATAAATTCGCGCAGTTTTTAATGTTCTCTTTATATCAGTTATAAAAAAGATAAAAACCTTTGACTAGCAACAGTTTGTATGTATTTTCAGCTACAAAAAACATACACACATATGATTGTACAATCAGATAATCTTCAGAAAAGTATACCTTCAATTGTAACGAGTGCAACCAATATGGCAGCTCAAAAACTGATTCTAAGAGCTTGCCCAGTGTTCAAATTTAAAGTTGGAACAAAGTAGCAGTATTTTTTAACTATCTTTTTATTGATACAGAATGTGACACATGGTTAGTTTGACAAGGATTGAGGATGCCAATACGAATCAGAAGCATCCTAAAACATATATGTGTAGCAGTAAGTGAAAGCGGTCTGGCAGGCTTTATATGTGCAGCATTTCGTAAAGTCAATAACCGCACTGCTCGAAAGTGGTCTAGGAGGCTTTAAACTGGAAACGAATCACTGGATGATATACGTAATAATAAACGATAAGCATTGTCGATCATGTGTTGTAACCGGTCCTCTTCAAACGTGGTCAGATGCTTAAATTAAACTTTTTGTTGCGGCATTTTCTAATTTTTGGTAGCACCCGCCGCTAAAAACAGTGCTACATTGAACGCATACGCGCATACATACACACATATACATACATACTCGCATACATACATACATACATACATACATATATGTACATACTCGCATACACATACATACATACATACACACGGGGATTCCCCCTCGTTAGAAAAATACAGACAATCAAACGGAATGAGTATAGTTATGTGGATGAATCCAATCGATCGGACCCAGTATTAATTTCAAAAGGACAGATTTTCACATTACACCGTACGGAGGCGCACTTAGAGCAACGTTTATTATCCAAGGAAAAGGAATCGGTGACCCGTGTTTAAATCATGGACGCAGTATGAATCTATTTATTTTTCTCCCTTGCAATGGATAAATAGTAGGGCAGACTAAGTTCTTTAGCGTTTGCTTACGCAACCAATCCTGGAGAAGGAAAACTGAATTGAAACCAGTGTCCCTTCTAGATTAGTTGCCATACTAACGTTAAAGATCCCACTCAACTATTCACCCTAAGTGTGAGGGAGAATAGGTTTAGTTTTGTTTCTTTATCAAAGGGTATCTCAACCTTTGTGGGTTATTCAAAGTCAAAGTGATCCTTATAGAAAAAGCAGTTGCAGTAATATTTAACTCATTGCTGGGAGATAAAGGGGTTCATACTTTTCTCAATGGTATTAGTCCGAAATTGAACGTAATAGCACAACTGGAGCTCGAACTCGCTTACTACGGGGTCGCAGTGCAGAACGTTAACCACTAGGTCACGAGGACTCCCCCGAGGAAGAATAGTCGGACTCACACCTTTCCCAAGGGTGTTATCATATTTACCCAACCCCTACGCTCGGGCAGGATATGACACAAGGTCAATTTTTAGCGGAGTTTAACAGGTTTGAATTCAGAGTTTTCCTTCTCCTAGACTAGTTGCCTCGCCAAGGTTGAAGAAACCAGTCTGTCCTACTATTTACCGATAGCTGGAGGGAGAATAAATTTCCCAATGGACACGGCGACACGAGTTCGAATCCTGGACGAGACTGATTGCATTTCACCTAGCACTAATACCCTTGGGAAAGGTATGAATCCAATTATTCTCCCTCCAGCTATCGGTAAATAGTAGGGCAGACTAGGTTCTTCAGCCTTGGTGAGAAGGAAAACTAGTCTAGGAGAAGGAAAACTCTGAATTCAAACCTGTTAAACTCCGCTTAAAAATTGACCTTGTGTCATATCCTGCCCGAGCGGAGGGGTTGATAAATATGATAAAGAATAAAACCTGCCTAGATAAAAGGGTAATCTTCCATTTATTCAATAAAGAGGTGCGTTGGGAAATACAAACAGCCTTGTCCAGGTTTTAACTCGGGTAGCTGGATTCACTTCGTATGATCATACGCAAGTGGCGATATATAGTCTGAAGATTTAGTAAATGTCTATACCTATGTGTGTGTGTGTGTGTGTGTGTGTGTGTGTGTGTGTGTGTCAGTGTGTGTGATAGATAGATAGATAGATAGAGAAATGGTTTGGTTTGGTTTGGTTTCTTTGTTTAATGGCATATCAACTCTTTTTAGGTTATTTAATGCCATTTAATTAGGTTATTTAATGCCATTCTCCTAGAAGAACAGTAGTGGTACTATTTAACCCATAACTGGGAGGATAAGGGGGTTCATACCTTTCCCAAGGGTATTTGCCCGAAAGTGAACGTAATAGCGCGACTGGAGTACGAACTCGCGTACTACGATTCCGCAGACCATCGCTTTAACCATTACACCATGAGCACACCCCCAGTGAGAAATGTTATCATACACAGTATGGGTAATATGATTAAAAAATGACCCTGAAATTCGCCAGGTAATACCCCAGACCCCCCAGCCATACAAGTTCTGTTCATTTTTCTTTGATATTTCTCTGTGGTTCTCAATCATAGATCCTAAATACTGTCTTACTGTTCGTAAAGCTCTTTTTTTTTTATTGATTATGTGGCAGTCTTGAATAAAGGATTATGCGACAAAATAATCTCTGAGCTCCCTCCCTTAAGAATAACAAAAGCAAAGATATAACAGAAAAGCAGTTTTGTTTAAAAAATACTTGTGGAAGACTGTATTTAAGTACAGAATATAAATAACCCACCACATTTTTTTTTCACAATTCAAACAATTTAAAGAGATGATCGTTTTTTTTAGCATTGTCTTTCCGTAGCTTTAATCCGACTGTCTGTAATGACGTCATTGATTCACGTCATCGGCTAATCTTGGATTAATAGCAACCTATCGCAGAAAGTGGATTTAAACTCCAAAATACCAAAATAGCGTAGAACTTGCTGTAAAATCCCAATGGATAGAGTATTGGAATGAAGACGCAAAAGTTTAAAAGTCTCTATTGTACATTTTTCTTTTTTAAGTAGAGGAATTATATTGTGTATTGAATTGTGGCACAGCGGTCGTGTTTCGACTCTCCTTTCTGTGGTCACTGGTTCGATCTCCAGTGAGGGAGATCACAGTGTACTCTGCTGATGAGACCTAATAAGGTCGAAATAGCCGCCTAGTGTTTCCTTATGTCGCGCACAATTATCCGATTATTTTTACGGTTATTTTTTTTATTTAGATTTTCAAGCTTATTTTGACCTTCAATCAGTTTCTGATATCAAAATATAGAAAAAATAAATGTTTAGATATGAATCCTTCGGTTAAGAATCCTAATCTTTGTAGTTTTAAACACAACGACTAGGCCGATATACTCACCGGCCTTCCTCATCTGTATATCATTACAACATGTAATCTTTAAGTCTTTCATCTTTTTTTCTTCTTTTTAATCCATTTTTCTTCATCACTTCCTTTATTACAATTTCACGGAACCGTTAAATTGCGTTTTGTTTTGTTTTGTTTAACGGCATATCAATCTGTAATAAGTTTTATGATGTTGAAATTTGATTAATTTGTAAATGTTTGATCATATTGGTTGGTTGGTTGTGTTTTATGGCATATAAACCCTTGTGGGTTATTTAATGCCATATTTATTAGATATATATGATTTGTAAACATAAGTCAACTAAGTTGAATAGTTCCAATTATTGGTATATATCACCAACAATTCAGTTAAATATCAGTCATCTGTTTTCACAATTAAATGATCAAACAGTTCTATATCAAACAATTCAATTTAGCATAGGTCATTTGTTTACACTCAGTTTAATTGTCAAACAGTTCTATTTGACCTTTAGATAGGACTCTATCAGGTTTTACCAATGTGGACTTGGGAGTGATGGCAATGAAGAGATACTCCGCATTCCATACAGCTCCAGTATTACTGGAGCTACACTATCAGATTGTTTAATATGATATCCAGGACACTCGTTGGTGAGGCTGGTCTTACCCCTCTGCAGAGAAGCAGTCGGTGTATTTTACAGCCCCAACCAAAGGGGCTACCGTGGGTTATTAAATGCCAAATCCTGTTTTCACACATACACACACACATAAATATATGTATAACTTTATGAACAAATAATTTGTTGGTAATATTATATTTAAACAAACCAATAAAACAGAAAAAAAAAAGAGGAAAATAGAGAAGGAAAAGAGCAAGAAGTAGAAGCGAAGAAGAGAGGGAAATAGAGGAAATGTAGAGAGAAGAAGAAGAAGAAGAAGAAGAAGAAGAAGAAAGACCAATTTGGTTTATTTGATTAACGGCACATCATGTCCTTGTGGGTTATTTAATGCAAAAATTTGATTCATTTGAAAATGTTTGATTACAATCATAACTGTTTATATTTTTCGACTTTCCACTGAAATAATTTTTTCTATATCACAGTTTTTTTTTACAAATTTGGCTATAAAAATTATTTGTTTGCGCACAGTTATATAGTTTCAAGTATTCCTATCTAATACAAATAATTTGCACATGGTTGTATAGCTTCAAGTATTCCTATCTAATACAAATAATTTATATAGTTATATGCTTTTGAGTAACTATTCCTACTGAATAATAATCATTTGTTTACACACACTTATAGGGTTTCAATTATTCCTAAATAACACCAACAATTTGTAAGCATCTATATGGTTTCAAGTAACTAATAATAATAATACTTTTTATAACAGTTATAGATTGAAGTAATTATCCTTAATTCAAACAATTTACACAGTCGCGTTATTACGTTCACTTTCCGGCAAATACCCTTGGGAAAGGTATGAACCCCCTTATCCTCCCAGCTATGGGTTAAATAGTACCACTACTGTTCTTCTAGGAGAATGGCTTTGGCATTAAATAACCTAAAAAGAGTTGATATGCCATTAAACAAAGAAACCAAACCAAACATCTACTCTTCCCAGTGTTCCAAAACTATCAGATGCAGATTTGTGTCATATCCAGGATGCCCCTCTTGGGAGGATTTTGGTTAGGTTTTATGGCATATCAACCATTGTTGGTTATTCAATACCAAATCCTCTTTATACATGAATGATAAATATATATATATATATAATTTGGTTTGGTTATGTTTCATGGCATATCAACCATTGAAGGTTATCTGATGACAAATCCTCTTTATACATACATATTAAATACATAGGATTTGGTTTGGTTGGGTTTTATGGCATATCAACCATTGTAGGTTATTAGATGTCAAATCCTCTTTATACATGTATATTAGATATATAGGATTTGGTTTGGTTTGGTTTTATGGCGTATCGACCATTGTTGGTTATTTAATGCTAAATTCTTTTTATACATATGTTTTATGGCATATACATATTAAATACATATGGTTTTGTTATATAGTCATCACAATAAATATGCATATATACACATATACATGCAGAATACATATTGACGCAATAATAAAGACGAGCGAAGACTTCTTTAAAAAATATACCTCTCACTTTATTTGAAAGGTTGCGGGTGAGAGGGTGTTGGAGACCGAACAGAACTGCAACATATTGACCTCCCCAGTCCCTCCAGGCATCGCCGTGTGTCGTTCTCGTTCTCCTGGGCTGCTCAACCGGGGGCCTGGGGGCCCAGCCTCTCTGCTGGTTTTCTCTACCACATCTCGACTCCAACTCATCTGCTCTCCAACTCACTGACTTCCAGTCTTTACCGAGTTATATAACAGTTCAATCGCCCACTCAATCTTTGGAATGTTATGTTTGATCGTCATCAAGCGGAAATAACTGTCATGCAGTTCACAGGTTACCCTCTTCCGGTGCATCAGTCTATGAGTGTACCATGGGATTTTTACCTTGTCCCATTTTTTTTAGCCAAGCCCGCCTACGCGATTTCTTCTCATAACTGCCATCGGAATGTGTCACTTCTTTCCGGTGCATCACTTTGGAATGGCATGTTGGCCGGGTCGAAGGTCAATATACAACAATTTGAGTTGGTCGGGTTTTATGGTATAACAACCATTGTAGGTTATCAAATGCCAAATCCATTTTTATACATATAAACAATTCTATTTCAAACAATTCTGTTTAGCATAAGTACATTTTTTTACACACGGTGAAATGTGAAAACAGTTCTGTTTGAAACATTTCAGTTTAGCATAAGTACACAGTTTAAACGTCAAAACTGTTCTATTTCAAACTATTCAGTTTAGACAACAAATTTAAATGGTTCCAAGTCTTACTATGTATCACGAACAATTCACTTAAAGCACCAGTCATTTATTTACCCACAGTCAAATGTAAAAACAGTTCAATTTAGCATAAGAACACAGTTTAGTTCTATTTGAACCATAGATAGGACTCTATCAGGTGCTACCACTCCGAGTCAGAGTGGACCTGGGAGAGATGGCAATGAAGAGGTAATCCGTATTTCCCAAAGCTCCAGTATTACTGGAACCTCACTATCAGATTGTTAAGTGTCACATCCAGGACACCCATTGAGGGTGTCTTACTCCTCTGTAGAGATGGAGTCAGTGCATTCTACAGCCCCCACTTTTGGGAGGGCTTACCCCTTACCTAAAATATGCTTTTTTTATAATAGGCTATGAGATATCTTTGGGGAAAAAAAAAGATTATTTTACTATAAGAATAAATGTATAGATTTAAATAGAAAGAAAAACAACGAAAAATAAAAATAAAATAAAAATAAAATACAATGCCTGAAATTTTAACTCTATAATAACAGATTTTTATGAATAAAATTAAAATAGAATTAACAAAAAATTCTTCACTGACCTAAGAGAACCGGATCTTCACTTGTTTAGTCAGTTTCAGTATTGCCTGATATTTGTTGAGGTGGCTGTTTTTATATGATTCAACTTTATATTTCTACTAACTTTTGTGGATTTTATTAAAATGTTAATTGTGAAACCGAAAAAATTTTTTTAAATCAACCTTTCTCATCATGACACCGAACGAGACTAAATTAGCTAATTGTTGTGATTCAATATTGAATTAATTTATTTGTCGGTTGAATGGAAATTGAATTACTCGGAGTGAATTGAGTAAAAAGTTCAAGAGGCTCTGGTTTAAATGAACACATGATATCAATTTAGCAGCAACAGATAATAAACACACTAAATAAACACATTAAACACATGAAGTCAATTTAGCAGCTTTGGTGGGTAATAGTTCTTGCGCTTCACTTGTCCACTTTTAGTGGGCACTGGATGATAATTTCACAGAATAAACGAGTGCGGTATTGGGTCGGGAATGTCGGAAGGTAGTCGTGTTATTGGTCTTTCTTTCTTTCTTTCTTTGTGCCTCTTTTCTCGTTTATTGGTATATAAATATCGGTTGTCATTTCCCCGTGACGCACACCTTACTCGCGAAGGTCGGTACATGATACGGCTATTAGAACGTAGATAAAATCGAAAGGTTTTGACTTAAGATTAACCTTTTATTTTTGCACTTCCATGTAACAACAACAACAACAAAATAAAAGGTTTCAAATCAGTTATTTAATGTTGAAAAAAGTTTTTTTTGTTTTACGGCATGTCAACCCCTGTTGAGTTATTTAACGCCGAAAACAGTTTTTTCAAACAATCATATTATCATCACCACCCTCAAAGTGTACCAACGACACAGATTCCTTTGACTTTCTCGATATCCATCCCTATCGGCTATCGCACTAGATAGGCCCTTTAGACGGCACCTAGTATTCACACAGGACTAATGAATGTAAATTTTTGCTGGTCGGCAAACATTGATGTGATCATGTGTAAGAGTCCATAAGAGAACGTTGTCCTTGCTTCTCTGCCAGTGTACAGCATGACTTGCTTGCCTTTCTTGGATGATTTGTAAGATGGGAGGTAAGTGGCCGAACAACCAATATTTTGTAGTGTGTTGCTTCCAGGATTCGTTCAAAACAGCACACAGTATCATTATTGAGTTTCTATCTATTTTTCCTCCAAGTGTTTCGTTTGAGTCCAAGTGGTGAAACTGTTTAGTAGTTCTGATACGGTTACTGCATGGATATATTCCTCTTTTATTTCAGCGGAGAGATCAGATTTTCCTATGGTCGATAACCTGCAATTAGCAGTTAACGCTTCACCTATGTTGACATCACTTTCAGCAGAAGAGATATTGCTATCAAAGTATATAAATTAGTCAACAAATTTCAGGCTCAAAAGCACAGGCTGATTATCTATTCATAAACAAGTAATTATATTGTTTCAGATAACTGAAATTTACCTTACGTATGCTACGTGAACAAATCCTGAAAAGGGCACCCTAAAAAAACAGTAGTTGTGCGGCCACTTACCTCCCATTGCACAAACCATCCAAGTTAGACAAGCAAGAACAAACTTATAAGCGACATTCTTCAATAGACTGCTACACAAGGACACACCAGTGTGGGCCGACCAGCCAAAAAATATCCATCAGCTGTGTGTGGATATTGGATGCCGTCTCAAAGAATTACCAAGGAGAGAGAGAGAGAGAGAGAGAGAGAGAGAGAGAGAGAGAGAGAGAGAGAAAGGAATCCATGCCGTTGGCATGTCTTGATGATGACAATTCTAATTAGATTGTAATGATAATCTACAAAGGATTATAGATTCAAGTTAATATTCTAAATACCAAAAAAAAATTGTCTTGGATAATCTCAGTGACTACCACGAGGAGGAGGGCGATATAAGTCATTTTGGCAGTTTCTGATTCATAAGTCTGGTTTCTTGGTTTTAATAGCATATCAACTTTCGTTGGTTATTTAATGCCAAAGCCAAAGTTTGTTTGATGTTTGTTTGGGTTTTATGGCACATCAACACTGGTAGGTTATTTAAGTCCAAATACTCTTTATACATACATATATATTAAATGTATATGATTTTCTTGAGTAGGGTTTTATGGCATATCAACCATTGTAGGTTATTTAATGCGAAATCCTCTTTATACATATATACTAAATATATAGGATTTGGTTTGTTTTAGTTTTATGGCATATCAACCATTGTAGGTTATTTAATGCGAAATCTGCTTTATACATATATATTAGATACATAGGATTTTCTTGGGTTGGGTTTATCGCATATCAACCATTTTAGGTTATTTAATGCCAAATAGTGTTTATACATATATATATTAAATATATAGGATTTGGTTTGGTTGGTTTTATGGCATATCAACCATTGTTAGTTATTTAATGCCAAATCCTCTTTATACATATATGATAAATATTTTTGATTTTCTTGGGTAGGGTTTTATGACATTTCAACTATTGTAGGTTATTTAATGCCAAATGCTCTTTATATCTATTTATTAGATATATAGGATTTGGTTTGGTTGGTTTTTATGGCATATCAACCATTGTAGGTTATTTAATGCCAAATCTTCCTTATACATATATATCAGATATATAAGATTTGGTTTATAGCATATCTACCATTAGAGGTTATTTAATGCCAATTCCTATATATATATATATATATTAGACAATTTGTAAAAACATTTTGTTGATAACATTTTCAAACGAAACTGAGCTTATTTGTTTGCGCATAGTTAGAAGGTTTTAAGTATTTTTCTTTACTATTAGTCATTTGTTTGCTCACAATTAAATGGTTTCAAGAACACTTACAATAGAACATCAGTCATTTCTTCACACCCATTTAAATGAATATACTGTTCTATTCCTAACAATTCAATTTAACATAAGACATTTGTTTGCATTTAGTTTAAATGTCAAACAATTCTGTTTGACTTATTGATAGGACCCTATCAGGGACTAGTACTCAAGGTCCTAGTCGAACTGGGAACAATGGCCATGAAGGGGTACTCCACATTTCCCAAAACTCAAAGGTTGGAGCCTCATCATCAAATTGTTTAAAGTCATATCCCGAACACTAATTAGCGGGGGGGGGGCGGTTTTAACCCTCTGCAGAGATATAGTCGGTGTATTCTAAAGCCTCGGCCGACTGGGCTGTATATCGTAAGAGTAATTGTCTATTTGGCTTAATATAAAAAAGACAATATACCAAAAGTACTCAATAGTGTAGGTTTGCAGAACCGAAAAAAAAAATAACGGAAGTTTGCTACCTTGGTAAAACATTCGCGCCTCCCCGCCAAAGTGTTCTGTTTATCATGCATCGAATCTAGTTATCAGTTCTTCGCTGCTTAAATGTCAAAGTTCTATTTTAAAGCATTTAGTTGAGCATAAGTACACAGTAATTCTATTTGACCAATAGATAGGACCCTATCAGGTGCTACCATTCCGGGAAAGAGTGGACATGCGAGCGATGGCAATAAAGGAGTACTCCACATTCCTCAAAGCTCCAGCATTACTGAAGCCTTACCATCAGATTTGTCCTCATCGAGGGTGTCCTCGTGGTGTAATGGTTAAAGCGATGAACTGCGGAATCGTAGTACGCGAGTTCGTACTGCAGTCGCGCTATTACGTTCACTTTCGGGCAAATACCCTTGGGAAAGGTATGAACCCCCTTATTCTCCCTCCAGCTATGGGTAAATAGTAGGACGGACTAGGTTCTTCAGCCTTGGTGAGGCAACTAGTCTAGGAGAAGGAAAACTCTGAATTCAAACCTGTTAAACTCCGCTTAAAAATCGACCTTGTGTCATATCCTGCCCGAGCGGAGGGGATGGTAAATAGTACCATCAGATTTTCTAGTGTCATATCCAAGACACTCGTGGTGGTGGTCGGGGTCTTACCCCTCTGCCTCTCTGCAGTGGGCTTGCCATCCTTGTAAAAGAACAATAGTGAATGATAGGGGTTTCAATAGCTTTTCCAAAGGCATTAATCTGAAAGGGAACGTAATAGCGCGAATTTAGTTCGAAATCGCTTACAACAGCACCTTACCCACTACGCCTCGGGGATTCCCCTGCTCTAATTCATAGTGTCGGTCGTCAATTTCTTTGGTCAGGACATTGTTTATCGTAAATGTAAACGTCGTTGCCTTTTACTTAAGCCGCTGCAAAAAGCTCATAACTTGACAACTTTAATTACAACAACTAACTAAAGCAATAATAATCGTTAAGTCACTCTCAGCAGCAGCAGCAGTAGCACTATAATCAATCAATCATCACCGACATTATCAAACCCACTACCACTATGATAAATCTCACCAACAGCTTTAACACCCTGCCACCTCATCAGCATCCTCGCCTCGACCCACAGCAACACCACCCTCATCATCATCATCATCAACATCCTCACAACTACCGCTATCACAAACTCCACCGGCGCCCTGACCACTTACCAACCCCAATCACTCCCACGACTACTATAACAATCACTTTCGTTAGCAGACCACCACAACCTCCAACGCTATTGGCAAACTCCTGATCCCCATCACTACCCAGCATCACCACACAGTGTCGGTACTCCAGTACTTGCATCATAATCATCCTCGACCTGCTTTTATTACACAAAGAGTCATCTTGACGGCCCCATCTTCGGAGACTTTGCCTCGAACTCCTGGGTGAGAGCCCGTACCAATACTTTAAAAAATAGGGGATCTGGATCAAAACCAAGGGGAGATAACCCATTTGAATTTAAGGGTTAATAATAAGTGTCGGCAAAAAGTTCAATAGCTAAAAAAATACTCTCATGGGATGTGACCAAATCAGTTTTTTTTTTCAACATAGTCTCCCTTGCAGTTCACATACTTCTTTCATCGATGTTGCAATGCTTGGATCTTATTGGTGAAAAAAGTCATCATCAGCTGATATGACGTCATCAAATGAACTTTTCAGCGCACCATTATATAGTGCAACTGAATCCTATTAAGGGTAGTCACCGTAGCGTAGAGACTACCGTACTGAGGCATAGTTGTAAGCGAGTTCGAACTGCAATCGTGCTATTACGTTCACATTCGGACTAATACCCTAGGGAAAAATATCAACCACTTTATTCCCCAGCTATGGGTTCAATAGTTCCACTACGGTTCTTTTACATGGATGGCTTTGGCATTAAATAACCCATGAAGCTTGATTTGCCATTAAACAAAAGAAACCAAACCAAACCATTTCAGTGATTTTTTCTAACCAGTTTATAATTGACTTGTATTCGTAATGGTGGTGTGCTTTATTATATTTGAGGTGTCCTCGTTAAAGCGCTGGACAGCGATATCATAGTTAGCGAGTGTAATATAATGGCCGAGGGATTTCGTTTTATGCCTTTGGGTTTAGTTAGGCTGAGAACCTTTCGGCTCAGTGCATGGGTTACTTAGGTGCAACGTTAACGCAGGTGTTCGCGCGCGTGCAGAGCGGACGTGTCACTCAGAGATGTCATAATAGAAACCCGAGATGGAAAACGGGGATAGGGAGTACGAATGACGTCACGCACCGGAAGCGCGCGGAGGATTTTGGGAGATTTGAAAAAGTCAGTTAGTTGAGTTGAGTCCTGCCTCGGGAGAAGACGGTTGACTTTCGCTTGCTCGCGGAGGCCTTGCGACGGATGCGGACGAGATGGGGGGCGGGCAGATGAAAAAGCCAGAATAGAAAGAATGTGTATCTCTCTTCCTTATGTTGAAACCTTTAACTCAAAGGTGATAAAAGGTTTCGTACCTGAACTAAGAAGTCGTTAGGTGTTTTTCGAGTTTCGGGATTCCTATGTTCTATGTATATATGTTATGAACATTCTATGTACTTTTCACATATTCGTATCATGGGTATGGTACACGAATTCGAATTCCGGTCGCTCTATTACGTTCACTTTAGGACAAATACCCTTGGGAAAGGTATGAACCCCCGTATCCTCCCAGTTATGGAGTAAATAGTATCACTGCTGTTCTAGAAGGATGACTTTGGCATAAAATAACCCACGAAGGTTGATATGTCATTAAACAACCAAACCTTTATTTGATTTTTCTTGCTTAGTGGTATATCAATTCGTTATGGGTTATTTAATGCAGAAATTTGATTACTTTCTAAATTTACCAGTTTCATCACTTTAAGTTTTCGGTCTATTGTCTTCATGTTTATTGTTATATTCACAATACGTTCTTCGGCCTTCTTCCGGTGTTTTATGTCACTACGCCATGTCCTGCAGGACAGAGGGTGCAACTGATATAGGCGTTTGGTTAAGTGCTTCTAAGTGAAATCATCGAGGGACAGCAGGTTCAATCCCGACTACAGGCAAATAACAAGGGATACTTACTATTGCTTAACACTTGTACCCGGTCATGGTTAACGAAATTAGAACAATCTACCCACGTAGGTTAAATAAAGGGTTCGGTTTGAAGTTCCATGTAGGCTCCCGAGGTCGACATAAAACACCTGGAGAAGGCCGAAGGTCGCACCGGCCGAATCGTGGTAAGTATAATAATAAAGATGAAGAAAATAGTCGGAATACTCTTAAGTGATAGAAATTATCTAGTTTCATTTCAGAAATTTAGACAAATAATAACCTGTTTTGATCCACTTAAAAACTGACCTTGTGTCTTGCTTGTGACGAGTGAGTGTATGTGGAGGTGGGGGGTGCTGGGTGAATACACTCTCGAAGAGTCAGTCGCCCTTTGACAGGTCTTGTTTTTCGTCAAACTGGATTTCTAACCACCCTTTTCGTCAGGTAAACCGGGTGGGAGAGCCGGTTCAGACGCTGACAATGTACCAAGTCATACTGGGTCACATGATACCATTAGCACTCTTTGAGCAATAGTCTGTGACTTACCTTTATAGAAAAGTAAATATCTCAAGTATTGTAGTATTCTATGTTTCTTAAAATCAAATAAAGAAGGGTTCAACTGATTCAACTGATTTGTCGGTGAGTGTATTACTTGAAGGGGGGCGTAATCCCCCCCACCATCACCAGAAAAGTAGAGTCCTGAGTATGACACTAAACTGCATCTGTTTTAGATCTGTTTTAGGGTCCCATCTCTGAGTCAAATAGATCTACTTTTGGATCTCATCTCTCGGTCAAATAGATCTGTTTTAGGGTCCCATCTCTCGGTCAAATAGATCTGTTTTAGGGTCCCATCTCTCGGTCAAATAGATCTGTTTTAGGGTCCCATCTCTCGGTCAAATAGATCTGTTTTAGGGTCTAATTTTTGGGTTACATAGATCTTTTTAGGGTCCCATCTATGAGTTAAATAAATCTGTTTTAGGACCACATCTCTGGGTCAAATAGATCTGTTTCAAGGTTACATCTTCGGGTCACATAGATTTGCTTTAAGGTTCCATCTCTGAGACGGATAGATCTGTCTTTAAATCATTTTTATTCGACGGGGGAAAAACTCTTAAGATAAAACTGACATGCAAGTAAAATCAATCAATTAAAAAAAAAAAACTTTCCTCAATTTCGTCACACCATTTCACACCATCATCATTTTATGACTAAATCGATTCATTAAACGACTTTAAACATACAAATTATTTTAACACGAAACAAAAATGAGATGTGTGTATCGACCCAACCCCTCCACCAGGATATGACACAAGGTCAATTTTTAAGTGGAATAAAACCGGTTTGAATGTAAAGTTTAGACTATTTGCCTAATTAAAGCTAAAAAAAAACTCAGTCTGTGCAATTTACCCATAGAAACTACTTATTAATTCTATTTACTTAAACATGAGATGGAATGTGGCTCACTCTTCGACCTTTATTTTTGTCACTCGGCCATTATTCATTATTCTACCCTCTATCAAGTGCCAAATGATTAAACAATTCGTTATGGTCTTCATTCTTCAAGGGGTGTTTATTCTTGTGGGAGGGGGATATCTCTTCATAATCGTGGGACAATGACTCACTAAGACCACATCATAGTCGCTCATCATAGCGAAATTGTCAGGGATTCAAGGTTAACATCATAAAGACATTATCATCATCTTTGAGGGGACATTATTCCGCAGGCGCCTTTTTTGGGAAAAAAGCGTTCATTGTACAATTATATTCACATTTTTTGGGTAGTTTTTTCTTTTGAGAGATTAATTGATCTTAACGGTATGTCAACTCGTCTAGGGTCATTTTATGCTCAGAGGTTAGGAAATTGCGTTCATTGTGCGTTCGCATTTACATCTTTTGTGCAGTTTCTTAAGAGTTTTTTTGCATATTAACGAATACGAATAATTTTAAATAGATCTATTTGACCCAGAGATGGGACCCCAAAACAGATCTATTTGACCTACGAATGGAATCCCGAAACAGATCTATTTGACCCAGACATGGGATCCTAACAGGTACCACTTCGGGTCAAAGTGGACCTTGGAGTAATGACACTGAAGGAGTATTCCACATTCCCTGAAGCTGGAACCTCACCATCAGATATATTTTAGTGTCTTTCTCAGGACATCCCTTTTTTTTGGTGGTGGGGTCTTACCTCTTTCCACGGATTACAGTTAGTGTATTACACCACCCCCGTCAGGATGGTCATGTTTCTGACTCCTAAAGCTTTAACTTCTCGTCGAATATTCAGTTCCTGGAGTATTGGAGGTTCGTCAAAATATGTCAGTGTGGCCAAGTATTCGCTGACAGAGGGGTATTAACTTGTATATTGAAAAAAGGAAAAATGTCAACGCAACAACTTGTCGTCAAGCAGAAGTGATATAACTGAAACTTTAAGTCAGTTGTGAATTGAATTACCAGAAAATCCAGCAAACACCTATGCACGACATAAAGAGACACTGGGCAGCAGTTTCAACCTTATTAGGCATCATCAGGTGTGTATACTATGAACTCCGCCAATGGAGATCGAACCAGCGACCACAGATTGCCGAGCCGAAACGCTACAACTGAGCCATTAACCCATATCACACGCAAGTGACGCCAAATTAACTAGTCATGGTAATTGCACGGTCAATTAACCTGAATGTGTCTTGTAAGTTAAATTCGTACTCTTTACAAAGGACACGGTCACCTCCAGAGCCACGTCTTCCCAAGAGGATTAGAAATACGCATCTGCATGTTTCCATATGTTGTGCGTAGGTGTTTGCCGGATTTTCTAGTCATGGTAATTCAATTCACAATATAATTCCTCAACTTAAAAAAAAGTAGATTTAAGTCAGTTGTCGGAAAAAGTAGAGGTCAGATCAGTTAAGATACATTCCATTTTGCGCTTGGTTCTTTCAACCGTCTGCCTGACTGATTTTTTCACCAAATCCCCTGGCGGGGTTTTACTATTCGTTTTCGAGTCGGCAATTGTTTTTATAATTAAGTTTTTATCGAACTAATAATGTTACCGTGTATACCAGTCAATTACTATTGCAGATTTATAATTGAAACTAAAAGAATGTTAGTTGTCATAAAAGAAATGACTCGGTTTTCAAAAACACTCACTGGTACCGAGGTCTGGTTTAGTCGTTTGGTTTAGTTGGGTTTTATGACATATCAACCATTGTAGGTTATTTAATGGTAAATATTCTTAATACATATATATTAAATATATAGGATTTGGTTTGGTTGGATCTTATGACATATCAACCATTGTAGGTTATTTAATGCTAAATATTCTTTATATATCAAATATATAGGATTTGGTTTGGTTGGATTTTATGGCATATCAACCATTGAAGGTTATTTAATGCCAAATTTTCTTTATACATATATATTAAATATATAGGATTTGGTTTGGTTGGGTTTTATGACATATCAATCATTGTAGATTATTTAATGCCAAATCCTCTTTATACATATATATTAGATATATAAGATTGAAGGTTATTTAATGCCAAATTTTATTTATACATATATATTAGATATATATGATTTGGTTTGGTTTGGTTATATGGCATATCAACCATTGTAGGTTATTTAACGCCAGATCCTCTTTGTACATATATAATGAATATATATGATTTGGTTTGGTTTGGTTTTGTGGTATATCAACGATTGTGGGTTATTTCATATCAAATCCGGTTTATAACAGGATTTGGTATTAGATAACCTACTATACCGGCCCATTGGAGTAGTAGGTAGAGTGTTCGCCAATGGCCCAAGAGACCAGGGTTAAATCCAAAGTCGAGTCATACCAAAGACTCAAAAATGGTACTTGATACAGCTCTTGCTTAATATTCGGCATTATAAGGTACGGATCAAGAGTATAGTGGAGCAATCCAGGGAAAGGAGTAGCGCCCTTTCCAACATTTCGATGTAGTAGCTAATAGAAAGAGAGCCTTCGGGTCGCCATTGACTACGGTCGCCAACTTTACTTTTATATATTAAATACATATTCGATTTATAAACATATTCTGTAGATAACATTTTTAAACGAAGCTGGGCTCTTTTTTGCACACTGTTACATGGTTTCGAGTATTGCTATATAAAAGTCACAATTCAACATTTGTTTGTACACAGTTTGTTCTATTTGACTCATAGATAAGACACTATCAGTTATTACAACGCCGGGTCAGAGTGGAAATGAGAGCAATGGCAATGGAGGGGTATTCCACATTTTCCAAATCTCCAAGGCTGGAGCCTCACCATCAGATGGTGATACTCGTTTGGTGGGTGTCTTACCCCTCTGCAGAGATGCGGTCAGTGTATTCGACAGCCCAAGCTGACTGGGCTGTGTTTGGTCGCAGTGACGCGTGTCTTGGACAGAAATAGTCAGGCTAAGCCCATCCCTCTCCAAGTCTACAACTGGCTTGAATTCAGTTTTCCTTCTCCTAGACCTGTTGCCTAACCAAGGTTAATAACCCGAAGGTCGATAATAGTGGAGATTTAGGCGAGAGAAAGGTTGGGAACGAGCTGAGGCTCGAGCCCTGCCGGACTATGCTGGTCATCGATCCACTTAGTGCAATGTGGCCCTGATGAGCCTCGCTGGACATGGACCCAAATCTGAGTCCAGGCAAGTATGCCGGATTATTGCTTAAACTGGACAGCAAGGTCCAGTGCTATACAAAGGTGACAAAAAGTGTCAGTAATGCTCGCCTACCCAAAGGTAGCCAGCTGAAGCCGGGCGTCTTTCGGCCTCAAATCTTGCCATGGAGCATTGACCATCCGGCACGAATGCTAGACAGTCCGTTGATCAGTCAGCGAAAATTTACCCATAGCGGGAAGGAAAATTGTTGGATTCATACGTTTCCCAAGTGTATGGGAAATTGAAGCAGCTTCGCTTTGAGAAATGAAAACAGCCTTGTTGAAGATTTAAATGAAGATAACTGAGTCCACGTCCTGTAACTATAACCGTTACACCACAAACGCCTCCTCTCAAATTTAGCCCAATTGGCTACGGCTGTAGAATACACCGACTGCATCTCTGCAGACGAGTAAGACCATCCCAACGAGTGTCCTAGTTATGACGTTAAACAATCTAATGATGATGCTCCAGTAATGCTGAAGCTTTGGGGAATGCGGAGTGCCCCTTCACCGCCACCACTCCCGGGTCTACTCTGGCTCGGAATAGTAGCATCTGATATGGTCCTATCTATGGGTGAAATAAAACTGGTTGACATTTAAACTGAGTGCAAACAAATGACTTAAGATAAATTGAATTGTTAGAAATAGAACTGTTTAATCATTTAACCGTGTGCAAACAAATGATTGATGTTTAATTGAATTGTTAGTGATACATAACACTACTTGAAACCATTTAAATTTGTTGACTAATTCTAAATTGAATTGTTAGAAATAGTGCTGTTTGATCATTTAACTCTGTGTGTCTTCAAAATGTATTTACAAATCATATATTTAATATACATGTAAAACAAAATTTGGCATTAAATAAGCAAAAATGGTTGATATGCCATAAAACCAAACCAAACCATATCCTTTCAAACTATTTCGATTTCACAGATGTAACGTTTTTCATAATATGCAACATTGTGACTTTCCTTTTTAACCTGGAATATTTCATCTAGGTACTTTTGCTAAACAATGCCACTAATTTTGTTAACTACCGGTCCATTGGCCAAATGAATAGAGTGTTCACCAATGGTCCGGGAGACCAGCGTTCAATCCCAGGTCCAGTTCATACCAAAAACTCAAAAAATGGTACTTGATGCCGCCTTGCTTGACACTCAGCATTATAAGGTAAGGATCCAGGGTAAAGTGGAGCAATCCGAGAAATGAAGTAGCACCGTCCCCAACACCTCGGTGTAGTAGCTATTGAAAAGGGAATCTTCGGGTCACCCTCGACGATGGTCGCCAACTTTACTTTTATTTTCCCTAATCAGTACCGCTTAGAATACACTGACTGTATCCCTTGCAGAGGGGTAATACCCCAGAAAAGGTTGTCTCGGATATGACATTAAACTTCATCTAGAGGTGAGGCTCTAAGTATGGGGATCTGTTGTATCCCTTCTTTCCCATTACTCCCAGGTCCATTTTGACTAGGAATGGTAGTACCATTTAGGTTTCCATCCCTGGATCCACGTGCAAAAAAAGAAAATATAAACGTACAAACGATTTGTATTGAATAGGAATATTTGATATTGTTAAATAAAATTTGATATTGTTAAATAATACATGATATTGTTAAAGTGAGTAGAGTGTTCGCCAATAACCGGGGAGACCGGGGTTCAATCTCAGGTCGAGTCATTCCAAAGACTCAAAAAATGGTACTTGGTACTTCCTTGCTTAACACTCAGCATTATAAGGTACGTATCAAGGTAAAGTGGAGCAATCCAAGGAAAGGAGTCCCCCCTACATTTCGGCGTAGTAGCTATTGGAAAAGGAGCCTTCGGGTCACCCTCGACTACTGTTGCCAACTTTAGTATTTATAATTAGCATGTTGTGCTGATAAGTTTTAAAAATTCTAACCGTTCAGGGGTCATTCTGTATACTTGACAGTTTGGGGTCCGTTCAGCAGTTAGCTTTTTACTCCAGTCGGCTGGGGCTTCAGAATACACTGACTTCATCTCTGATGAGGGGTAAGACTCCTCCTACGAGTGTCCAGGGTATGACACTAAGCAATCTGATGGTGAGGCTTCAGTAATGCCGGAGCTTTGGAGAACGCGGAGTACTCATTCACTGCCATCGCTTCCAGGCCCACTCTTGCCCGGAGTGGTAGCACCTGATAGGGGCCTATCTATGGGTCAGATAGAACTAAACAGTGTACTTATGCTAAACTGAATTATTTGAAATAGAACTGTTTACATGCATAAAAATGGATTTGGCATTAAATAAGCTATAATGGCTGATATGCCATAAAACCAAACCAAATCAAAGTTAGCTTTTATTTCTTTGGTTCAAATATAACATCGTCATGGAAGCGAATACAATATTTTCAAATTAATTAGAATTGATCTCTATGAAAATAAGTAGAATTATGAAAAGGAATTTCTTAAAAATCTACGTGGGATGCTAAAAATTTTAAGGCTCAACCAAGAATAGTTACTCATATATATATATATATATATATATATATATATATATATATATATATTATCTAAGTCTGTGAATAATCTAAATAGACTGATCAATGCACAGCTAAGTAATGTAGAACACATATACAGAACAAAATATATCATTAAAAACAAGCAAATTAATAGATGTACCCCATTATAAATTTATTTCACCAGCATATCAACTGGCTCTTCAGATGGATTTGAACCGATTTTTTTAGCCGTTAACACCGGGGAATACATTTCACCTTATGTAAAGTTCCAGAGCCATAATTTATATATATATATATATATATATATATATATATATATATATATATATTTATTTATTTAATTCATGGAATTTTGATTGTGACCCCTCGGTTTCATGGAGATTTTTGCAAAACAACAATCATCAGGGAGTTAAAAAATGAAATGAATCGAAAATCGAAAAAATACAGTAAAAAAACCGTGTGATTGTAAGTGTGTGAGTGTGTGATTTAGTGACAACCAACACTGTTATATTATATATATATATATATATATATATATATATATACATTCCCAAAAATGAGCCTTATTTATTGAAAGATACTACATATATATATATATATATATATATATATATATATATATATATTTGTAGAGCTTTGCATTAAATGAGCAAACAGTTCTATTTCAAACAATTCAATTTAGCATAACCCAACAAACTTAGATAGTTCCAAGTATTGCTATGTATCACTAACAATTCAATTAAACATCAGTCATTTGTTTGCGCACAGTTAAATGGTCAAGCAGTTTTATTTTGCCCATAGATAGGACCATTTTAGATGATGCTGCTCTGGATCAGAGTAGACCTGGGAGTAATGACAATGAAGGGGTACTGTGCATTCCCCAAAGTTCCAACACTGGGACCTCACCATCTGATAGTTTAGTGTCATCTCAGGACACTCGTTGGGGGAGTCTTACCCCTTTGCAGAGATTCAGTCGGTATATTCTACAGCCCCAGCTGACTGGGCAATGCATAGAGTTAAAAGTAAAAATGTTATATGATTGCGGAATGATTTTTTTTATATTATCATTTTTCGTTGGTTATATCATTCGGTTTAGTTAGGCTTAGAACTATTCGGCTTAGTGCACGCGCAGGTACACACACTGAGCGCCGGTGTTCACGCTCGTGCGGGGAGGATGTGACAATCACAGATGTCATAATAAAAATCCCGGATAGGAAATTGGACTGGGGATGTGAATGACGTCATGCCCGGAAGCGATGGGCAGAGGATTTTGGGTGATTTTTGAAAAAAAGGAGTTAGTTGAGATCCGAACCTAGGCGAGTCCAGTTGGGACTACGGGGTGCGCTGCGCGTTGTTGGGTCAGATGGAACAGTCAGCATAGTAAAAATTGTGTCTCCTTGTGTCGAAAAAACTAAAAGTAAAAAAAAGTTAATAAAAGTTTCGTACTTGAACTAAAGAAAGTCGTCGGTGTTTCGGGATTCCCTGTGTATATTTCACATATAGTTATTTTGGCCGTATGTTACAAAAACAGTTTTATTTAAAACGATTTAGTCTAACACAAGTACACAGTTTAAGATTCACAACAGTTCTATTTCAAACAATTTAGTTTAGCATAAGTACACAGTTTAAGAGTCACAACAGTTCTATTTTAAACAATTTTATTTAGCATAAGTACGTAGTTTAAATGTCAAAACAGTCGCATCTGAAACAATTCAGTTTTGCACAAGCACACAGTTTAGTTCTTGTAGACAAGTCCACCTACCTAGGAAGCAGTGTCTCATCAACCGACTAGCAAAAGCATGGGCAGCTATTGATCGGCTATCGGTCATATGGAAGTCAGACCTGACCTATAAAATGAAACGCAGTTTTTTTCCACGCAGCAGTCGTATCGATACTGCTGTATTGATGCACTACATGGACGCTAACTAAACGTATGGAGAAAAAGCTTGACGGCAATTACACAAGAATGCTGCGAGCAACATTAAACAAGTCCGGGAGGTAGCACACCACAAAGCAGCAGCTGTACAGTCACTTACAACCCATTACGAAAACTATCCTAGTTAGACGAACCAGACATGCGGTACACTGCTGGAGAAGTAAGGACGAACTCATAAGCGTCATACTCCTATGGAACGCTTCACATGGACGAGCAAAGGAGGGACGACCAGCTAGAACCTCCATACAACAGCTCAGTGCCGATACAGGATATAGCCTTGAAGACCTACCGGGAGTGATGGACGATAGAGAAGGGTGGAAGGGAGGGTCAGGGAGATCCGCGCTGGCGGCGTGACATGATGATGATGACCTATAGATAGGACTCTGTCAGGTGCTACTACTCCTGGCCAGAGAGGACCTGGGAGCAATGACAATGAAGGGGTACTCTGCATTCCCCAAAGCTCGAGTATCACTGAAGCCTCACCATCAGATTGTTTAATGTCATATGTAGGATACTCGATGTGTTTTTTTACCTCTTTGCAGAAATGCAGTCGGTGTATTCTATAACCCTAGTCGACTTGGGCCTCAGAACACACGTTGTCGGAGTCTTACCCCTCTGCAGATATGCAGTCGGTGTATTCTACTGCCCCATACTGGTATGTCAACCTGTCTTAGAGTATTTGATGCCTAGAAGTTTGGGAATCGCGTTCATATATACATTTTTTGTGTCGTTGTTTCTTAAGATTTAATTAATTCACAGCTAATACATAGTTTTGTAAAAAAAAACAACGTTTGTGGTCATTTGCTTAGTGTAGCTTTGTTTGACATAAGGCCAGAAAAATATGGCACCCTGTGTTAATCAAACTCGCTATTTATACTCTGCTAGCCCAATTCTCTAATATACTACACGAGGTACTCATCAGCATCTGTAGATATCAGTAGTATATTTTCTTAATTTTATTTTTTTTCATTTGAACTATCAACGACTGCGTACAGAGTAAAGATAAGAAAAAAGCCCGGCAATACCGTTGTTAAACAAACATTCCTACTCATGACACTATGTTAATTTCCGTAAAGCCGAGACGGTATTATGAGGTTAATCGGGGATTATTTCGGCTTTTAAATCCGCTTGGTGTTAGTTACTAGAGGTCTCAGAGGATAGTTGGTTCATTTATCTGCTAATACGTAATACCTTGATGGCTGAAACGAGATACGATTTACTAGTATTATATTATTACTATTTTTATTCCATCTTATCAGTGTTTTTTATCACCATACTCTGGGTCAATAATCTCTTCGACCATTGAAGCAAATAATACAACATCGCAAATTGGGAAGTTTTAATAGGTCATTAACTGTCATTCTAAACACCCGGAGCAAATCTTCCATGGACGTCGCATTAACTATTTTGATCACGGATTTGTTGATGACTTAAAAGATGGAGTCATTTTGCAATTTTTTCATCCCTGATTTTTCCTCCTCCGTCTTTGTTCAACTACTTTGCAATAGTTATTTATCAAGCTTAACTTAGATGTGGCACAAGGTTAGAAGTGTCGGGTAAACAGTTTGGTTTGGTTTCTTTGTTTAATCAACTCTTTTTATGTTATCTTAATGCCAAAGCCATTCTCCTAGAAGAACAGTAGTGGTACTATTTAACCCATAGCTGGGAGGATAAGGGGGTTCATACCTTTCCCAATGGTATTTGCTCAAAAGTGAACATAATAGCGCGACTGGAGTACGAACTCGCGTACTACGATTCCGCAGTCCATCGCTTTAACCGTTACACCACGAGGACATCCCCTCAGGTAAACAGTGAGAATCAAACTCACTAACACTAGTCTGCTAATCTATTATTACTCCGTGTGAGTTGCCCAACAACATGGTTTAAAGTGTTTACCTATTTTGGTTGATTTATTGGTTAGTTTTAATGACATGTCAAACAATCGAGGGTTATCTTATGTCCAGAAATTAGGGGAGTGTATTCATTGTACGTTGATGTATAGATTTTTTGGGCTGTTAGATCTTAAAGGTTTTTTTGCCTTCGATTCAATCAAATACGAATAGTTTTTAAATATCTTTTCGACCAAGAGATGGGAACCTAACAGGTAGTATTCACTACTTTTTGAGGGCGGGGGTTAAGCCTCGCTGTTGGGGATATATTCAGTGTATTTCTAAATATTGAAATAGATAGATAAAGACTGAGATTGGTTAATAGATAATTACACACTGAAATAGATAGATAGATAGATAGATAATGAACAGACTGAGATAGATAGATAGATAGATAGATAATGAACAGACTGAGATAGATAGATAGATAGATAGATAGATAGATAGATAATGAACAGACTGAGATAGATAGATAGATAGATAGATAGATAGATAGATAGATAGATAGATAGATAGATATCGATATTTACGGACTGAGATAGGTATATGGATATTTACGGAGAAAAATAGGTTAGATTTTTTGGTTTAATGGCATATCAATCCTTGATGGTTATTTAATGCCAAATACATATGATTTTTAAGTGAATAGTTTGTAGGTAAAATTCTTTTTTTAATGAACCAGATCTCTGTTGTTGTACACACAGCTAAATGGTTCAAGTATTGCTATTATTTGCACACAAATGGTTTCAAGCATCATTATCTAATACGAATTATTCAGTTTTAAATTATTTGTTTGCACACAGTTAAATGATTTCAAGTATAGTAAATGATTAAACAGTTCTATTTGACCCATGGATGGTATCCTACAAGGTACAGCCAGTGGACCTAGGAGTAATGGTAATAAAGGGTTACTTCACATTCGCCTAAGCTTCAGGACTGGAGCCTCACTATCAGATGTAGTTTAGTGTCATATCCAGGATACTCATTGGGGGGTATTTTACTCCTTTGCAGAGATACAGTCGGCATATGCTACAGTCCTAGTCGATTGGGCTAAGATAGATATTACAAAGATAGATAGATAGATAGATAGATAGATAGATAGATAGATAGATAGATATTTGCATAGATAGATAGATAGATGGATAGACAGAGAGATATTTGCTAAGAAACATTGACTGATTGATAGATATTTGCTGGTGAAAATATATATTTACAAAGATGGATG
>OY757930.1:67380415-67422915 GCA_963585895.1 Sepioteuthis lessoniana | reverse complement strand
CTTAATACTAATTAAGTATTTTTGTTTTGTTACTTGCCTGCAGTGAGGATTGAACCTGCAACCCCTCAGATGATTATTACTTAGAAGCTTAGGAAATCAAGCTATAACCTTTACGCTATGAGTCCTACTGGGAACGTCAGAGTTAATTCTTTAGGACTTATAAATTTAATGTTCTTACATCTCTATGAATTACTACTATTATGTTTCAATTTTTTTTACCTGAACTCATATTACGATTTTTTTTTTATCTGACCTTTTTGATTATTGCTTCCAATATTGTATTCATCTCTTTACTTGATCTACTCAACAGGTCACTGTAGCTCAATATATGTACAGATTCTTTAAGGTGTCTAATTCTCAAAGGTTCTTGTCTATTAGTTATTTTAACTTTACCCCATAAAGACAAATGACAATATAAAGGACGTAGTTCGAAGTTCCGTGTAGGCTTCCGAGTTCGACAAGAAACACCTGAAGAAGGCTGGAGGATACATGGGCCAAAACGTTGTGAGTACGTCAATAAAAATGAAGACAATAGTCCAAAAATCCTGAATGATTAAAAATCATCAAGCTTCATCTCAGAAATTCAGACAACTAATTAATCAAATAATTTAGTAAAAGTTAAGTTTAATGTGAAATTTTCCAAGTTTACACTTTCTAACAATATTACGTTTGATTTGTTTATTTTAAGGGCATATCAACCTTCGTGAGTTATTTAATGCCGTCCTTGTAGAAGGACAGTTGTGGTACTATTCAGCCCATAGTTAGGGAGATAAAAGAAATTATACCTTTCCCAAAAGTATTAATCCGAAAGCGAACGCGACTGGAGTTCGAACTCGTTTAATACGAAGTCACAATCCAGCTCGTTAGCCACAAAACCCTACTACATTTGGTCGATAAATGTCATGAGCTGAAAGGGCTTTGTTTACTAACACAGTTCACGAAATTAATTTTTGATCAAGTCAACCCTCGTTGTCTGCTCCAGGATCGGCCACCTATATATTTAAAGAAGCTCTATCTTAACTGAACATAGTTGTGTTACATTTACGGAGAGTTCTCGTCGAGTTGTGGCTAACGTGCTGGACTGCGACATCATAGTATGTGAGATCGAGCTCTAAGCGCTTCTACGTTTACTTTCGGGCAACTACTCTTTGGAAAGGTATGAACTCACTTATACCCCTGGTTAAATAGTACCAATACTGTATTTCTACGTGGTTGGCTTTGGCATTAAATAACCCTCAGAGGTTGATATGCCATTAAACAAAGAAACCAAATCAAACCAGAGTGGAAAAGTATATTTATGGTAACACAGGATATTACTAAATACCTCTCCATATTTATGCACAGTGAGATTTTTCAACACACTAGTCAACATATATATTAACTTCTTTTTTTTCCTATACCAAATATATTTGCTTTTGACGCATAAGTGAAAAGTATGAAGCAAAGAAAATGTTTGCTTGCTGTATCAGACTTCAATAAAACTATCATTTTATCATTCATAATTTGAAGTATCATGTTATTTCTAATGTTCTGGTATTCAAAGGATGCAGAGTATAGTTTTCAGCCTGCACACCTAGTTTCAGGGGTTGTACATGACACACCTGCACTCAGCAGGTAGGGGGAGAAAAATTAGGATTTGAGTTTCAAAATTTTATGCAAACTGTCTCTAAACGTATATGGCATTTTGAAATTAACCTTTTACTTCCAGATAATATATATATATATATATATATATATATATATATATATATATATATATATATATATATGAAAGGACCACGTGCACTTTCCGATAGCATAGTCTGTTTGTGTTTCCCTTCGCATGAATGCCTTGGGAAAGGCATGAACCTATCTGTTCTTCACTTTGGCTATGGTTAAATAGTAGGGCAGACTTAATTCTTTTGCCATGGTTAGATAACCAGTGTAGGAGAAGTAAAGCTCTAAATTTAAAGTTGCTTTATTCTGCTTATAAATCGACCTGATATCCCACCCTAGTTGTGGCAGAGAGTTTGAGAAAATACATATTAAATTCAAAGCGCCAATGAGATTTGTAGGCAGAGCCAAACAAATTTGTTTTGGTTTCTATGTTTTAATGGCCAATCAACTTTTGAGGGCTATTCAATGCCAAAGCCATTCTTGTAGAAAGATAGTAGGATTACTATTTAAATAATAGCTGTGGAGGATAAGAGAGTTCATGCCTTTCTTAGGAGTATTTCCAAAAGTGAACGTAACAGCACGACTGGAATTCGAACTCGCTTACTACGATGTCATAGTCTAGCATGTTAACCGTTACGCAACTGCGTGCCAAGTTTGTTTAACTGCAGGATGAATAAACATATTTACCAACCCCTCCGCTCGGGCAGGATATGACACAAGCTCAATTTTCAAGCAGGGTTTAACAGGTTTGAATACAGAGTTTTCCTTCTCCGAGACTAGTTGCTTAACCAAGTCTGAAGAACCCAGTCTGCCCTACTATTTACCCATAGCCATAGCTGGAGGGAGAATTATTGGATTCATACCTTTCCCAAGAGTATTAATGCTATGTGAAATGCAATCAGTCTCGTCAAGGATTTGAACTCGTGTCGCCGTGTCCATTTCCTACGACGATAACCATTACACTACGTGCACCTCCACTGCAGGATGAATACATATTAAGAAGAAGAGATCGGCAAATAACACTCATTGGAAGATGTCATAAAAGAGAATTACTCTCAACAAAACTCAGGCAGCTAAGTGAACAAATAATTGCTAATGAGTTCGAATCTCATTGAGACCCTTGTGATAATTTTCTGGCCTTTATAATAACAATTACAAAAAATAGGTAAAACTATCGCTTCAGTTTTACAAAGCATTTAAATTTTGCTTCTCTTTCATCGACGTTTCTTATTATGGAAATTATTTTCTAAACTTTATTTGCCAACATGACCTTTAATATTAATGTGTATATACAAAATCAGAATTGATTAAAAAAGAAAAAACAAATACTTCCATTACCAAATTTTTTAAATAAATTTGGGCTATATAAGTTCTATGTGGCCTGAGAAATTTTTTGGAAGTTCTAAAGTGAACGATTAATTTTTTTGTCCATATCTTATCTGTATAGACAAGATACGGGCCAAAAAATTTACCAAAATGCATAAAGTTAATCTTAGCATCAGGCTATCGATCATATGGAAATCAGACCTAACCGATAAAATGAAACGCAGTTTCTTCCAGGCAGCTGCCGTATCGATATTGCTGTATGGATGCACTACATGGACGCTAACAAAACCGCTGGAGAAGAAGCTAGACGGCAATTACACAAGAATGCTGCGAGCAATACTGAACAAGTCTTGGCGGCAACACCCCACAAGACACCAACTATACGGCCACCTGCCTCCTATCACGAAAACTATCCAAGTTAGACGAACTAGACATGCAGGACACTGCTGGAGAGGCAGGGACGAGCTCATAAGTGATGTACTCCTATGGACCCCCACATATGGGGCACCTCTGGTGGTGTAACGGTTAGCAAGCTAGACTAGCAAACCTACACGAGTGAGTTCGAGTCTCATTGGGCACCCCATTCATTCGGCCTTGTGCCACATCGAAGCAAAGAGCTTTGTAAATTACTATGGACCCCCACATATGGCAGGGCTTAAGCAGGACGACCAGCACGAACATATATTCAGCAGCTATGTGAGGATACGGAATGTAGCCCAGAAGACCTGCCAGAGGCGATGAACGATAGGGAAAAGTGGCGAGAGAGGGTCAGGGATATCCGTGCAAGTGGCACGACATGATGATGATGATGATGAAGTGATGATGATGATGATGATCAAAGTTGAAGATAAGAAGTTCACGATTGTTGTCAGACCGTGATGACATTTATCTAATATTGATATTAAATCTCTCCGATGTCATCATCATCATCATCATCATGTCGCACGTGGTATAATGGTTATCGTCGTAGGAAATGGACACGGCGACACGAGTTCAAATCCTGGACGAGACTGATTGCATTTCACATAGCACTAATACTCTTGGGAAAGGTATGAATCCAATTATTCTCCCTCCAGCTATGGGTAAATAGTAGGGCAGACTAGGTTCTTCAGCCTTGGTGAGGCAACTAGTCTAGGAGAAGGAAAAACTCTGAATTCAAACCTGATAAACTCCGCTTAAAAATCGACCTTGTGTCATATCCTACCCGAGCGGAGGGGTTGGGTAAATATGATGTCGCACCATCAGCATGGATATCCCTGACTCTTTCTCACCACCCTTTTCTATCGTCCATTGTTTCCGGAATGTCTTCAGGGCAACATTCCGAAACGGCACAGAGCTGATGTACCTAGGTTCTAGCCGGTCGTCCTGCCTTTGTTCGTCCACGTGAAAGGGCCCTCAGGAGTACATCACTGATGAGTTCGTCCTTACTTCTCCCACAGTATTCCGCGTGTCTGGTTCATCTAACTTTGATAGATTTCCTGATTGGTGGTAGGTGGCCGTACAGCTGCTGCTTTGTGGGGTGCTGCCTCCATGATTTGTTCAATATTGCTCGCAGCATTCTTGGGTAGTTGCCGTCAAGCTTTTCCCCCATACGTTTAGTTAAAGTTCATGTAGCGATGTATCATACTAATATTAAATCTCATTGTAATATTATTAGGTTGGTTGGTTGGTTGGTTGATTGTTTTGTTTTACGACATCTCAGCCCTTTTCCGGTCATTTTAACACCGAATTCAATTTCAATCAATTCAGTTTAGTACAACAATAATTTTTGTTTCCAAACGGTCAAATGTCGAAATAGTTCAGTTAAATGTCAAAACAGTTCTATTTCAAACAATTCAGTTTAGCATAAGTATACAGTTTCAATATCAAAACAGACATATTTCAAGCAAGTAAGTTTTGCTTTTTGTTTGTTTGTTTGAGTTTATGGCATATCAACCTTTGTAGGTTATTTAATGCTAAATCCATTTTTATACAAATGAACAGTTCTATTTCAAACAATTCAGTTTATCCATAAGTACACATTTTAATTGTCAAAAACATTTCTATTTCAAGCTATACTGTTTAGTCAAACAGTTCTAATTCAAATAATTCAATTTAGTGTAAGTATAGTTTTTGTCTACACATAGTTAAATGTCAAAACAGTTCCATTTCAAACAATTCAGTTTAGCATAAGTACGCAGTTTAAATATTTTAAAAAAAGTTCTTTTTCAAGTAATTTAGTACATTAGTACACAGTTTAATTCTATTTGACCCACACATAAGACCCTATCAGGTGCTACCATTCCAGGCAAGAGTGGACCTGGGAGTGATGGCAATGAAGGGGTGCTCTGCATTCCCCAAAGCTCCAGCATCACTAGAACCTCACCATTAGATTGTTAAGTGTCATCCTCAGGACACTCGTCGGGTGGGGAGTCTTACCATCTGCAGAGAAGCTGTTGGTGTATTCTACAGCCCCAGCCAACTGGGTCACCAGAACACTCGTTGGGGTGGTTTTACCCCTTTGCAGAGATGCAGTCCGTGTATTCTATAGCCCCAGCAGACTGGGCAAAATATTGATATGAATATGATTTTGTGTCTGAATATATATTGTATATATGATAATAATATTAATATCAAATCTCCGCATATTTCATAATGATATCAATATTAACTTACTGCATATGCAATACTTTTATAAACTCCGAGTATATGATACTAATATTGACTCACAGTGTGTCATAATATTAGCTTTCTTGATTTTTTTTATCTCTAAGAGAATTCGGACAATTGTCTTCATCATTATATTCATACTATTTCGGTCGATGCGTTCTTCGACCTTCTTCAGAACTTAGGAACCCAAAACAGAACTTCGAACCGAACCCTTTATTCAATCCACGGGGGGTAGATTTGTTGCATAGTCACAACCATGATACATATACAAATATACACATATACATGCGGAAACAAAATCAACAATAATGACGAACGAACACACCTCTTTAGAAAAATATACCTCTCACACTTTATTCGAAATGGTCGCGAAAGGGTTACGAAAGGGTTATGTGTGAGAGGTGAATTGGAGACTGAACAAACTGCAACATATTGACCCCCCAGTTCCTTTGTCTTTAGCAGCACTTCTTTCTCGTTCTGCTGGGCTGCTCAACCGGGGGTCCTGAGGGCCCATAGCCCTCTGCTGGGTGCTGGTTCTCTACAGCATCTTATCTCCAACTAACAGACCCCAAATAACTGAACCTGTCTGTCGCACCGGGTTATATATTTGTTTGACATCCACCTGCTTCCTGTGAGCGTCGCATCTGTACCCAATTCAACCCGTCCACAATCAAGGTTATACATTATACTACGAATAGTTCTATTTAGTATTAATCATTTGTTTACACTCACTTAAAAGGTTTAAGATATCAGGATATCTTCGACTGGATGTACCTGTTCCTTGATTGACGGCTAGGTTACAGATTAATCTAATTCTGTTAACCATGGCAGTGTTAAACTATTTTAAATATTCTTTGTTATTTATCTTTTGTTGGGATTGAACCTGCAACCTCCTGATGATTAGAAGCACTTCTCAACTAAATTCTTATATCGTTATGTCTTGTGTTATGCTGGACACATGGCGTACAAAATAGTAAGTAGTAAATCATTATATTGATAAAAACATTAGGTTTATAAGTCCCAAACAATCCCTCTGAATTGTTACATATGTTACAATACTTTCTCAATCCTGTACATAAAATTTATCAGCCGAATGCAAAAAAGGGAGTCCTCGTCGCGTAGTTTGGTTGGTTTGGTTGGTTTGGTTTTATGGCATATCAACCTTTGTAGGTTATTTAACACCAAATCCATTTTTATGTAAATAATCATTTCTATTTAGAACAATTCAGTTTAGCATGAGTACACAGTTTGTCAAAAACATTTCTACTTCAAACTATTCAGTTATATATAACTATTCAGTTTAGTGTAAATACAGTTCTAATGTCAAAAATAGTTCAATTTAAAACAATTCAGTTTAGCAAAAGTACGCAGTTTAAATGTAAGTACAGTTTAATTGTAGAAAAACATTCTTATTTCGAGTTATTCAGTTTAGTCAAGCAATTCTACTTCAGCTAATTCAGTTTTGTAAAAGTACAGATTTTATTTACACACAGTTATATGTTAGAACAGTTCTATGTTAAACAATTTAGTTCAGTGTAAATACAGTTTCAATGTCAAAAAAACAGTTTCAGTTATATGTAACAATTCAGTTAAGTGTAAATACAGTTTTAATGTCGAAAAAACAGTTCTATTTCAAACAATTCAGTTAAGCACAAGCATGCAGTTCAAATGTATTACGGTTTAATTGTCAAAAACATTTTTATTTTAAGCTATTCAGTTTAGTCAAGCAATTCAGTTTAGCAGAAGTATGCCGTTAGTTCTATTTAACCCATAGATAGGGCCCTTATCAGGTGCTACCACTCCGGGCCAGAGTGGACCTGGGAGCGATGGCAATGAAGGGGTACTCCACATTCCCCAAAGCTCCTGCGCTGCTGGAACCTCACCATCAGATTGTTTAGTGTCATATCCAGGACACTCGTTGGGAGGTTCTTACCCCTCTGCAGAGAAGCAATCGATGTATTCTACAGCCCCAGCCGACTGGGCAATCGTCGCGTAGTGGCTAACGAGTTGACCTGTGACATCACTGTAAACGTTGTGAATATAACAATAAAGATGAAAACAATATTCTCAATACTCTTAGTGATAGAAATGATCAAGCTTCTTTTCAGAAATTTAGACAAATAAATCTCTTCGTTTCTATGATAATATTGCAGTCAACTCTCTGCGTATACCATAATACTGATGTAAAATATCTGCGTAGGGACATTTTGGCATAAACTTTTCTAAAATAATGTACTCTTAAATTTGCCTATTGATAAAACTGAAATTGTTTTGGTTTGCTTTAGTTGGGTTTTATAGCATATCAACCATCGTAATTTATTTAAAGACAGATCCTCTTTATTCATATTACATACGATTTGTAGACGCATAGTTTGTAGATAACTTTTTTAGACGAGCCAGAACTTATTCGTTTACATATAGTCAATTGTTTATACATATGATTTGTAAGTCAATAGTTTTTTTTTAAGTAATCTTATTTTTACCTAAGTCAGAGCTAATTTGTTTGCACACAAGTATTACTATTGTTTGCGCATAGTTAAATGGTTCCAAATATTCAAACACGAACAGTTCTATTTAGTATTAATCATTTGTTTACACTCACTTAAATAGTTTAAGATATTCCTAACATTAATAGTTTTATTTGCACACAGTTAAATGGTTTCAAGCATTGCTATGTAATTCAACTTAGACACACACTTAAAGAATTTCAAGTATTGCTAATTAACACCTATAATTCTATTTAACATAATTCATTCGTAAGCTCATTGTTAAATTAATCCAAGTATTGCTATGTATCACTAACAATGCAATTAAACATCAGTCATTTGCTTACACACAGTTAAATGGTCAAACAGTTCCATTTCAACTCAATTTAGCATAAGTCTTTTGTTTGCACACAGCTAAATAATCAAACAGTTCTATTTGACCCATAGATAGACCCCGATCAGGTCAGAGTGGAACTGGGAGCGATGGCAATGAAGGGGTACTCCGCATTTCCCAAAGTTCCAGAGCTGGAGCCTCACCATCAGATAGTTTACTTTCATATCCGGGACACTCGTTAGGTCTGTGTGAGTGTGTGTGTGGGTCTTACCCCTGTGTTGAGATGCAGTCGGTGTATTCTACAACCCCAGCAGATTCAGTAGAATGAAATTGGTTTTTAATCAATTCGGCAACCGGAACTGGGTTATAGGTATTTTTTGACTATCCCAACTTAAACAATTTCCCGATCATACACGCACTTCAACAATTTTTCCCCTTTGTCATTCACACTTTTAGATTCAAATCAATACTCAAACAAATAAATAGTACATTAATGTTGCATTGTTAAAAGGTTTGGTTTCTTTGTTTAATGGCATATCAACCTTTATAGGTTATTTAGTACCAAGGCTATTGCTATTCTCCTAGAAGAACAGTAGAGGTACTGTTTAATCCATAGCTGGGAGGATAAGAGGTTTCATACCTTTCCCAGGGGTATTTGCCCGAAAGTGAACATAATAGCGCGACTGGAGTACGAACTCACTTACTACGATTCTGTAGTCTATCGCTTTAACCATTACACCACGAGGACACCTGTTACGTGGGTAGAAAATAGATTAATAAGGAGAAATATATTTTTATGAATATTACAAATGTGTTTTATTTGTCCTTATTATTCCGAGACGAAAAATAAAGTGGATGATTTGCTCGGTAGTTCACGAGGCTAAAAGGGGAAGAGAAAAGAAAGAGAAAAAAAGAAGACGGCAAGAAATGGAATTGCAAGTCAACCCCTTTCCACTATTTACCCATCTCAGTTAGCCTTGAACTCTTGGAGTGAACTTTAGGTGACCTTACCAGACACGTGTCCAGCACTAAGAACCGGTGGAGAGACCCTTTTTTGGGGCACTCGCAAAGTGACAATGGAAGTAGCAGTCCTGACTTCGAGGCGTTGACATCCATTCAGGAGCTTCGTTCCAGTCCACCCGAAATGTGACCAAGAAATAGATAACAGAAACCGAACAACTCCTCGTGGCACTTAAATTCAAGACTCTTAAAGAAAAAAGAACGAAAGAAAATAAGATTGTTAACAAGCCCTAAACCCTCTGTGAGTTTCATATTTCTTTTGCCTTTATGTGTCTTCCTTGCATATCTATTTGAGTTGATTCGTCTCGGATTTTATATATAAATAGTATCGTTATTTTTCCATCCCCTTTTGTTCTTAAATCTTTTTTTAAAATCTTATTTTCCCCTAATTACATTGTTAATGGTGTTATAAATTTTGTTGTTTAATCTTCAAATTGTGTTATGTTGGTTTTGTGAGTGCTTGTCGCTTATTCCGCTGTGATTTACCGAGAGTCTTCGATTGGAGAAATTCCGTTCCCATAGTTCGCCTTTTTTTTTTTTTTATCGAACCTTGTGGCATTCTCGCTATTTTATATTTTTTTAAATTATTCTCGTTACGTGCCAGCTATCGCAGTCCCAGTGAAAGCCAGGTCGTAACACACCCCCTTGTTAAAAGGATGAAAAATCTGGCGAAAGAGCACAGAAACAATTAAATAACGTTCTCTTTGCAGAAAAAAAATATTTCAATATAGATTTTACTAAGATCCAAAAAGAACGAAAAAAATAAAATAAAAATACATGAACGAATTTATTTACAAGAAAAATATAGTCGACCAAATTTCTTAATATATTGTTATATATAATGTTATTTCCTTTAACTGGGCAACACCGGGTTGCCCTTCTAGTGATAAATATAAGTATCGCAAAGAGATAACTGCTTGAAAGTCTTCAGCTGTTCTACAAGAGTAAAAAAACACACAATTAATGGGATTTCAGAGTTTGTTTTTATGTTTTTAGATACTTCAAACGGAGGACGATCCCCACACACAAAATAAAGCCAAAACTATTTATCAATGACGTACTGTTCTGATTGTGTTATCTGGTGTAGAGTTGATATTTATAACCCTTTTGTATAAGGGCGATTTTACCAGACGACTAAGGTATTAACCATTGTGGGGTCCTCCAGCTGTAAGAATGAAAAGATGTTTAACCCTTTTCAGACTGAAATTACTTCGAATTTTTTTTTTAGGTAACTTAAATCTGAAAGTAACTTTTTATTGCATGAAGGGTGTCTTGCATAGGATGATATGGATCTTGGTTAACAGACTATTTCTAATGATTTTTATACCATACAGTATTCGGACGACTGTCTTCATCTTCATAACGTTTCGGCCGATGCGTCACTCGGTCTTCTTCATGTGTTTCTTGCTGAACTCGGAAGCCTACAAGGAACTTTAAACCAAACCCTTTATTTAATCCACTACGGTAGATTGTTCTAAATCCGTTAACTCTAACCAGGTAGAAGTGTTAATCTATAGTAACTATCCTTTTTATTCTTACCTGTAGACAGGATTGAACCTGCAGATGATTTCACTAAAAAAGTTCATAAACCCAATGACAATATCCGTTATACTACATATTCTGCAAGACAATTCTGCGTGAATTTTTGAGGCTTATAAACCTAATGCTTTTATCAACATTATGAGTTACTACATAATGCAATTATGTTCGATTTTTTACTTTAGCTCATATTGCAATTTTTTTTTTTTTATCTAGCCCTTTTGATTATTGGTTTCCATCTCCTATTCATCTCTCTACTGGGTGTACTCAACAGGTCACAGTAGCCCAACATATACACTTCGTCTTTAAGACGTCCTATTCTCTAATGTTCTTCCCTATCTATTATTTTGACTTCATCCCATAAGGGCAGATGGTTTCCCTTTTCTTTCCATATATGGTCAGCCATACCCGACTTTTGATTCCATTTCGTACTATTGCTTTTCGACATTTCTCAAGCCTTACACTTTTATCGAGCGCCATGTTTCGCCTTTCTATAATTTACCACAACTGCAAGAGATAGAGTAAACGCAATTCTTGGTCATGTTGTATTCTGTTGGGGGCTTGACTCGGAAAAGAAATTCTCAAAGAGTCGAGCCACTCGTGAATATTGTTCTGATATCATATGAACTTCATATCTTTTGAATCTTCTTTGCTAGACCTTTAACATATGGCAAACAGATTATGGTGAGTTTTGGGGGATATTGTTCTCTGTTGTTTGATCCAAATTTTTTTGAGCTCTCTAGGTAGTTGTTGCAATAGAGATTGTCTTTTAAACTGTTCATTTCTTCTTAAGATACATCAGTGTCACCACTAAAGGCTTTTGCTCGAAGTTTTAGACAGCGAACGATTCCGTCCTTAAAAAATCGACAAATAATACATCTAATGACTTTGATTCTCACGGGGGCCCCATACTTCTGGCCTAGTGCCGAATAAATTTAAGCTTGGTATATGAATTACGAATGCCTTGTGTGGTGTTAATTTACTAAGCTTTTTGCTTAGATGTAGCACAAGGCCGCATGAATGGGGCACCCAATGAGAATCGAACTCACTCGTGTAGGTTTGTTAGTCTACCTTGCTAACCATTACACCACCCGAGGTGCCTTGTGTGGTGTGAGGATTCGCGAAGTAGGTGAGTAGATCATTGCTTTTGAGTCTGATTCTTACTGAGTGCCCCATAATTCAGTCTTTGTACCAAACGAGTCAAAGTATATGGGCGCCTTGCGTGGTTTAATGTTAGTGGGAATAGGGTAGTAGACCATAGCTTGTGAGTTCGAATTTCAGCGGATGCACCCTTCTTCTGGCCTTGTGTCAAACATACATAAGCTGAGGAAATGAGCTAGAGGTGACTTGCATGATATAATTGCAAGCGATTTAGGCGAGCAGACCATTGCATGTAAGTTATATCGTCAGTGGGTGCTCCATGCTTCTGGCCCTGTGCCAAACACACATAAATTTAGTAAATGAGTTATAGTCGCCTTGTGTGGTAGGATAATTAGCGAACGAGGCAAGCAGACCGATTGTGATATCTGGTGGAGAGTTTACGAAGAACATACATCCATATTTCAATAATAAGATGGGGCAAGTCTCCATAGCGTAGTGACTAAAGTGCAGAACTGCAACATCGTAGGGAGCGAGTTCGAGCTCCTATAGCGCTATTACATTTACTTTTGGGAAAGTCATGAACCCCTAATCCTCCCATTTATGGGTTAGATAGTACCAGGACTGTTTTTTTTTTTTTTTTTGACGAGGATGTAATTAAATTGGCTTTAAGTAACCCATGATGATTGACATGCCATTAAATAAAGAAACCAAACCAAATAATTAAAAATTGGAGATGAGCAAGTAACCCAGATTACCCTGATAGATACCATAAAGGAGAATTACTCTTTATGGAATTCAGACATAAACAAGACAGTGAGCTGAGCAAACCACTGTGAGTCCGATTCTTTGTACCCCATACTTGTGGCCTTGTACCAAACAAACCTAAGCTTAGATAATGATTGATGGGTTCAAATCCTGGACAAGACTGATTGCATTTCACATAGCACTAATACCCTTGGGAAAGGTATGAATCCAATTATTCTCCCTCCAGCTATGGGTAAATAGTAGGGTAGACTAGGTTCTTCAGCCTTGGTTAGGCAACTAGTCTAGGAGAAGGAAAACTCTGAATTCAAACCTGTTAAACTCCGCTTAAAAACTGACCTTGTGTCATATTCTGCCCGAGCGGAGGGGTTGGGTAAATATGATAATGATTGATGGGCATCCTGTGAGGTATAATGGTTCGCGATTTAGGCTAGTAGACCATTGAAAGTAAATTCGATTCTCTCTGGGTGCACGATCCTTATGGGTTTATGTTAAATTGGTTGTTTGGCTGGTTTGTTGGTGTTTTATGCCATATCAACCTTTGTGGGTTATTTAATGCCAAATCCTGTTTTTATATATAGAGGATTCGTAAGCGAATAATTTGTAGATACCTTTTTTTGAATGGGCTGTTAGAGCTCATTTGTTTGCACACAGTTAAATGGTTAAAAGTATTGCTATTTATTACTTGCATATAATCAAGTGGTTTGAAGTATTGCTATTCATTGTTTGCACACAAATAGTTTCAAGTATTGCCATTTATTGTTTGCACACAGTCAAATGGTTACAAGTATTGCTATTCAATACTACTAATTCTATTTAATATTAATGATTTGTTTGCATATAATCAAATGGTTACAAGTATTGCTGTTTATTATTTGCACACAGACAAATGGTTACAAGTATTGCTATTTAACATAAGTAATTGTATTTATCAAATATTCTTATGTAATATGATCAGTTTGTAAAACTGTATACTTTCGAATAATTGCTGCTAATAATAATCAATAGTGAATAATTGAACAGTCCTACTTGACCCATAGATGGGACCCAAACAGGAACTACCACTCCGGGTCAGAGTAGATCTGGAAGTAATTGTAATAAAGAGGTACTCTACATTCCCCGACGCTTCATAACTGGAACCTCGCTATCAGATGAAGTTTAGGGTCGTACTCAGGACTCTAGTTGGGGAGTCTTACCTCTCTGCAGAATTGCAGTCAGCTCATTCTATTGCTCCAGCCGAGTGTGTGGTTTGTGTTCAACAAACCCAAGTTTGGTAAATCATAACGAAAGGGGTGTCCTCGTGGTGTAATAGTTAAATATTTTGGCACTTGTTCTGACATAACACTTGTATACCACCACAGCTAGTTGTATCATGATGTGCTAGGATAAGGAGTTACAAGAACAGGTGGGGGTGTCCTCGTGGTGTAATGGTTAAAGCGATGGACTGCAGAATCGTAGCACGCGAGTTCGTACTCCAGTCGCGCTATTACGTTCACTTTTGGGCAAATACCCTTGGGAAAGGTATGGACCCCCTCATCCTCTCAGCTATGGGTTAAATAGTACCACTACCGTTCTTCTAGGAGAATAGCATTGACATTAAATAACCTACAAAGGTTGATATGCCATTAAACAAAGAAACCAAACCAAATCATAACGTATATAGTGTGCACCTTTTTACAGCTAATTGGTATTTTTAGATTCGCTTATTAATAAACGCACGTGTTTGGCAGGTCCGGTGAAAAGTTGTAAGAAATTATCGATAAGCTGAGAGGAATCATTATCTTACTAATTACGCGTGCAACAACGATAACAGTATATAAATTAGACGAACGATTCTTAAAGTATTTCAGTGTTATTCACCCTTAGGGGTTTATGATAAAATTTAATTCACCACTGACAAAAATTTCCTTGCATTTTTAAAAGAATTTAAAGAGGTGCCCGGCATTGCTCGCTTTGATGTGTATTATACCAAAATACCACCATACAGTATTGTATAAATTTGGTTTATATTACAAGTAGGATTACTGTGCATTCCTGCTTAGTCAACAGAGCTTAAGATATACTGACTGTATTTCCTGCAGAGGAGCAAGACTGACCTTCAAAACAGAGGTGTCATGGGTATGACCTTCAAAATGCATCTGATGGTGAGGCTCCAGCTCATTTTCTGAAGGATTTATGAGTGTAAAGTACTCTTTCATTGCCATTATTCTCAGGTCCACTCTGTTTAGGAGTGGTAGTACCTGTTAGGGCCCCAACTATGGGTACATAAAATCAGTTTAAACGTTATTCGTACATGATAAGACTGTGTGTCAAGCCTCCCTAAAAAACAACTTAAGAAACAACGACACAAAAAGTACGCGACACCCTAACTTGTATTGCCCAGTCGACTCTGCGGAGGGGTAAGACCCCCGCCCCAATGAGTGTCCTGGATATGACAGTAAACAATCTGATAGTGATGTTCCAGTGATGCTGGAACTTTGGGGAATGCAGAGAACCCCTTCATTGCCATCGCTCCCTGGTCCACTCAGGCCCGGGATGGTAGCACCTGATTGTGTCCTATCTATGTGTTAAATAGAACTAACTGCATACTTATGCTAAACTGAATTGTTTGAAGTAGAACTGTTTGACTAAATTGAATAGCTTGAAATAGAAATGTTTTGACAATTAAACTGTGCTTACATTTAAACTGCGTGCTTATGATAAACTGAATTCTTTGAAATGGAACTGTTTTGACATTGAAACTCTACTTACACTAAACCGAATTGTTTAATATAGAACAGTTTTGACATTTAACTGTGTGTAAACAAAATCTGTATTTATGCTAAACGAATTAGCTGAATTAGAACTGCTTGAATAAACTGAATAGCTTGAAATAGAAATGTTTTTGACAATTAAAATGTGTACTCATGCTAAACTGAATTGTTTGAAATAGAACTGATAATTTGCATAAAAATGGATTTGGCGTTAAATGACCGATAACCAACCAATCAACCAAGCTAACTTGTAGGTATGAAATAACCCAAGAAAGGATGACATGCCGTTAAAATCAATCAGTGCTGTAGTTTTATTTATTGCTGTATGAGTTCTAATGCTTTGTTTGTTCCTTTGTTGAATTCAAACAAAGGAGACGCGCTCAGTGAAACGGTTATCGTCGTAGCAAATGGAATCGGCGACTCAAATTCAAACCCTGGAAGAGACTGCATTTCACTTTTTGCTAATGCCTGTATGTTGTATTGCAATATACTATGGAATATTGTACAATATTGGTATTTTTCGATTTTTTCAAATTAATAATTTCTTTTCGTTATTTGCCTGACAATTGTTTTTTGTAAAAGTTCGTGAAACCAAAAGTCGCAGAAAAACTTCCATGGCATTAGATATCATCATCATCATCATCATCATCATCATCATATCGTGCTGGCAGCACGGATATCCCTGACCCTCTCTCGCCACTCCTCCCTATCGTTCATCGCCCTAGGTAGGTCTTCAGGACAACAACCTGTATCCTTACATAGCTGCTGAATGTACGTTCGAGCTGGTCGTCCTGCTTTTGCGCAGCCATGTGTGGGGATCCATAAGAGTACATCACTTATGAGTTCATCTCTGCTTCTCCAGCAGTGTCCTGCATGTCTGGTTCGTCTAACTTGAATAGTTTTCGTGATAGGGGGTAGGTGGCCGTATAGTTGGTGTCTTGTTGGGTGTTGCTGCCAGGACTTGTTCAGGATTGCACGCAGAAGTCTAATACATATTTATTTATTATTATTATATAATAGTTTTATTTCAGTTATTGAGCACTCTCCAAATTATATCGCATTTGGTTTGCCACAAACCCACAAAATGAATTAGTGACAACCAACACTGTTGCAATATATATATATATATATATATATATATATATATATATATGATTTGTAAACATATTTAGCTGAAAACATTCGTAAACTAGCTTGAGTATGTTTTATTTGTTTGCACACAGTTAAATGGTTTCATGTATTGCTATATAACAGTAATGATTTAACATCAGTCATTTGTTTGGACAGTTTGTTCTATTTAACCCATAAATAGGAGCCCTATCAGTTGTTACCACTCTGGGACAGAGTGGATCAGGGAGTAATGGCAGTGAAAAGGTACTCCGTATTCCTTAAATCTTTAAGGCTGGAGCATCGCCATCAAATGGTTAAGTGTCATATTCAGGAATCTAGTTAGTGGGGTGTTACCCCTCAGCAAAGATGCAGTCGGTGTCTTTTACAACACCAACCGACTGGACTAAAGAACCATTCTGAGTAAGAACAAATATTGGAGTAATGGCAATCAAGTGACGACTATATTCTGTCATTATTTGTCTGCACACTGTTATATAGTTTCAAGTATTCCTATCAAATACAAATAATCTTTAGATTGATGTATTTGATCTATAGAGGAAACTGTCAAGTACTATTATTTCGATTCAGAGGAGACTTGGGAGTAATGGGCAAGAGAACCATTCTGAGTAAGAACAAATATTGGAGTAATGGCAACCAAGTGGCAGCTATATTCTGTCATTATTTGTCTGCACACTGTTATATAGTTGCAAGTATTCCTTTCAATTACAAATAATTTTCAAATTGATATACTTGGCCCATAGATGGAACTCTAACAATCGCGTCCATATTTATATTTTCTTATAGTTATTTCTAAAATGCTGTGTTTTTTTTTTTTACTCACGGTCCAATCGAATACGAATTATTTTTATACAGGACTGTTTGACCCGTAGATGAGACCCGAACAAGGACTACCGCTTCTGGTCAGAATGAACCAGGGAGTAATGGTAACGAAGTACCACATATTCCTTAGAGCACAAGAACTGAAGCCTCACCATCAGATCCAGTTTGATGTCATACCAAGGACCCTATTTTTGTTTTTTTAGTAAGGGGGGCTTATTACTCCTCTACAGGAGAATTCAGTCAGTATATGTTCTAAACCCCACTGATTAGGTGAGTTACAAAAATAGTTGATATGATGAATTAGTTTTGAAATTCACGCAAAGTTCTCAGTTTTTTGTTTCTTTGCCTTTTTTTATGTTAAACTTTCTATTTTTTCGATTAGTCAATGAAAAATCAATTTAATTTAATAAAATTTCATAAAGTTCAACGTCGAGATGTAATGAATCTAGAATTTCAAAACATTAAACCATTAATGAATTCAAACTAGAAATGAATGTAAACCTTTAAAATACTTTTCAGCTAATGTTTTTCATTTCAAAACCAAGTGTTTACAGTATATTTTATTGAAGTACATAAAGACGTACATATTGAAGTACATATAAAAGTACATATTGAAGTACATATTGAAGTACATATTGAAGTGCATGTAGAAATACATATTGAAGTACGTATAGAAGTACATATAGAAGTGCATGTAGAAGTACATATTGAAGTACTTATAGAAGTACATATAGAAGTGCATGTAGAAGTACATATAGAAGTACATATTGAAGTGCATGTAGAAATACATATTGAAGTACGTATAGAAGTACATATAGAAGTACATATTGAAGTACATATAGAAGTACATATAGAAGTGCATGTAGAAGTACAAATAGAAGTACATATTGAAGTATATATAGAAGTACATATAGAAGTGCATGTAGAAGTACATATAGAAGTACATATTGAAGTGCATGTAGAAATACATATAGAAGTACATATAGATGTGCATATTAAAGTGCATATAGAAGTACATTTTAAAAGACATTGACTATGGAGACGTCGGTGGCGTAAAAGTTATGGTCAAAGAAAATGAATTCGCCGAGCAGGGTTTAAAATCTTGACGAGCCTGTGTTTTATCTAGCGTGAATCCATCTCTTCTCATCTGAGCAATGAAAATAAGACAGAATGGACTCCTAATTGTTGGTAAGAGAAAAAAAATAGTCAAACTATCTACCAACTTTCCTATAGGTAAAATTTGGCAGACTATTGTTATGTAATGGCCACCACCAACACCCCAAAAAACGTAGCAGAAAATTGGCGGAGTGATGGATAGGTGACAGGTCACTATTCAGTTAAATGTAAGTTGGGAAAGTCTGAGTTTTGAGAGTTGTTAGTTACAGTTTGTGAGAACGGCAGACCAGACGTATTTTTGTTGAGTATAACGCTTTTAGGAGTCCCCTTTTTAGGAGCTTCGGCAGAAACTTTAGAAGATGGAGAGAGTTTTCCCTTCCCTACGATCGACGGTTTACGAACTCATTCAGAAGGCCGGCCTGATTAATTATAACTATAAACACGGGGAAAAGACTATAGATACGCGTTGGAAAACTTATTTTGTCCCCTGGGATCAAGTGACAACCATCTACCTACTTCCCCTTCGATTTTACAGTATGGTCTAATATTTGCGCTACTACCTTTGATAAAAGCAGAAACCCATTCCCCTCCCAGCTATGGGTAAAATAATAGGGCAGATTGGGCTTTCTAGTTGGGGTAGAGTAACCAGTCTAAAAGAAGGTAAAAACTCTGAATTGAAAGTGTTGTTTGGAGAATCTGTGGTATACACAAGTATTATTATTGTGTTATCAGTTCATCCGAATATGTGGCTGACTCTACACAAGATGTCAGCACTATAAACAAATCACCTGTGTGGATGATTTACACACAGTTTCAGCTTAGTTAATCGTCGTCATCGATGCCGACGGCGAACATTATTTATTACTAGCAGTACTGACTAGTATTAGATACGGCTTTTAAGATAGTCATTGATAAGCTGGATAGTATGACTTAGTATGAACAATCTGAAGCGAGTCAAGAAGCGGAGAGAGAAAGAGAGATAGAGAGAGATAAAGAAGAAGAAGAAGAAGAAGAAGAAGAAGAAGAAGAAGAAGAAAGTGTGTATGTGTGTGTGGGAGAGAAAGACAGGGAGAGACAAAGAAATAGAAGAGAAGAGAAAAAGAGTGAGAGAAATAGAAGTAAAAAGAATACATACATATATATATATATATATATATATATATATATATATATATATATATATATATATATAGGAGAGAAATAGAGTAGAACAAAAGAAAGAAAGAAAGAAAGAAGAAGAAGAAGAAGAAGAAGAAGAAGAAGAAGAAGAAGAAGAAGAAGAAAGAAAGAAATAGACGAGTAGAAGAGGGAGAAATAGACTATCAGAAAGAGAAATAGAGAAGAAAGAAAATAAAAAAGAAATAGACGAGAAAAGAAAGAAAGAAATAGATTTGAAAGAGAGAGAGAGAAATGTTTTCTTTGGTTTATTTGTTTAAAACCAACTTTTTTATGGATGCTTAAATGCAGAAATGTTATTCATTTCCAAAAATTATGGTCTCCAATTATGTACGGTTCAAAAATATATCTTCACAATTATTTTAAACCGATAAACATTTCATATTTTGTCATTATATTAACCTTTTAAGAGCCACGGTATTAATATAGATCAAAATCGTCTTAAATATTATGTCAAACTGATTTGGAGGAATCTTCGTGGTGTTGTGGCTAACATGTTAGACTGGAACGTCATAGTAAGCGAGTTCAAACTCTAGTCGCGCTATTACGTTCACTTTTGGACTACTGCCTTTCGGAAAAACCCACTTATCTCTTCAGCTACGGGTAAAAATGGTACCACTACTGATTTTTCTACAAGGATGGCTTCGGCATTAAATAACCCATGAAGGTTGATTTGCAATTAAACAAAGAAACCAAACTGTTCTATTTGACCCATAGATGGGACCCTAACAGTAGCTAGCATTTTATGGCATATCAACCATTGTTTGGTTTGGTTTCTTTGTTTAATGGCATATCAACTCTTTTTAGGTTATTTAATGCCAACTCCATTCTCCTAGAAGAGCAGTAGTGGTACTATTTAACCCATAGCTGGGAGGACAAGGGGGCTCATACCTTTCCCGAGGGTATTTGCCCGAAAGTGAACGTAATAGCGCGACTGGAGTACGAACTCGCGTACTACGATTCCGCAGTTTTGTATCATGCCCAAGACGCCTATTTTGGGGATAAAATTTTACCCCTCAACACGGGATACAGTATTCTAAGGGCGTTTGAAAGAAGGGAATGGTATGTTGAAACATGGTTAAAAGAATGTAAGCCAAAAATAGCTTTAATTTCGCCATTGGCCTAATGAGTTGAGTGTTTTGTTAATGGTCCGGGAGATCGGGGTTCAATCTCAGGTCGAGTCATACCAAAGACCCAAAACTGGAACTTGATGCTGCCTTGCTTAACACTCAGCATTATAAGGTAAGGATCAAGGGTAAAGTGGTGCAATCCAGTTAACGGAGTAGCACCCCACTACACCTCGGTCTAGTAGCTATTGAAAAGGGAGCCTTCGGGTCACCCTCGACAAAGGTCGCTAACTTTACTTTTTTACTTACAATGTGTTGTCGGTATCCTTAAATATACAACTCAGTCAACTGGGGCTGTAGAATACACTGACCCATCTCTGCAGTGATGGTGAGGGTATAAACTTGGAGCTTATGAGTACCCCTTCACTGCCATTACTCCCAGGTCTATTTTGACCCAGAGTTATGATCTCATCTATGGATCAAATAGAACTATTTAATCACTTACTATATTTGAAACCATTTAACTAACAAATGATTAATATTAAACAGGTTTATTTGTATTAGAAAGCAATGTTTGAAACCATTTAACAGTGTGCAAACAAATGAGCTTTAGCTATTAAAAAATAATGTTACCTACCAAGCATTCACTAAAAAAATATGTATATATAAACAGAATTTGGCATGAAAAAATCATCAAAGATTGATATACCATTAAATCAAATAATCTAACTTAACCCAACCTTAAATATATGACAATCTAATCCATCTTGAAGCGCTTATCACGCCCTATTTTCAGCACTTCTTAAATGAGATCATTACACAAACCTGAGTTAGGACAGATGATTTAGTGTTTTGGATTAATACTGACCAATTTGTCCCAAAGGGAAGATTAAAATTGTATTAACTATCTGTATGGAAATTCTTCATCTCGAAAGCATCCCAAGTATCGGATTGTCTAGACAATAACGACTATTTTGAAATCAAAAGTTTATTACTATAACACTCACCTGCCGGGTATATGTTCCTAGTGATCAGATATTGTTCTACTTACGAAAGAAGCCGCTCATAGTGTAACGGTTATCGTCGCAGGTGACCTGAGTTCAAATCTTGTTGTCAGGACTGAACCTCTAGATGATATCACTTAGAATTGGATAAGCTAAATGCTTATATCCATTGTGGCACGGGTCCTGCTAGACAATTCAGAGTGACAGATATTGGCGTTCAGTTTATACAGTTCTAAGTGAAATCATCTGGAAGTTGCAGGTTCAATTCTTACTACCGGCGAAAATAATAAGGAAAACTCAACGTATCTCCATGTCCATGCACACAAGACGGAATATAAGTTCTTTAATCAAATAGACGACATCTCCACACTAAACGATATCTCTCTGAAACTAGTAGACAAGTTCACCTACCTAGGAAGCAGGGTCTCATCAACCGAGACAGACATCAACACGTAACTAGCAAAGGCATTGACAACTATCGATAGTCTATCGGTCATATGGAAGACACACCTGACAAATAAAATAAAACGCAGTTTTTTCCAAGCAGTAGTCGTGTCAATACTACTGTATGGAAGCACCACATGGACGCTTGCTAAACGTATGGAGAAAAATCTTGATGGCATCTACGCAAGAATGCTGCGAGCAATATTGAACAAGTCATGGAGCACCCCCACCACAAAGCAGCAGCTGTACGGTCACCTACCACCCATCACAAAAACTATCCAAGTTAGACGAACCAGACATGCGGGACACTGCTGGAGAAGTAGGGACGAACTCATAAGGGATGTACTCCGGTGGACCCCTTCGCATGGACGACTAGCTAGAACCTACATACAGTAGTTCTGTGCCGATGCGGCATGTAGCCCTGAAGACTTGCCGGAAACAATAGACGATAGAGAATGGTGGCGAGAAAGAGTCAGGGATATCCGTGCTGATGGCGTGACATGATGATGATGAACATAGCTTAACACTTGTACCCGGTCATGGTTAACGGAATAAGAACAATCTACCCCAGTTCAACGTTCTGTGAAGGTTCCCAGATTCGACAAGAAATACCCGAAGAAGGCCGAAAGGTACATCGACCGAAACATTTAAATATAACAATAAAAATTAAGACGATAGTTCGAATACTCTAAATAATAGAAAAAAAGAAATTTCTTTTTTCCCCTTGATTTGATATCTTGATTTGTGAGTTCTATTTATGGGTCAAATAGAACAAATTTCTGGCGTTAAATACTACTTGAAACCATTTAACTGTGTGCAAACAAATAAGCTCTGGTTCGTTTAAAAATTATGCCACCTACAAACTGTTCGCTTTCAAATATGGGTCTCTCTCTTTCTTTCTCTTTCTGTGTGTGTGTGTGTGTGTGTGTGTGTGTTGAACTGGATTTGGCATTAAATAACCCACAGAGGCTGATATGTCATAAAGCACAACCATATCAAAGCAAACTAAATTTGGGATTAGTCTGTGAGTCAAATTGTAAAAAAAGGTCAAATTGTGGAAAAGGTCAAATTGTGAAAAAGGTCAAATTGTGGCATACAATGGTAGTATACTGTCACATGATCTTTGTCAAATTTTGAAAGCATGACCACACATTGTCGGGCAGTAATTGATGCTAATGGATACTCTACAAAATTTTAAGAGGTCCTCATTATCATCTAGTCGCACCACCAGCACGGATATCCCTGACCCTCACTCGCCACTCCTCCCAATCGTTCATCGCTTCTGGCAGGTCCTCAGGGCTACATGCCGTATCCTCACAGAGCTGCTGTATGTAGGTTCGAGCTAGTAGCCCTGCTTTTGCTCGGCCATGTGAGGGGGTCCATAGGAGAACATCACTTATGATCTCGTCCCTGCTTCTCCAGCAGTGTCCTGTATGTCTGGTTCGTCTAACTTTGATAGTTTTCGTAAAATTGTACTAACGTGTCATAAACTACTTCAATTATCATCAATTGTGTTAATGAAATTTTTTTTCATGTCAGCAGTCTGTTTTTTTTCCCCGATTCTGTTTTAGTGATACGGGCAGAAGACTGCACTTAATGGTGTTCGGCCTTAAGGCTGCAACTTCTCTACTCTCCAGGTATTAATATTCTATGTCAGAATCAATATAAAGTTTGATGTGAATGGTGGTATTTTTTACAAGTACAGTGGCCATGCCTTATTTATTGCCAAATTACGGTGTAAGGTTTCTGTTGTTAAATTTTCTTTCTAATATTTACCTCGTTTTTCTGGCATATTCTTTGTCGACCTTTACTTCTACAGCATTATCGTATATCATATTACCAAGTATGTATTTACCTAACCCCTCCCTCACGGGCAGGAAGTGACACAAGGTCATTGGCGCCTACTAGCATTGGTTATAAGAAATATTTTACAGGCGAGGGAAGTAATCCTCCCTAAACTGCAAAATCGTTATTACCTTAAAAGCAATCATTACCTTAAAGATAATTATTGTTCAACCTTTGACCTTAATCTTATAATCATTTCAGAAATCAAATCCGAATTTCTTTCAGAACAGCTGACGCGAATGCAACACAAGAAAATTTTTTTTTACAATTCATCCATTCTCGCGATATCACGGTTGTTATATACTATGCCTATCTTAGTTTGACACAAAGCTATAAGTAATTGGCACCCAGTGAGAATCAAACTCACCAGGGCCTACGTGAGCGAGGTGCTCTATAATCATTTACTAAGCTTGGCTTTGCACAAGGCCAGATGCGTAGCGCACTCCGAAAATCAACCTCTTTTATAACAGTTTGCTTGACGATCTTGCTAAATGCAGGTAGACCATAACAAGTTGAATACGATTCCCACTGGGTGCCTCATACTTTTTGGATTCTGTTTCAGACTTCTTCCCTTTTCTTTTTCTTTTTTCTTTTCCATCTTTCTTCCTCTTTTCTCTTTTACTCTCTTGATCCTTTCATTATTTAAAAAAATATTTTCGTTCTTTTTCTTTCGTTATATTTTTCTTTTTTTCCCCCTGTTCCTCGTGGTCATCATTCCATTATTTTTTCCTCTCTTTCTTCCATTTTCCTTCACCTTTCATATTTATCTTTCTCACCCTTCATTGCTCATCTTTCTTTCCAGTTTTCCCTCTTTCTTTTTCCTTCCTTCCGGCGATTTTTATTTTCTTCTCTTCTTTTTTTTTATTTATGTTTAATCTTTTTTTTTTTCCTTCCTTATGCTTCTTCTATTTTTTCATTCTGCTGATTTTCGTACCCATTAATATCTTTGTTTCAATAAATGAACAAATAAATGAATAAATAAAAATGATTATTATTTTAAGAGTTGATAATCAAAATTACCGGAAGTACAAAGGCTCATGGGAAATTTTGGATCGTCTCAGTTAGAAGGAAACACAAATCAGATGTTTAATTATATCACAGCAAATATAAAAAATGAGAAAACTCCCCAAACATTCGTCTGGCCATTTTCCAAGTACAAAAATACTTCCAAAAGTTCCCGTAAATCAAACAACCTGCATTCCACTTGAGAAATTTCCAGCAACCAAAAGTTTTCTTTTATATTCCAATAAAACATTTGATACGACTCGGATAGGAGAAAATTGTGTAGGTTAGTCAATTGACCTTGACTTTCGTCTCTTTCGTCTCTTTCTTGCTTTCTTTCTTTCTTAAAACATTTTTTCTTTTTCTTATTCATTTTTCGACCATTCCTTTCTTTTTGTTTCTCCTTGTTTTTCTCTTCCTTTCTATTTATTCCTTATCTCTCTTTTTCTTCCTTTCCTTCCTTCCTTCATTTCTCTTTCTTTCTTTCTTTCTTCATCTTTATTATTTGTTTGTTTTCTTTTATTCCATTTATTTTTCTTCTTTTATATCATTTGTTTACATTTCTGTATATTTCCCTTTCCTTCTGTCGTTTCTTTTATTTCCCTTTCATTTCTTTCTTTGTTTCTCTTTCTTTCTTATCTTTCCTTTCTTTCTCTTTGTTTTCATCTTTCTTTCTTTCTTTCTTTCTTTCTTTCTTTCTTTTATTTCCCTTTCATCTCTTTCCTTGTTTCTCCTTCTTTCTTTTCTTTCCTTTCTTTCTCTTTGTTTTTCACTTCCTTTCTATCCATTCCTTTCTCTTTCTTCCTTTCCTACTTCTTTCTTTCTTTCTTTCTTTTTTTCTTCCATTTTTCCCTTTCTTTCGTTTTTCTCTTTCTTGCCCTTCCTTTTCTCCCTTTTTCTTTCTTTTTTGGCAAGAGATAATGGTTTGGTTCCAATTCCAAAAGATTGATCGTTGTCTCAAGATATTTTGATAACTTGCAAGATGTTCCTGAAGAGTAGACCGAACTTGTTTGAAATTGATAAACATCACTTGGAATTTTCAAAAAAGTTGAACTTTCTTTTTTTCTTTCTTTCAAAGATTACATGAATTAACCCAGATCTCAACATTCCAAGCAACGAAAAGCGCAACGAAGCTCAAACTCTTATTCATTTATTTATTTATTTATTTTTACCATTCATAACATGGATGTTAAGGATATTTTTGTTGCTGCTGCTGATACAATTTCATCAGTTTCGACAACAAATATTCCAGTACAGTTTTTCGTACAATGAAAATGAAAAGTTAGTATTTTCCTTTTCTTTCTCATTTAAATAATACAATTCAAAGACCTTGACCGAGAACTAAGGACAAATTAGAACATAAGGTCAAGGCCGTGTATTGGGAATCATCTCTAAAGCATTAAACCAGTGCTTCTCAAACATTTCACTTGTAACCCAAAATAGTTTCCAGTCACCCCTAAATAAATTAATTGAATATCAATTTACAAAGTATAGCTAATCTATCAATATTTAATACAATTTACATGAAAAAAGTATTGGCCAATTGGTTGAGTGGTCGCCAATGGTCCGAGAGACCTGGGTTCAATCCCAGGTCGCGTCATACCAAAGGCTTTAAAACATGGTACTTGATACCTCCTTGCTTAACACTCAGTAATACAAGGTACTTATCAAGAGTAAAGTGGAGCAATCCAGAGAAAAGAGTAGCGCCCTCCCTAACACCGCGGTGAAGTAGCTATTGAAAAGGGAGCCTTCTGGTCGCCAACTTTTTTACTTTACATGAGAAAAGAATCAGTAAACTATAAATGCAAATTGAATTATTTCTTAATGGAAAGGATAGATTTGGTGGGCACTGAGGAGATCCTAAATATTAGGCTGCTGGTTTACTCTGTGTTCAAAATGCTTTTCTGTTAGCTTTGTAATAATGCTCATGGCTAAAACCAGATTCCTCCTATACGAATCTGGAAAAGCTAATAAAATTAGCTCAACAGTTGCACAAAATATTTTGCTACAGTCTTCGTTTATCCGGTAATATCCATTTGTAGTCTTTTCACTTGCATCTTCCGGCTGGTTGCTTTGTCAATGATTTCTGCGTCCACGCCGTATTTTTAAAGATTCGCAGGACGGGGATCGATGCAACTCGGTCGGAGCGTCTTGTGACAAATCAATAAGTTAATAGGAATGATGGTTGTTTGGTTTGTTGGGTTTTATGGCATATTAACCGTTGTAGGTTATTTAATGCCAAATCCATTTTTATGTAAATAATCTGTCCTATTTAAAACAATTCAGTTTAGCATAAGGACACAGTTTAATTGTCAAAAACATTTCCATTTCTAACTATTCAAGCAGTTATATGTAACAATTCAGCTAAGTGTAAATACAGTTTTAATGTCGAAAAACAGTTCTATTTGAAATATTTCAGTTAAGCATAAGCAAGCAGTTTAAATGTAAGTACGGTTTAATTGTCAAAAACATTTCTATTTCAAGCTATTCAGTTTATTTAAACAATTCAGTTTAGCATTAGTATGCTGTTAGTTCTATTTAATACATAGATAGGGCCCTATCAGGTGCTACCATTCCGGGCCAGAGTGGACCTGGGAGCAATGGCAGTAAAGGGGTACTCCTCATTCCCCAAAGCTCCAGCACTGCTGTAGCCTCACCATCAGATTGTTTAGTATCATATCCAGGACACTCATTTGGGGGTGGGGTCTTACCCCTCTGCAGAGAAGGAGTCAGTGTATTCTACAGCCCCAGCTGACTGGGCAATAATAGGAATGAGTTACCGAAGATGTTGTCAAACTCCAAGAATGAGACAACTCTCTGTTAACAATAATAATGTCAGTTGTTATTGCAATGTACCCATACAAAATAGTAAAAGAAAAAGCTTCACCCACTAAGTGCCAAAGAACAGACACGGGGAAGAATTTGACAGAAATTTTTGCTCTATGTGAACTAGCATGGAATTTATCTGTAGAAAAGGTGGTCTTGGTGCGGTCCGAAGAACTTTGATGGCCTGGAACTTAGTTAATTCTTTCGTCGGAGTCTCCTTCTAGCGGTAGTTTCCGAATCTCATCTTCTCCCTTATTCCCTTCTTAGTAATTTACGAAGCTTTTTGTTAAAATGTAGAATAAGGCTGTATGAATGAGGAACCCAATGAGCCTCGAACTCACTCATGAAGGTTTGCTTGGCTAGCTTGCAAACCATTACACCACCCTAGGCTTTGATTAAAACAATCTCGGAGACGATCTTTTATCGAAGAAATTTGTAGATCTAAAAATCTGATAAGTCAGCCAATTACGGACCAAGCCATATCGCATTTTATTGGCCAGTCAACGGGGGTGGGTAATTTACTAAGCTTTTTGCTTAGAATGAAAGGAACCTCGAACTCACTCGTGTAGGTTTACTAGTCGAGCTTGCTTACCATTACACCACCCGAGGTGCTCTTGGCCAGTCGACGGGGATTTAGCTTTCATTCACAGAGATAGAAGTGAGTAAAGCAAAAAATACTCCTGAACAAGTGTCAACCGGCTCGTCAACTGGATGCGATCTAGAGAGGTCCCACAGAGTGCGTAACGTCTTCCACCAAAAGATAGCAACTACAACTTTTGACAGCTTTAATAAACTCGTCAACTTAGTAGTTCCAGTGACCTTTTCTTGAACCTGTAAACTCTGAAGAATTAACTTTTATCCAACATTTTGATTTTAATGTTCTTCATTTTAATAAAATTACTTCAGACTTACAAGAACCCCCACCAAAAAAAAAAAAAAAAAAAAAAAAGAAAGAAAGAAAAATAAAAGGACCAAATAAACAAACCAAAAAAAACCCAACATTAAACAAAAATAAAAATGACTTCTTTTCTAGTTAATTTTTAAACGCCAGGGAAAATTCTCGTTGTCATGCAATTCTTTTAAATGTATACATAGATCAATTGTCTAGTGGGCTGGGGTTGTAGAATACACCAACTGCTTCTTTGCTGAGGGGTACGAGCCCCCACCCCCACGAGTTTCCTGGATATGACACTAAGCAATCTGATGGTGAGGAATGGTGAGCACTCCTTCATTGAAATCATTCTCTGGTCTACTCTGGCCAAAAGAGGTAGCATCTGATATCAACCACTGTGGGTTATTTGATACCAAAGCTATCCTTGTTGAAAACATTAATAATATTATTTGACCAATAGCTGGACGATAAGAGAGTTAATACATTTCCCAAGGGCATAAGTCGGAGTGCGTTGTTGTCGGCCAGAATGATGAAAAGAGTCCTAGAGCCCCAAAGAGACTTGCCGTCACTTAGACTCCAGTATAACGCTGGTGTAAAAACTCGCAAGGAATAATATAATAATAGTCATTTACTATGCTTTGTTCGCCTATGGCCCGGGAGACCAGGGTTCAATTCCAGGTCGAGTCATACCAAAGACTTAAAAAATGGTACTAGATACTTCCTTGACTAACATTCAACATTATAAGGGACGTATCAAGTGTAAGATGGAGAAATCCAGGGGAAGGAGTAGCGTCCTCCCATACACCTCGGTGTAGTAGCTATTGAAAAGGGAGCCGAATTTTCTGGCTTCATAAAATATACCGTAAGTAAAGTAGATTAAATTATTTGAATTCATGGTATAATTTTTTTCCAAGCCGTACAGAGGAAAATGGGTTTGGTTTAATGGTATATCAACCCTAGTGGGTTATTTAATGCCAAATCCTATTTAAAGATATATGATTTATTAGCAATTAGTTGGTAAATAATATTAATTCTAAACGACTTTGAGCTGATTTGTTTGTACACTGCGTAATGGCTTCGAGTAATGCTAATACTAATAATTCAATTTAACATCAGTGATTTCTTAGCACACAGTAAAATGGTGTTAATGTAAATGATTAAACAATTCTACTTGACCCATAGATAGGACTTTAACAGATACTATTTACCAACCCCTCCGCTCGGGCAGGATATGACACAAGATCAATTTTTAAGCGGAGTTTAACAGGTTTGAATTCAGAGTTTTCCTTCTCCTAGACTAGTTGCTTCATCAAGGCTGAAGAACCCAGTCTATCCTACTATTTACCCATAGCTGGAGGGAGAATAATTGGATTCATACGTTTTCAAAGGGTATTAGTGCTATGTGAAATGCAACCAACCTCGTTCAGGATTTGAACTCGTGTCACCGTTTCCATTTCCTACAGCGATAACCAATACACCACGGGCAGATACAACCACTCTAGGTCTGAGTGGACCTGGGAGTAATGACAATGAAGAGATATTCCATAATCACAAAGATTGGACACGAGCCTCACCATCAGTTGCTGTTTAGTGTCATATCCAGGACACATGTTGGGAGAATCTTACCCCTCTGCTGAGAAAAATGTTATTGAACTACCTGATATTGAGGTGAGACTAATGGAATTCCTTGACAAAAAATTAGAATTAATTATTAGTTGTTCTTCCCTTCAATTTTTATGACAACATTATTTCTTTCAGGTATGGATTTTACTAATTTAAAGCAATATTCTTTATTAAAGTGGTTCCCACAGCAGTGAATAGATCTTCTTTGGCGGATAGAGCCTTCTCATGGACCATCACAAAAAAGTATTCATTCATTTACAATTGGATTTATATCCGAACTGTTCGCTGGCCGCATCATTGATTTTATATACCTTCCAGGAAGAAAAGTTTTTCCCCCTCTATGACAAGATGTATTTTCGACCTGAAAAATGGCTTCATAATCGCCAAATTAATTTTCTGGCGATGTCATCATCATCATCATCATCATGTCGTGCTGGTAGCACGGATATCCCTGACCCTCTCTCGCCACTTTTCCCTATCGTTCATCGCCTCTAGCAGGTCTTCTGGACAACATCCCGTATCCTCACATAGTTGCTGAATGTATGTTCGTGCTGATCGTCCTGCTTTTGCACGGCCATGTATGGGGGTCCATAAGAGTACATCACTTATGAGTTCGTCCCTGCTTCTCCAGCAGTGTCCTGCATGTCTGGTTCGTCTAACTTGAATAGTTTTCGTGATAGGAGGCAGGTGGCCGTACAGTTGGTGTCTTGTGGGGTGTTGCCGCCAGGACTTGTTCAAGATTGCTCGCAGCATTCTTGTGTAATTGCCGTCTAGCTTCTTCTCCAGCCGTTTTGTTAGCGTCCATGTAGTGCATCCATATAGCAGTATCGATGTGACCGCTGCCTGGAAGAAACTGCGTTTCATTTTATCGGTTAGGTCTGATTTCCATATAATCGATAGCCTATTGATAGCTGTCCATGCCTTCGTTAACCTCGTGTCAATGTCCTTTTCGGTTGATTCGACGCTGCTTCCTAGGAAAGTGAACTTGTCTACTAGTTTAAGAGGGGTTCCGTTTTGAGTGGAGATGTCACCCGTTTGGTTATAGCACATATATTTCGTTTTGTGTGCATTGACATAGAGGCCTATGCCAGCGGCTGCTCGTTCCAAACTATGCAGTAGTGTTTCGGCTTGGTTGGGTGTATTTGCTAGTATCTCTATGTCATCTGCGTAGTCGGCGTCGGTAATTGTTTTTGCGGGGTACCTTCTGCTTCTTTTCTTTGTCAGCTCGAAGCCGTTCTCTCTGATTTTGTCAATCGATGTTCTAAGTACGTAGTCTAGACAAATGATAAAGAGGTATGGAGCTAGCGTGTCCCCTTGTAGTACTCCTGCTACAATGTCGAAGTATTCTGTGTCTCCATCTGGTGATCGTACTTTTGCCAGCTCACCAGGCGCGTTAAATGACATGCAATCCTTTAGAATGAGTGAATTGGGAAATTTTTTTTCAGCATTCATCTTTATAGGTATCATTTGAATGACATCGGATAAAAGTTTAAGCATTACCTCTACAGAAGGATTTTTTTTTTTTTGATTTCTTATGTATGAGTCCTGAATTTCTTTTGCAGATTAAACTTTATTGTTCGTGAAATTTGAAACTGATATTATTATTCAACAGTTGAAGTAACAGCAAAATACATTAAGTCACTTGTCTTTGAATACGGGTATGAGAAATCAACTGATTTCCATACTAAAAAAAGGTGTTGATTTTTGTGCAAAAAATAGGGTTAGGAAACTGTAACTTTCTGTTGTATACTGGCTCGTACTACGTTGCTTCCAGTGTCACGGAAGTATAAAAGATGCTGTGTTTCTTAAGCACGGGAAACAGAAGCAGAAGCAGAGACAGAAGAGCTGTGAAAGACGTCGGTCAGTAGAAGACCAACTTCAGACGAAACACCTACAGCGAGAGACTTATAATACTAGTTTTATATAATTACGGAATGGTTTTTTTTATATTAATCATTTTTCCTTAATTATACTTTATCATTCGGTTTGGTTGGGCTTTGAACTATTCGGCTCTTAGTGCAGGTGCACACACATTGAGTACAGTTCACGCTCGCGCGCAGAGGATATGACAATCACAAATGTCATAATAAAAACCCCAGATAGGAAATAGGACTGGGGTGTGAATGACGTCATGGCCGGAAGCGATAGGCTGAGAATTTGGTGATTTTGACAAGGACGTTAGTTAAGACTCGACTCCGGGCCAGTCCAGGTGGGGGGTTGACTGTGGGCCATGTAGGAACCGTCAGCATAGTAAAAATTGTGTCTCTCTCTCCTCGTGTTGAAAAACTATAGTCAAGAAGTTAATAAACCTTTCGTACCTGAACAACGGAGTGTTGTCAGTGTTTCGTATTTCCCTGCATCTGTATAGTTGTATTGTGACGATACAACACTAGTCAGACTGTACCACTTGAGTTTAACTCTATTTCACTGTGTATCGTTTCTTTACAACACTTTTGTATCTGTATTTTTGCGTTTTATGACCAATCAGTGTATAAGCGCTAATTTTAAGATTTCTTTGAGAATTCGCAGATGACTATATTTGAGTTGCCGCGAAAAATTAGAAGGTTCACAACCCACAACTCAGCTGGGGCTGTAAAACACACTGACTGCACCTCTACAGAGGGGTAAGACTCCCCCCAACGAGTGTCTTGGATATGACACTAAACAATCTGATGGTGAGGTTCCAGCAGTGCTGGAGCTTTGGGGAATGCGGAGTACCCCTTCATTGCCATCCATCCCAGGTCCACTCTGGCCCGGAATGGTAGCACCTGATAGGGCCCTATCTATGGGTTAAATAGAACTAACAGCATACTTAAGCTAAACTGAATAGTTTGATTAAACTGAATAGTTTGAAATAGAAATATTTTTGACAATTAAATCGTACTTACATTTAAACTGTGTGCATATGCTTAACTGAAATATTCCAAATAGAACTGTTTTTCGACATTAAAACTGTATTTACACTTAACTGAATTGTTACATATAACTGCTTGAATAGTTAGAAATGGAAATGTTTTTGACAATTAAACCGTGTTCTTATGCTAAACTGAATTGTTTTAAATAGAACAGATTATTTACATAAAAATGGATTTGGCATTAAATAACCTAGAAAGGTTAATATGCCATAAAACCCAACAAACCAAACCAAACCAAAATAATTTAAGAAATCGTTTCTCTCTGTTAAAAATACATTTCAGATTCATTGATAAATCACCAACTTTTTAAAATCTAATTACGAGCCTATCCCACTCTTATAAATAGCGATAAAATAAATATTTCTTCACTTGGTATGAAATTATTTTGAACTAATTGTCTTTATTAGGAATCCTTTTGAGATGAGGCTTCTTAATCTGAGAATTATTAATTCATCTATTTATTTTTTTGCGGACTTTTGTCCTCATCTTAGTAGTTTTTTGTTGTTTTTTCTCACTACGTTTCGGCCAAATTTCACCTCGGGCCGTCTTCAGGTGATTAACCACGACCTCGGATAGGAATGCTGAGTCTTGTAACCGTATCCTCAGTAATTACTGCCGTCCATAGTTATTGTCTATCGCACCACGTTTTTGACTAAGTAACCCTCTGGCCGGCTTGAGTAGGAATTGAAACCGCTATCTTCTGGCAATGCTCACCTGGAACCGTAGAGACTCAACGCCTCTATCCGCTGAACTACTCAACTTTCGGCTTATTTCTTTTGAGTGAAAATTTAAATGATTTTTTTCAATTAGAATGCCTATAATTCCAACATTGTTTAATTATCTTAAAATGAACGAATATGTTATTGTTTACATAGATTTATCAATACTTCTATTAAAGCCTTTGCTTGCGGATAAAAAAAAAAATTCAGCGGCTGCCGTATATACGTTTAACGTATAAATATATTTCTCTCTACATAGTGACACACTCACACAAAGATCTTTTACACACACAAAATTAATCCATTAGATTAAGACTAAACAAAACTGCTATATTTCACGTATGAATCTTCACTTTCTTAAAAATATTTACGCTTGGACTAATGTTATCTTTTCCTACAAGAAAAGACTATATAACTTCGGTTTTTCGACAAACTTTTCACTCACTTTAAAGAAATAAAAAATCATTCATTTGTAGATCAGTGTTTTATTCAATAATTTACACCTTTGTCGGATACTCCGGCGTTCTACTGTCTGGCAGGAAATAACTGGTTACACATCAGCTAGATTGGGGGGGGGCAAAATAGGAAAAAGTTATTTTAGATGATGACATACTTAAGTCTTTTTCAAGGAAAGAGTAATTTTATTTTTAGATATCATAAAACACCCTTACAGATCGTTACACAACCATTCCTGTCAATTTACTTAGGTTTTGAAATAATAATTAATATCATTATAATAAGTGAATAAAATTAATCATCAACAATAATTAAAAGTAATTAGAATAATAATAATAATAATTAATAAAATACACCATTTTTGACAGCTTTTAAAATGTGATCTGACAGCTGCCGTTTAAAAATCTTTTTAAATGGAAGTTAATGCGAAACATATATAGTAGGGCATACACGGCTTGAACTTTTGGGTTTATGCGATAATATAAGTATTTGCATCACCAGAAAAAAATGGGAAAGGGAAATACTTCTCTGTATAAGGTTGGGGGAGAAAAATCCCTTTATTTAGAAAAACCCGGCACACCCATTTTAGGGACATCTCACCCACTCCCATTGTTTCTTTATCCTTATCTAAAGAGTTAGGTAGATAAACTGTGATTGCGGGAGTTACATACATCCATACATACAAATGATTATGCAAACTCCCCTCACTTTGTAAAAGGCCAGTATTCAGTAGTGTAGCACTTGGTGAGGAACGAAATCTTCACATCAAAAAATTAACCTGTGACACAAAATTGCTTAATATCATGCCACAATCGGTGCACTATGTATACAGATATGAGTGAATATTCGAGAGGCTGTCGAAAAGTTCTTGGTCCGACCAAAGACGTGTATGGCCTCGAACGATTAAACGTACAAGCTTTTTTTTTGGTTGAGCCTAGAAACTTTTTGACTGCCCTTTGTATGTCAGAAGTATATATCATTACTGACTATTGATCAATCTATTAAAAGTTGTAATTTACTAACTTTACCTAATTAAGTACAAGGCCAAAAGTATTGAGCACCCAGTGCATCAAATTCAAAATGATCAGCATTGACCGCCCCATTCGCATAATGGTTAGAGTGTTCGCCAATGGTCCGGGAGACTGGGGTTCAATCTCAGGTCGAGTCATACCAAAGACTCAAAAATGGTACTTGATGCCTCCTTGCTTAACACTCAGCATTATAAGGTATGGATCGAAAGTAAAGTGCAATCCAGAGAAAGGAGTGCCCCCTCTCCTATACCTCGGTGTAGTAGCTATTGAAAAAGGAGCCTTTGAGTCACCGTCGACTGAGGCCGCTAACTTTACTTTAACTTTGCAACATATGGGAGCACTCATATATACTTTATCTATTTATATACTAAGTTTAGCACAGTTGTGCCACGAGACCAGTGATATGGAATACCCAGTGCGAATCGAACTCATTAGTAATGGTCTGATAATTTACTTCAATAATCATTACACTACGTGAAGAGCCCAGTTTAATTTAACTCAAGGTCAGATGTTTGGAGTTATTAGTGAGAATCGAACTCACTAGTCATGGCACGATGCACTCCTATACGCATAATATACAGGGTGTCTCAAAATAGATGCAACCCTTTAATATGATAATGATTTATTACTGTGATAAGCCCAATGGTGGTCATTTGGAACATGTCCTGTGAAAAATGCATCCTTTTTGCTAGAGACATCAAATCAATGTTTTTTAATTGTTATTATATCAGCTTCCTGAACATGTAACCTTTTTTTTTTTTTTTAGAGTTTCTAGTCTCAGTAATAAATCTTTATCATATTAATGGGTTGCATCTATTTTGAGACAGTTTTGAATGATTTTGTCTCGAAATAAGTAGTGATGCAAAATATTTTTTCCTCTCTTGTCTAAGACATTGTGATCAAGGATTAATAGTTGTAATAGTATACTATTTTCAAATCGGAAACAAAAAAGAACGCAAGATTATTATTAGTTGAGTTATTAGCAGTCACATGGGTCCCATGTATATTGAGACACCCTATATCAATGGGTTGCATCTATTCTGAGACAATTTTGAATAATTTTGTCTTCAAATAAGTCATCATCATCATCATGTCGTGCCACCAGCACGGATATCCCTGACCCTCTCTCGCCACTTCTCCCTATCATTCATCGCCTCCGGCAGGTCTTCAGGGTTACATCCTGTGTCCTCACATAGTTGCTGTATGTAAGTTCGTGCTGGTCGTCCTGCCCTTGCACATCCATATGTGGGGGTCCACAGGAGTACATCGCTTATGAGCTCGTCCTTGCTTCTCCAGCAGTGTCCCGCGTGTCTGGTTCGTCTAACTTGTATAGTTTTCGTGATGGGGGGCAAGTGACCGTATAGTTGGTGTCTCGTGGGGTGTTGTCGCCAGGACTTGTTCAATACTGCTCTCAACATTCTTGTGTAATTTCCGTCTAGTTTTTTCTCCAGCCGTTTAGTTAGCGTCCATGCAGTGCATCCATATAGCAGTATCGATACAACCGCTGCTTGGAAGAAACTGCGTTTCATTTTATAAGTGACACAAAATATTTTTCCTCCCATGTCCAAGGCATTGTGACTGAGGATTAATCGTCATCATGTCGCGCTGCTAGCACGAATCTCCCTGACACTCTCTCGTCACCCGTCTGTATCGTCCATCGCTCCCGGTTGGTCTTCCAGGCTATATCCTGTATCGGCACAGAGCTGTTGTATATAAGTACTAGCAAGTCGTCCCACCTTTGATCGTCCATGAGTATATCGCTTATAAGTTCGTCCTTATTTCTTCAGCAGTTTCCCGCATGTCTGGTTCGTCTAACTTGGATAGTTTTCGTGATGGGTGTTAAGTGGCCGTACAGCTGCTGTTTTGTGGGGTGTTGCCTCTAGGACTTGTTCAATACAGCTTGCCGGATAGTCAAAATTTGTGATGTAGTGGATCGATTTCTCCGAAAGCCATTTTGGTTCTTCCTAAGTATTTCTCAATTTTCGGTTCTATGCGGTTGCGTAGTAGAGCATTGTAGATCTTTGCCGCTATGAATGTAATGGTTATATTATGGTAGTTCTTGGCTATTCCGAGGTCATCCTTCTTAGGAAAAGGGAGGGTGCATCCCTTTGTCCATCTGTCTATTGTGTTTTGGTTATATACGGCATTACAGTGTCGGAGCAGTATGTTGTCAATTTCCCTCGTCTTCCATACTTCTGGGGGTATTTCATCAAGCCCTGTTGTTTTCCCATTTTTAATTTTTCTTTGTACAGAGTCGAGTTTTTCTGGCATAAACTGTCCTAGTTTGATTTCAAGTTCATTATTAATAATTTTTGTGATTGGTTCATGCTTAACTTTCGGAGGTTTTCCGAGTAAATTCTCGAAATGTTGTTTTCACAGGTCTATTCGTTCTTCTTGGCTAGTAGTTTTCAGTTGTGTTCTTGCAGTACTCTTCAGTTTACTTCCTTTACCGTCTGCCATGCTATCCTAGATGGTCTATCTTCAACCGAGTCCCTAATCTTATTGATCTGGTTTTGTATGTATTCTGTTTGTTCTTTTAGGTATACGTTAGTTAATTCATTTTGTGCCTTCTTAAGTTTCTGTGTATTGATATTGCGTAGGAAGGCGATTTTCACGTCTGCACGCTTTTTTCTAACTGCTAATGTCTCCCATGGGACTCTAGGTTTAGTTCTTTGTTTAGTTGGTATGCATTCTACTGCCGCTTCTAAGTGGGCATTGACGAAGTTCTCATATTCGTCATTCGCGGTAGGTGTTTCTTATATCTCCTGAAGTGCATCGAATTTGTTTCCTATTGTCAACGTATATCTATCTCTAATATCTCTGTTGTTAAGCAGGGACCAGTCATAGTGTACGATTGTGGTTGTTCGGACTGCATTCCTCCGTAGGGCTCAATCGTATCTTAGCCGTGATAATTCGGTGATCGGAGGACACACCCTCGAAAGAAGAATATGCCTCGCAATTCAATATGCTATAATTCTATTTTTTTATCTATAAAGATGTAGTCTATCTGTGCTTTAGTATTATTTGCGTAGGTGTAGGTCAATAGTTTTCCCTTTCTTTTCTGTAATTTAGTATTTAGGCATGTTAATCTATTTTCTAGCTTGAAATCTGTTAGATGTTCCTCATTTCTGTTTGACGAGTTGTGTAAGCTGAATTTGTTGTTTATGTTTTTACCTATTGGGACATTCATGTCTCCACCGATGATAAGGACGTTGTGCTTCAGGATGCTACGAACAATGGAGGACAGCTCGTTATAGAAGGCGCTGAGGTCTGTTTCGTCACTATCAGCCCCTGTAGCAGGAAATGATTGTTGCGCTGGCGTTGCCATTAAACCTACCTACCGTCATCCCCGGTTGTATTTTCTCGATGCTATTTAGTGATTTTAGGGCCGATGGTCCTATAAATATACCAATACCCACTGTCGCGGCGTTGGCAGAGTTTTTCCATGCAGATGCCGAGACAAACATCCATCCATTGCCAGTATCGTGGTATTTTATATCTTCGCTATGAAGGTGTCTGTGTTCTTGTACGTATATTATGTCTATGTTATGATATATCGCAGAAGCTGTTTGCTCCGGTAGTTGGCCTATTCTATTTAAAGTTCTAACGTTGAATGTCGCTATTTGTATAGTGCTTTTACATTTTAGAAATTTTTGTTTTAGTTTGAGCACTGTAGTTGCTTTTTCGGACACTGCAGCCAGAGCTCCAACCCCAGCAGTTCGCGCATCTTTTCTACCCGCGCGAAGAGCGATGCGGTTTGGACTAGTGGTTTGAGTATGAGTCATTGTAATCTTTCGATGGCTGTGTTTATATTCTCATCTATAGAAGTCACCCTAATAGATGAGAAGCAGTAGTTCCTCGATCGAACTATTTGATCCTGGCCGTTGTCTCGCGTGTTTCGTCCGCTCAGTACCAGATTAGGCATGCTGCTGGCCCGTCACTGGGTTCGTCCGCCTTTACGTCCACCATGCTGCTTCCCATGGCTTCCAAGGTGTATCTAAAAAAGAAATAGGATTAATAGTTGTTATAGCATACTATTTTCAAATCTGAAACAAAAAAGAACACAACATTATTATTAGTAGAGTTATTAGCAGTCACATGGGTGCCGTGTATATTGCAACACCCTACATAATGCGTATGTGTATATAAGAGGGTCATTCAATGAATAAAAAAAAGCAAATTCATTTTTTTCAGAATTTATTTCCATGAATGTAACCTCGGCATCGTTTGGAATTGGTTCGTTGCAAAAATTATTTTAATTTCGCAAAAATGTTTTGAAAGAGTGCTCTAGGCTTGAACAGAGGTCTGTCTGGTTGAGAAGGGCAAACCATGTGAAATTTACTGAAGAAAATGTATGTACCTAACTCCTTCGTACACAAAGTCAATTCTTAAACGAAGTTTAACAGGTTTGAATTCAGTTTTCCTTCTTCTAAACTGGTTGTCAAACAAGGGCTGAAGAATCCAGCTCTACTGATTACCTATAGCTGGAAGGAGAATAATTGGGTTCATACTTTTCGTAAGAGCATTAGTACTATGTGAAATGCAATCCGGCTCGTCCAGGATTTGAACTCGTCTCGCCGTACCCATTACACCACAGGCACTTCCAGAAAATGTTATGTGTATGGAGAAGCATGTTTTAATCAAAAATCATTTACAAATGGGTTAACTATGTATTTGTCATAACAAGCCTGAGTCAAAGAGACAGTCTATGGAGTGGAAAAACTCTGACCTTCCGATAAAGAAAAAGTTCCGGGCGCAGCAGCCATTTAAGAAGATGATATTATATTGACAGTCTTGTAGGACATATAAGGATCCAGCTCTATTCATCTCCTTTAAAAAGGGTACAACTGTAAACGGTGCTTCCTACTGAAAACTTCTTAAGTAAAATTCAGCTTATTTCTTGAATGAACCTCGTATATACAAAATTCAGTACATAGTTAGTAAAAGATATTTACACAAATATCTATATTTAGGGCAGACTTGGTTATTTCGCCTTGGTTTGTTAACCAATCAAGAAGGAAAACTGAATCCAAAACCTGCTTTACGAAGCTTAAAAATTGACTGTGTTACATCCTGCCCGTAGTGGAGGGCTTGGATATATATATATATATATATATATATATATATATATATATATAAAGATGGCGTAGATATTAACAGCTTACAGTGACAGTCAGTTTTTCGCCTATGCGGTCATCGGACCAAGCGCTTTGTATCTATGCTCATCTAATTAAGATATATATACTCTATCACTGACATTGAGCACTATATATTCAGTGAGAGAGAGAGAGAGAGAGAGAGAAAGAGAGAGAGTAAGAAACAGAGAGAGAGAGAGAGAGGGGTAGAGAAAGAGACAGAGCGATAGTGAGAGAGAGATAGTGTGTATGTGTGTGTGTGTGTGAGAGAGAGAGAGAGAGAGAGAGACTTAATTTTAGTTTCTGCTTTATATAGCAAAATGGAGTTAGGAAGATTATGCTGAGTTCAAACTCGCATCGAAAATCCTTTGTTTTTACCCAGGTTCGAACGTCGAACGCTGGCCGCAGTAGTATATGCCTAGTCAACGAGGAGGTAGAAGTAAAAAGCCAGAATAATTTCCAGGCAGAGAGGCAGTTATTCCATACTTGAAAGATGGACTCAACATAATCATCTAAAAATCTCCTTTATCAATTTGGCCATGTGCCAGACTAAGTTTTCTAAAGATCTAATTAGGCATATATATATATATATATATATATATATATATATATATATATATATATATATATATCGTTGAGTAATATTGTGTTTGTTAGGGGTGGGATGTTCACATCTGACGAATATACTTACGGTACGTAGGAGTGAGCCAACGCAAGGAAGCGTGAATTTTTTTATCTATAGGCAATAAATTTTATCATGTTCAAATTATTATTATTATTATTATTTGGACCGCCCCCTTTTATCTTTAAGTTTTTGGAAGTTTGCCGACCCTGGGGCGCATATGCGAGTGAGGAGGATGGTTGGATTATTCACGGGGTCATTAAAGATATCAAACCTCATTACATCTGGTACTGCTGACCATCGTCAGAACAGGGATAAAGTAACAGAAATTGGAAATCTACCTGGCATGGTGTGATCCTGGTGCCACGCCCTCGCTTCTCCTGTAGCCTTAGAAAGATCTTGATTGTTGAAGAATTTGACGTACACTATTATTTATCTTTCAAATCCATGCGCCCGTTCCTTGAGTTTTTTTTCCCACTCTGTGTTAGACTCGCGAAAAAACAACACAACTGTGCTTGAAGTGTTCTTCTCTTAAACTTGTTGTGAACTTACAATGCATCATGGGAAGATTCTTAGATTCGTTGAAGTCTGCACGTCGTTCTGACACAGGTAAGCTTTTTTTTTTCTCTTAGAAACAGAAAAAAGAAAAAAAAATATGCAAACAAACTTCTGATATCTAGGTACTGGAGCTTTCTTCTTCTTTTTTTCTTTTAAAGTCATTTAATCATTACTAGCAAAAGATGGAACTAGTTTTTTGTGTTTGTGAGTATCTTTTATTTATTTATTTTTTTTGAGCTGAATATTTGATGGTTCTGGAAAGATTTTTTAGAAGATTGAGATGAAGTTTACTTTGTAAGTAGGAAATAATGTTATATTCCAGGGTTTGTCACGTCACTCAAATTGTTGTGTAAGTCACAGGAATGCCAGGGTATCAAAGTAAAAGTTCATTGCCAAGTCTGAATAACAAGTACTGATATTCAAAAACAAATTGAAAGATTGATGCAACATAATCTTCCCATCAATTTCCTCTTGTAACGTCCTAAGCTAAACT
>OY757930.1:67272915-67372915 GCA_963585895.1 Sepioteuthis lessoniana | reverse complement strand
TAGCCAAGCATTGTCATTCATTTAGAGAAATGATTGAAAATTAACAAAGAGGACATTCGAATCATTAGGAGAGTGAATTTTTATACGACTACGATTAAATGTATTAGAATAGAATCTTCACACTTTTTAGTTAAATTTTTCCCAACAATCTCGTGTGTGTGTGTGTGTGTGTGTGTGTGTGCAAGGTCTTCATAAGGATTTGCAACAGATTTAAAATGTTTCAAGAAAGATTGTGGTTAAGTTTAAGTGTGACAACCAAAAAGTAGATCAACAATACTTCATAAGTTGAATTTTCATCAACACCCTTAATATATATATATATATATATATATATATATATATATATATATATATATATATATATATATATATATATATAAAGTATTTTTTCATTTGCTTAAAGAATTGCAGAAATTATTTTTTATAGAATTGAATTAGTTAATGCGAAATAATTATTATTTATATGGCAAAGTCTCATCCCAAATTAATAAACTTATAAATGAACACGATGTTGCAGGTTCAAATTTTGAACGTAAAAAAAAAATTCGTTCTGCGACATTGTGTTCATTTATAAAAAATGTCTCTTACGATGAAGTTTTTACTTTGAAATTAATTAGACTCAAATAATTATTATTTCGTATTGCATTAGCTCACTAAATTAATTCAATTCTATAATATATATATATATATATATATACATATATATATATATATATATATCATGTCGTGCCGCTAGCACGGATATCCCTGACCCTCTCTCGCCACTTCTCCCGATGGTATCCTCACATAGCTGCTGAATGTATGTTTGGGTTGTTCGTCCTGCTTTTGCCCGGCCATATGTGGGGGTCCATAGGAGTACATCACTTATGAGTTCGTCCCTGCTTCTCCAGCATGTCTGGTTCGTCTAACTTGGATAGTTTTCGTGATTGGAGGCAGGTAGCCGTATAGTTGGAGCCTTGTGGGGTGTTGCCGCCAGGACTTGTTCAATATTGCTCGCAGCATTCTAGCCGTCTAGCTTCTTCTCCAGTCGTTTAGTTAGCGTCCAAGTAGTGCATCCATATAGCAGTATCGATATGACCGCTGCCTGGAAGAAACTGCGTTTCATTTTATCGGTCATGTTTGATTTCCATATGATTGATAGCTTATCGATAGCTGTCCATGGTGTCAATGTCCTTTTCGGTTGATGAGACGCTGCTTCCTAGGTAGGTGAATCTGTCTACTAGTTTCAGAGGGGGTTCCGTCTAGTGTGGTGATGTCGCCTGTTTGATTATAGCACATATATTCCGTTTTGTGTACATTGACATGGAGGCCAATGCCTGCAGCGGCTCGTTCCAAACTATGCTGTAGTGTTTCTGCTTGGTTGGGTGTATTTACGAGTAACCCTGTATACATACAACAACATTGTATTTTGAAGTACATTTTTGGAAAAATATTTTTTTTGCAATATAGTATTTTCGATTGCGGGAAATTTAATACATTCGAGTTGACAATACGTAATATCTAATCATCCGTTTTGATTGTATAATGTTTCACTTGAAATATTAAAATCCTGCCTTCTTTGGTTTAGAAAATTTTTCTCTATCATTTAAAGAAAATACTAGAGGTGTATTTATTTATAGACGATACTGTAAATACAGAACAAGGTTATTCTTCCGTATTATCGATTCTATTTTTGCTTTAAAATTTACTGAATTGACTTTGTAAGGAAACGAGAATTGTACAATTATCAAAAATGTATACCGTGAAATTTTCACGGGTACAATTAGTTAACACAGTTATTATTCTTGTATAACACGCGCAAGTGTGATATAGTACTCCTACTCAAATTTCGAAGAAGGCTAAGATCCCTCCCAACGAGTGTCCTGAATATGACACCAAACATTTTGATGGTGAGGCTCCAGTATTAAGCATTGGGGAATGTGGAGTGCCTCTTCATTGCCACCATTCCGAGGTCCACTCTGACGTGGAGTTGTAGCACCTGATAGGGTACTATCTATGTGCCATATAGAACTGTTGGGCATTTCAACATATGTTTATACTAAATCGAATTGTTAGAATTTAACTGTGTGTAAACAAATAACAGATGTTTAATTGAATTGTTACTGATACATAGCAATACTTGAAACAATTTAACTGTGTGCAAACAAATGAGTAATGTTGAATAGAATTATTAGTCTTGAATAGCAATTATTGAAAATCTTGAACAGTGTGCCTAAATTGAATTATTGGTATATAGCAATACTTGGAACCATTTAACCTGAATGAACAATTGAGTTAAAGTTCAATGCTTGGAACCACTTAACTGTGTGCAAACAATGATTAATATTGAATAGAATAAGTAGTGTTATCTCACAATAAGTGAATTCATTTAAACTGTGTAGGAACAACAGCAATAATGATGTGCAAACAAATCAGTGTAAAATAATTAGCGACTCTGGTTGATTACGAGATTTACAGGTCCACCACGCGACGGTGGAAGAGAAAGGAAAATATATCAAAAGGGAAAAACAAATAGGAAGTAGGAAAGGTTGATATGCCATAAAACCCCACTAAACTAAATCATATATATTTAATATACGTACATGGAAGTGCCCGTGGTGTAATGGTTATCGTTGTAGGAAATGGACACGGCAACACGTGTTCAAATCCTGACGAGACTGATTGCGTTTCACATAGCACTAATACCCTTGGGAAAGGTATGAATCCAATTATTCTCCCTCCAGCTATGGGTAAATAGTAGGGCAGACTAGGTTCTTCAGCCTTGGCGAGGCAACTAGTCTAGGAGAAGGAAAACTCTGAATTCAAACCTGTTAAACTCCGCTTAAAAACTGACCTTGACCGAGCGGAGGGGTTGGTAAATAGGATATACGTACATGTATAAAGAAGATTTGACTTTAATAACCTTCAATTGTTGATATGCTACTGTAGCATATCAACTATTGAAGGTTATTTAAAGTCAAATCTTCTTTATACATGTACGTATATTAAATATATATGATTTAGTTTAGTTGGGTTTTATCAACCAACTAACTATCCAAGTTAGGCAATGAAATTCAGTTTGGTTTGGTTTTATGGCATATCAACCATTGTAGGTTATTTAATGCCAAGTCTATTTTATACATATAAACAATTTTATTTCAAACAGTTCAGTTTAGCATAAGTACAGTTTTTTGTTTACACACAGATTTAAAGCCAGTTCTCTTTCAAGCAATTAAGTTTAGCTTAAGTACACTGTTTAGTTCTATTGACTTACAGATAGTATCCTATCAAATGCTACCACTCCAGGCCAGTGTGGACTTGGAAGCAGTGGCAATAAAAGGGTACTCTGCATTCCTCACAGTTCCAGCATTACTGAAGCCTCACCATTAATGTCATAATCCAGGACATTCGTTCGGGACAGCCTTATCCCTCTGCAGAGATGCAGTTGGTGTATTCTGCTGTCCAACCCAACTGGATCAAATGAAATTCGTGTAAAAAATATCTTGTGTGTGATAAGAATTGACTTTATAAAATAAAGATTAATACAGTTTTCATTGTATTTTGAAAGTGACAGTAATTTGCGCAGATGCATGGACATGTTCAAACAAAAAAGCAAACAGCTTGTGACGAAAATAAAGTTAACAATTGAAGAAACAAGAGTATAAACAAATTCGCAGATTCCGGTGAACATTTCTCTGAATCGATGTTAAACAGAAGTTAATATTATTATGGCGTCCATATATGACACGAACAGGAGTGAAACAGACCAAAAATCTGCTTAATATCGCGGAATATATTTTCTTTCAGAAAATACATTGTGTGTTTAGGAATTTAAATGCTTTCTTTCATATTTGGTCATGAATGAATATGGCGATGCACATGACTGGAAAAAAAAGTTTATATCTAATTCTTGTGTTTAACACACATCCTGAACTTTAAGGTTTAAGAATCTGGAAGAAAATGTCTATTATACGCGTATAATTATGGTAACAATTACCAGACTCTCAATATCAGTATCAACTATTATAACATCTAAAACATGACAGCCGAATTGTACTAATATTGTTATAAGATGCATAATGTTGATATTAATCTCTTGTGTATAATACGCACTGACTTTAAAATTTCGTATCGACTGAAATAGTGGAATTATTCAGTCTTCAGATGTGTACACAAAATAACCTTTGGCGTAAAGGTTTAGAAATATAATGTGGTGGACTTAGAAATAATATCCAGATTTTTATATGAAATAAAATTTGGAGTGGGGAAAAACAAAAATACTTTTGATACATCCTAATAGCAATTTTTTTTGTTTGATGTTTTTAAAAAATAGATTAAGAAATGATTATATACCTACTTTAATATTGAAGGGGCGCCTCGCTTGGTGTAATGGTAGACTGGCAGACCATTACTAATGAGTTCGAGTCTCACAAGGTGCTCCATATATCCGGCGTTGTATCACGAAAAAGCAAAGTTTAGTAAATAACTTTTTTCATATTAGTAGTTCGCATAGCGTAACTGTCATCGTCGGATGAGGTTGACTGCGTTTCACAACACTGGGACTAATACCCTTGGAGAAGGCATGAACCCATTTGTACTCCCTGCATCCGAGTTTTGGGTAAATAGTAAGGCAGACGGGACTCTTTAGCCTAAGTAAGGCAACCGATATAGGAGAAGGAAAACTCTGAATTAAAATTAAAATTGATCTTGTGTAGCATCCGGTTCATGTTGGAGGGGCTGAGTAAATACATACGTTCGTATATTAAAATTCTGTTACTGTATGCTGTTTTTTTTTTCTTCTGGTTTTGTAGTGTCTCAGGCATCGAGCAAAATACCCAGTCCTTAGATAAGGTGGCAAGTGCTGCCTGAGGTGAAGGCTCCCCCACCGAAGTTGAGCTGATTTATTTTTACTCTACAAGTACATTTCTGAAAAATGATTCCTGACAACTAACATTATTTCCTGTTTCTGCTTTTACTCACCCCTCCATTGTATATTCTCATTATCTTCCTTATCCATTCCACTCCTCATCACCCGTTCAAGTCTTGCATAGTCGGCTGGGGCTGTACAATAAATCGAATTCAGCTCTGCAGAGGGGTAAGACCCCCCAATGAATGTCCTGGTATATGACCCTAAACAATCCGATGGTGAGCTTCCATTGATGCTGGAGCTTTTGGGGGATGCGGGGTACGCCTTCATTGCCATCGCTTCCCGGTCCACTCTGTCCCGGAATGGTAGCACCTGATAGGGACCTATCTATGGGTTAAATAGAAATAAATTTCATATTTATGCTAAACTAAATTGTTTGAATTACAAATGTTTGACTAAACTGAATAGCTTGAAATAGAAATGTTTTTGACAATTAAACTGTACTTACATTTAAATTGTGTGCTTATGCTAAACTGAATTATTTCAAATAGAACTGTTTTTTGACATTGAAACTGTATTTACACTAAACTGAATTGTTTAATATAGAACTGTTTTGACATTTAACCATGTGTAAACAAAATCTATACTTATACTAAACTGAATTAGAACTGTTTGACGAAGCTGAATAGTTTGAAATAGAAATACTTTTGACAAGTAAACTGTGTACTCATGCTAAACTGAATTGTCTAAAATAGAACTGACTATATGCATAAAAATGGTTGATATGATACAAAGGTTGATATGCCATAAAATCAAAACACCCAACCAACCAACCAACCAACCGACGAACCCGTTCATGTCAAGGCAGGATTCCAAAGAAGAGTCTCTTAGTCCGGGAAATCTACGAAGAATCGACATCTAACCAAAGACAAATTAGTAACAGGAATGAAATAAAGTGTTTTTGGTTGCCCAACAGATACTGCAAGCGCAGTCAGCTGGGGCTGTAGAATACACCGTCTGCGTCTCTGCAGAGGACACCCTCGCCCCAACAAGTGTCCTGCATCCGACACTGAACCATCTGATGGTAAAGTTCCAGTCCTGTAGTTTTGGAGAAGGTGGAGTACCCCTGAATTGCCTTTACTGCTGGATTAACTCTGACTGGGAGTGGTAGTACGTGATAGGGTCCAAATATGAGTCAAATAGAACTGTTTAATCATTTGTGTACTAACAAATGGCTGATGTTAAATTGAATAGTTAGTATTGCATTGCAATACAGGAAACTATTTAGCTGTGTGAAATGAGTAATGTTGAATAGAATTATTAGTGTTGAATAACAATACTTGAAACCCTAAGCTGTGTTCAAAAATTGACATTGTTGCTGGTGTTCTGCAAACATTGATAGATCTGATGAAAGAAAATGGCTTTACACTAAAAAAGACAAGAAGTAGAGGATACCTGGCAGAAACTATAACGGATACAGATTATGCAGATGATCTAGTGCTTCTGGCAAATGCACCTTCTCAAGCCGAATCTCTGCTGCATCGTCAGGAGCAGGCAGCAGGAGGCATTGGTCTCCACGTAAACGGAGACAAAAAAGAATACGTGTTTCAATGAAAAAGACGCCATCTCCATTCTAAATGGCAGTACTCTAAAATTAGTTGACAAGTTCACGTACCTCGATAGCAGCGTCTCATCTACTGAAAATGATATCAATATCCGCCAAGCGAAGGCATGGACTACTATCGATCATATGGAAGTTTAACATTCGATAAAATAAATCATGATTTCTTCCAAGCAGCGGTTGTGTCAATTCTACTGTATGGATGATCGCTGACGAAACGTGGAGAGAAAAAGCTAGACGGAAACTGCACAAGAAGGCTACGAATTATACTGAACAAATCCTGGACGTAACATACCACAAAACAACAGTTGTACAGCCACTTAACTCTTATCTCTAAAACCATCCAAATAAGATGAACAATGCATGCCGGACACTGCTGGAGAAGCAAGGACGAACTCATGTGACGTCCTTCTATGGACCCTTTCACATGGACGTGCCAGAGTTAGCCGGCCAAGTAAAAGATACTTACAACAGCTCTATACATACACAGGATATAGTCTAAAAGACCTGTCGGGTCTATGGATGATTGGGACGAATGGCGTGGGAGCGAGAAAGAGTCAAGGAAATCTGTGCTAGCTGTGCGACTGGATAATAAGGGATATATATATATATATATATATATATATATATATATATATATATCATAACAGTGTTGGTTGTCACTAAATCACTTTGTGGGTTTGTGTCGAACCAAGTGCAATATAGTATGGGGAGTGTTCAAGATCTTGGATAGAGCTATTATATAATAATAATAAATAAATATATATTAGATAGATATATCTAATTCATAGAATTTAGACTGCGACCCCAGGGTTTCATGGAGTTTTTTGCAAAACAATAATCATCAGGCAGTTAAGAAAATGAAATTAATCGAAAATCGAAAAATACATTTCAATATATATATATATATATATATATATATATATATATATATATAAATGCGTGTGTATGTGTAGCATGCATATTGTTTTTTTAATTCAGTTATATGACGCTTTCTTTTTGAGGCATTGTAGCCGTACATGAAACACAGAAAGCATAAAATATATATCTTAATTACGCCCTGTCAACTGGAGCTTAGAATACGTTGAGTTCACCCTCCATCGAGAGGTAAGACCCCCCCCCCAACCCCCGAAAAAAAAAATCAAAACAAAATGTATCCGATAGTGAAGATCAAGTTTTTGAGTTTCAGGAAAAATGTACAATGAACGCGATTCCCTAACCTCGAGGCATGAAATTAGCCTAGGCAAGTTGGCATGCCCCTAAGGTTAATCATTGTCTTAATTAGTAAGGTTTCGTAGTGTCAACATTTTGTAATACACATAACCCACATTGTTACTGTCTGTCATCAACAGGATCAGAGTTGCCTTGTCTGGTAAAGTCGCTATATTGGCTCAAATACTGTTACAGTCTAAGCAAGTTGGAGGACAATTAAAAATTGACCTTGTGTCACATCCGGCTCGTGGGGAGAGATCGAATAAATACACTTATATTGGTCTACTTAATCATATTTACCAACCCCTCCGCTCGGGCAGGATATGACACAAGGTCAAGCGCAGTTTAACAGGTTTGAATTCAGAGTTTTCCTTCTCCTAGACTAGTTGCCTCACCAAGGCTGAAGAACCCACTCTGCCCTACTATTTACCCATAGCTGGAGGGAGAATAATTGGATTCATACCATTCCCAATAATTGGAATAATTGGAATAATTGGATTCATACCATTCCCAATAATTGGAGAATAATTGGATTCATACCATTCATATGTGAAATGCAATCAGTCTCGTTCAGGATTTGAACTCGTGTCGCCATTTCCTACGACGATAACCATTACACCACGGGCACCTACTTAATAGACTTTGTTTAATTTCTGTTTCTATCTGTCTCAGGTATATTCACTAAATTCATGCTTTAGGGTAGTACTAAAAATAGGTTAGCTCCGTCGGCATCCCTTCTTAGGAGAACTGCAGACATCAAGCAATGAACCTGACCCCACCTCTTTTAGATGAGGGATGTAGGTGTTGCCCGGGGAACATCTTCTTGAAGCCAAGCTCATTCATTACGTTTCCCCCCAGGCAATCTACTGCACCCTCTTCTTTCTCTTTCGTTTGCTCAATCTCTGTCCGTAAAGAATTTTTATGTATCGTAATTTCTACGTATTTTCATCTTCACCTGCTTTTCAATCTTTTGTCTCTTGATAGCCAGCCAGCAATTTATATCTCTTTCTATATTTATTTCCTCCCTATCTTTCCTCTTTCTGTCTTCCTTCCTTCCTTCCTTCCTTCCTTCCTTCCTCTCTCTCTCTTTCTCTCTCTCACGTTTTTCTCCTCCTTCTCTCTATTATTCTTCTGGTTTTCTTTATATCTCCATTCCTCCCACCTTTCTTCCTTCACGCCTTCATTCCTTATCTCCCGCTTCCACTCATTCTCCAAATTCTTCTTGCATGATATTATTATATAGGTTCCTCAGTCAGAAACCGGAGCTGATTCCAGGTCAAAAGAGCCGGATATAGAGCACAGATACTACACTCTGATCATAAATTAGAAAACGTAACAGCAATACAAGCATAATAATAGCATACAGTATTGTCCATAAATAAATGCCCCACAAACATTTTTTAAAATATTTTTCTTCTACTTCAAAGAAAGGAGGATTTTATCATTTCTCGAGGAACGTCATACAATAAAAACGGGTATTAATAGTTGTTATTTATTACCAAACTTTTTCGGTATTGAAACTCTAACCAAAAATAAAATTGCATGAATATATATTTGGAAGTAACCGGTCCATTGGCCAAATGAGAAGAGAGTTCGCTAATGGCCCCGGAGACCAGGGTTCAATTCCAGGTCGGTTAATTCCAAAGACTCAAAAAATGGTACTTGATGCTGCCTCGCTTAACAATCAGCACTATAAGGTAAGGATCAAGGGTAAAGTGAAGCAATCCAGGGAATGGAGAAGCGCCCTTCCCTACACCTCGGTGTAGTAGCTATTGAAAAGGGAGCCTTCGGGTCACCTGTGACTAAGGTCACCTATTTTACTTTTACTTATATTAGGAATGTACTGATTTTTAGACTGCAACATATTCATATTTTTGATTACAAAGTTTCAATGCTCAAGAGTTTGGTAAAAGATAATAACTAATAATATCCATTTTGATCGTATAATATTCTACAAGAAATAATAACATTCTGCTATTTTTGTTTTTTATCGAAAAATTATTCGGGTGTGCTATTTTATGGGTGATACATATCCATGGTATAATGGTTAGAGTCATAGGAAATGGATGGGGCGAACCAAGTTCAAATCTTAGACAAGGCTGGTTGCATTTTACATAGCACTAATACCCTTTGCAAAGGTATCCAGCAAGCAATTTCCATTTCAACTATAGGTAAGGAGTTGGGCAGACTAGGCTCTTTAAACTTTGAGAAGAAAAACTCTGAATTCAAACCTGTTAAACTCCGCTTAAAACTGATCTTGTGTCACATCCAGCCCATGGTGGAGAGGCTGGGTAAATGTATATGTAATTTGCTATATTTGTAAATTAAGAGGGTTTAATATCAGTGTTAGACCAGATATATCTAAGTTAGAATGCAACAGATCCAGAGCTAACGGTTAGTTGTTTGCTTGGGTTTTATGGCATATCAACCCTTGTAAGTTATTTAATGCCAAATCCATTTTTATACAAATAATCAGTTCCATTTCAAACAATTCAGTTTAGCATAAATAAAGTTTAATTGTCAAAAATATTTCTATTGCAAGCTGTTCAGTTCAGGTCAACAGTTCTAATTCAAACAATTCAGTTTAGCATAAGTATGTAGTTTAGTTCTATTTAACTAATAAATAGGGCACTATCAGGTGCTACCATTCCGGGTCAGAGTGGACTTAGGAGTAATGGCAAAGAAGGGGTACTTCGCATTCTCCAAAGCCCTAGCATCACTGGAACCTCACCATCCGATGGTTTTGTGTCATATCCAGGAAACTCGTTGTGTGAGGGTCTTACCCCTATGTAAAGGTGTAGTCGGTGTATTCTACAGCCCCAGCCAACTGGACACAGAGTCAACGGTACTTGGTGACCGTTAGTTTCTCGTTTATATAAGTTTTTTTTAATGCAAATTGCCATCAATTCTCCATTGATAAATGTAATTTTAAAATATCTGTAACCAAAAATGTTAATATTCAACCGTTAAAAAATACTCCTTGTAAATATGCAATGTTGTTTTCGTTATCGAGTGTCGCGCGGCTAGCACGGATATCCCAGAACCTCTCTCTCCACGTCTCCCTATCATTCATCGCCTCCGGTAGGTCTTCAGGGTTACATCACGTATCATCACATAGCTGCTGTATGAATGTTCGAGCTGGTCGTCCTGCTTTTGATTGGCCATATGCGGGGGTCCACAGGAGTACATCACTTACGATCTCGTCCTTGCTTCTCCAGCCATATGCGGGGGTCCACAGGAGTACACCACTTACGATCTCGTCCTTGCTTCTCCAGCAGTGTCCGGCATGTCTGGTTCGTCTAGCTTGTATAGTTTTCGTGATAGGTGGTAGGTGACCGTATAGTTGGCGCCTTGTGGGGTGTTGCTGCCAGGACTTGTTCAATATTGCTCGCAACATTCTTGTATAATTGCCGTCTAGCTTCTTCACTGTTCGGTAATAAATAATTGCTAATAATATCCGTTTTGATTGTAAAATGTTCCAGTAAAAATAATAAAATCCTGGCATCTTTGGTTTCGAAGAAATTTGCTAAGATGTGCTTATAAGCAATACTGTAGATAGATATATTTGTATAAAAATCATCTTCAATAGATTCCTATAGTAAAATAACTTGCAATGTTTTTCTATAATAAAATTATTTAAAATAATTCACACTGCAATTCTATACTAAAATCATCTCTACTGTATTCTTATAATAAAAAAGATTTCCAATGCATTTCTATACTAAAATCATTTAAAATCCTTTACAATGCATTTCTTTAGTAAAGTCAACTCCATGGTATTCTTATAATAAAAGAATTTGTTATACATTTCTATAATAAAGTCATTTGCAATTCACTCTTATTCTAAGATAATAAATTATACTTAATCATATCAGTTTGTTTGTATAATCTTCCATTAAAAATGATAAATTTTACTGGTATCTTTGCTTTATAAGAAAATTAACTATTTGTTTAAAAAATTGTTTGTAGTGTACTAATTTATAAACATTACCGTTAATAGATGGCTGCTTATAAAAGCATCTTCAATACATTTTTATTGTAAAATAATTTGCTATGGATTTCTATGATAAAATCATTTACAATCATTCACAATGTATTCCTATGCTAAAACCTTTTTCTCGCCGTATCAGCCAGGATAGAAAACGTTCACTGCATCCCCTGCTCAGAAATTATAATAAAAGTAAAGTTGGCGATTTTTTTCGAGGGTAACCCGAAGCCTCTCTTTTATATAGCTACTACACCAAGGTGTAGGGAAAGGCGCTACTCCTTTCTCTGGATTGCTCCACTTTACCCTTGATCCCTACCTTATAATGCTGAGTACTAAGAAAGGCGGCATCAAGTACCATTTTTTGAGTCTTTGGTATGACTTGACTTGGGATTGATCCCCGGTCTCCCGGATCATTGGCGAACACTCTCCTCATTAAGCCAATGATCTGGGAGATATTAACACCCCCCTAAAAGAGGTGTTTTGGGTAGCAGATGGTGAGGCTCCAATTCTGGGGAGTGTGAAGTCTCTACTTTGTTGCCATTATTCCCACGTCCATCCTAACCCCGAGAGAGAGAGTACCTGTTAGGTTTCCATCAATTGGTCAAGTCGAACCGTTTTAAAATTATCAGTAATAGATAAGAATACTTGAAACCATATAAATGTAGATAATTCGAAGAGATAATTGTTCACTAAAGAATAAAAAAATGTAAACAGAAATGTACAAGGAATACGATTCCCTAACATCTACACAAAATAACCCTCGACGGGTTGACATTCCATTAAAATCAACCATGAAATCATTTACAATGTATTCTGATTCTAAAATCATTCTCAATACATTTCTATAAAAGTAAGTAAAGGTGGCGACCGTAGTCGAGGGTGACCCGAAAGCTCCCTTATCGATAGCTACTACACCAAGGTGTAGGGGAGGGCGCTACTCCTTTCACAGGATTGGCCATTGGCGAACACTTTAACCATTATGCCAATTTCCGGTACTTCTATTCTAAACACCATTCAATATGCATTTCTATATTAAACACAATTCACAATACATTTCTATACTAAACACCATTCACAACACATTTCTGTAATAAAAATCAATCACAATACATTTCTATACTAAACACCATTCACAATGCATTTCTATAATAAAAACCAATCACAATACATTTCTATACTAAACACCATTCACAATACATTTCTATACTAAACACCATTCACAACACGTTTCTATAATAAAAACCAATCACAATGCATTTCTATACTAAACACCATTCACAATACATTTCTATACTAAACACCATTCACAATACATTTCTATAATAAACACCATTCACAATACATTTCTATACTAAACACCATCCACAATACATTTCTATACTAAACACCATTCACAATACATTTCTATACTAAACACAATTCACAATACATTTCTATAATAAACACCATTCACAATACATTTCTATACTAAACACCATCCACAATACATTTCTATACTAAACACCATTCACAATACATTTCTATAATAAAAACCATTCACAATGCATTTCTGTACTAAACACCATTCACAATGCATTTCCATAGTAAACACCATTCATAATGAATTTCGACACTAAAATTCACAATGTATTCCATCAATGAAATCATTCACTATGCATTCTTTTGATAGCATAACAAATGGCACCTAATAATATCCGTTTTGATTGTGTAATAATTCAGGAGAAATAATAAAACTTCGGTATCTTTGGTTTTGAAGAACTTTTATGAAAAAATCTTATCGGTGTACTTATGGGTAATTGTGTATATCATGTTTTTCCTTCTTTTTTTAAAATAATTATCCTCACAGAATTGGCTGCCGATATCTCATTAGCCTCCTTACTCCATGGAGAGGGGGTTTAACCCACCTACACAGGATACAGTAAACATATTCTCAGCCCTTCTTATTGGGCGACTGTTTATTTGCACGATTACATAACTTCAAGAAACAAATAATAATCTTTTGTAAACAATATTAGTTTCAAGGTTTGGTTTGGTTTCTTTGTTTAATGGCATATCAACCTTTGTAGGTTATTTAATGCTAAAGTCATTCTCCTAGAATATATATATATATAGGCAGCAAGTCGTTAACAATACATGTTTGGTTGAACAGCATGGATTGTTTCTTTTTAAAAATCTTTATGCGAAGACGTTTGAGTCCTCTTGCTATTCTTCTTATGGCTTGGTTAAGATGGTGAAGAAAGTACCCTATATATATATATATATATATATATATATATATATGTAAGAATTCATATATATATGCATGAACATATATATATTTATATACACGTATATTGTCTAGTCGGTTGAGGCTGTAAAATACATCAACTGTATCTCTACAGAAAGGTAGATTTCCTCAAGAGTGTTCTGGATATCACACTAAACAATCTGATGGTAAGGTTTCCAATAATGCTGGAGCTTTGGGAAATGCGGAGTACCCCTTCATTGCTATCGTTCTTAGGTCCATTTTACCACGGAGTGGTAGTACCTGATAAGGTTCTATCAATGGCTCAAATAGAACTAAACTGTATACTTATGCTAAACTGAATTGTATGAAATAGAACTGTTTTTACACTTTTGTGTGTGCAAACAAAAACTATAATTATACTAAACAGAGCTGTTTGACTAAGCTGAATAGCTTTAGATAGAGATGATTTTGATAATTAAACTGTGTACTCATGCTAATTGTTTGAAATAGAACTGTTTATTTGTATAAAAATGGATTTGGCATTAAATAACCTACAAAGATTGATGCGCCATAAAACCCAAACAAACAAGTGTGTACATATAAATAAACCACGAAGGTTGATATGCCATCAAACAAAGACACCAAGCCACACACACACACACACACACACACACACACACACACACACACACATATATATATATATATATATATATTTATATACACTTTAAAAAGTCATTGATTAGAGCTAGAGAGAGAGAAGGAAGGGAGAAAGCGTGGAAAAGAGAGAAAGAGGGAGGGAAGGAGGGAGGGAAAGAAGATGAAAGTGAGAGTTGGAGGGAGGGAAAGGGAGAGAGTGGAAGAGAGATAGAGATGGAAGGAGAGATGGAAAGAGAGAGGGATTGACAATGCAGAAGAGAGATGGGAAGAGAGAGAGAGATTGAGAGATTGAGAGAGAGAGAGAGAGAGAGAGAGAGAGAGAGAGAGAGAGAGAGAGAGAGAGGACCTCATAAAAAATGAATTAAATTACAATATTTACAATATTTTGCTTCGTCTCAACACGGATGTCAACTTGACATTATCTGCAATTGCTAAGTGAGTGGTCAACCGATCTACGATCTAAGAACCGAGTCGGCTCATCGATGCTAACAGAAACCGCTGTTTTAAACAACCATCTATTGTAGCATTGTTCAACAGGATCGAACTCATTATCAAAGTCTTGTGAGATCAACAAGTATACCTCTTTCCTGTGCTTATTTTTTGTCGGATAATTTTAGTGACACTTCAGATTATACAAACCTGGGTTTGTTTTCTTTCTTAACCCTTTCCAAACAAAAACACAAGACAAAAAAAATAAGACACGAAAAACAAACACACACACACACACACACACACACACACACACACACACACACACACACACACACACACACACTCCCTCCCTCCCTCCCTCCCTCTCTTCCCACCCTCAAATATGTCGTTAATAAGAATGGAATTTACTTTTTCTACTTTCATTCTTTAAAATTCCATTTCCCAACACGGCCTTCTTTATTAAATTTGTTTTTTGTTGCCTCTTTTGTTTAACATCATTATTCTTTCTGTTTTCTCCTGTGCTATGCAAGTGCAAATAGTTGTAAAAACAATTTTTGCAATGCTCGGCTGCCTTACACAAATATTTCGCTGCTGTTGGCGAAATTCAACCAATGACATGTTCTCAACAACCCCCTTACCCCTAATTCTCTTCTCAAACCAATTTTACCCGCGTTGGCGCAGATTTCAATCCAATGCCAAATATCATGTTACCGGCTTGCGAGATCTAGAAAGAATTTTCTGAGTAATCATTCTCTTTGCGTGCGACAAAATATTTCCCGGCGTGCTTCTGAAACTTCGTGTCTCACGTTTGTAGTGCGCCCGCGCATGCGTGAAGAAGCGGAAGTGAATTCATTTGGGATATGTTTGTTTTTTACATTAGCACTGAAGATTCCAGAACAGGATAAGAACGCGTAGAAACATTGGTGCTTGTCTAGAAAAGGACGCCGATGAAATGTTTGCGGTAATACACGCTCATACGCACGTGCGTGCACACATATAGTGTGTGTATGTGTTTGTGGCTTTTATACTTAGATTCACCATCCTGATAAAAGAAAGTTTCACTCAGTCTTTAATTGATTTATGATCGATTACGTACTCTAAAATTACATCTAGTAGGTGACCATTTTCTCATTTTCAAATTTGTTTTCTATGTTCAACCCCAACTTCTAACAAAGTCTCAGGACTTGCCGAGATTTTGGCCGGAAAACAACCAATCTATGTATTCTCTGAAGTCCCTATCACGAAACACTACACTTATCAATTGACCTCTATTGCGAGAAACCTACAATGGATTTCCTGTGTGGTTGTGAGATCTTTTAATCTATAGGGCACACATCCGCTGCTTTCTTTCCACCCAGTCACCTTGCTCTCATTCTATTACGTAACAAATTCTTGAGCCCCATTTTCCTCCAATAATCTATGAGAATTTAAATGCGTATCATTTGTCTTTGTCATTCTGTTGGTAGGCCTAAAGTACGCTGTGTGCATCTCTCTAAAGAAGGGCAAGAACCTACTCGAAATAACTCTAAACTGTATATGGTTGTGGAGCTCGAATCCTGGAGCTCTGAGGAGTGTGGAGTGCCTCTTCATTGCAATTACACCCAGGTCGACTCTGACTCGGATAAGTCAAATGGTTCTGTGTGAAAATTATTATAATTAGATTGGAATTCTTGAAACCATATAACTGTGTGCAAATAAATGATTATTATTAATTAGGAATAGTTACAGGAAATATAAAAACGTGTATATAGTTGAGCGTGTATTTAGGCAGCATTTGTTCGTTGAGACATATTTGATTAAATATTATAAACATCTTTTGTCTACATATTTTTATTTCGATCCTTTCAAGTCGCCGTGCGTATGTTATGATATCCAGCTGTAATTGGCTAATAATTTTTCGTATTTAACTGGTTCCCAAGCACTTTTGCAAAAGAACAATACAGCGTTTTATTTATACTTGTGTACAATGTATATATATAAGATATATATATATATATATATGGAAATAATGGAAACGAAGAATAGACTCCGCAGAGGTCTAGAAGTGGAATCTCAACACTGTTTATTTGTCGCTGCCTCCCACCTGACACGACTTGACACATGGTCAAAAGCCCGAAGGCCGATTAAAGTGAGGATAAAGGGGAGGGGAAGGTTGGGAACGAATCCTGCTGGTCTATGCTGCTCATCGGCTCACTTGGTGCAATGTGAGCCTGATGAGGCAAGCAGTTTCACGAACCCAGATGTGGGTCCGGGCATGTATGCCGGCTTATGGTTTGAACTAGACAGCAAGGTCTAGTGCCATACATAGATTTCGAGAAAGTCCGCGTGGAATCTCAACACTGGATATTGTGTGGTGTCATACCCAGGACACATCTTTTTTGGAAGGTGTGTTCTTACCCATTTGTAGAGGATGCAGTCTGTGTATTCTGGACGCAGGGAGAATTTTTTTCTAACTCCATTACCTGGATGCACATAAAGTCCGAGTGATTTTCCCTATGATCAGCGTTTAATAAACTCTCGTCACAACCCAGAATATAAACCAAATAAATCTGATGTTATTAAAACTCAAAGCAACAGAAACTAACAAAACCCTTAAACCAGAGATTCCCAATGTTTTCATAGCTTTTCTGATTTGGAATTTACCTCTGTGAACCCCTCATATGCATTATATATATATATATATATATATATATATATATATATATATATATATATATAAATGGCAACTTCGTAGTCTCTTACAGATCACTACCGTCCCTCATAATCTCACACGCTTACCATCAATACCACTCTGCTCTTGTCCCCTTAAACGACCTTATTAATCCTCAATGCTCCAGCAGATCCATAAAATCTAGAGCCCAGTTGGTTGGTACTGTAGAATACACTGACTATATACGTGGTGCCTTCAATAGGTTTCCATACTTTTTTGTACGGGCATTTAAAGTTATTATAGACTCTTGAACATTCAGTATGTTATTGCTATATATCTTATGAGATGACTGACCAATTTCTGTTTCAGGTTCAAAGGAACAGCTACAGCAGGAATTAGAATACACCCTACTAAAGTCTGATTGTCACAGCTGGTGAATTTCAAAAATGCAATCTAGTCACGAGGACCCTTTAGAAGAACGATATGCAATAAAATTCTGTTTTTAACTTGGAAAAAATGTCACAGAAACGTATGGAATGCTTCAGACTGCTTTTCGACCATTTTGCATGAATCGAGAATCAGTTTTTGAGTGGCATAAGAGATTCAAGGAAGCCAGGGAGTCTGTGAGGGATGATGAGAGGTGTAGGAGGAGTAAGGAAGTCAGAACACCAGAGTTGATTGGCCAAAGGGTCAGGGTTAGGGTTACTATGTTGAGGTTTTAAGGGAGTTCAGCAAGAGATTCCTAGGGAAGAGGCCAGCACTCTTCAAATCGGGTCAGTGGCATTTCCACCAGGACAATACACCAGTCCACAACTCCATCCTTGTCACAGACTATTTGGGCCAGATGGGCATCAAGACAGTTCCTCAGCCTCCCTACAGTCCAGACCTTGCTCCCCGTGACTTTTGGTTATTCCCTAAGCTCAGAGGCTGTCGTTATGAGAGAATTGAGGAGATGAAAGAGGCTGTGACGAAGGTCATTGACACGCTCACACAAGAGGACTTCCATGGGGCCTTCCAGAAGTTGTTGGAACGGCACAACAAGTGAATTGCAGTCGGAGATTACTTCGAAGGGGAATAGAGTTTCATGTGTGTACTATCAATAAAAGTGCCCATTCGAAAAAAAGTCTGGAAACTTATTTAATGATCCTCGTGTCTGTAGATGGGTAAGATCCCCTTTCCACGAGTTTTGGATGTCTCCAGAAATCTACGTTCTCACCAATATTACAGGTATTCCCTTATCGAAGTTGACGCTTGCATGCTCAATGAGTTACCTCTCTAAACTAGTACAGCCATCATCCACATCAATGCCAAATTCATTTTATACATATAACAGTTCTATTTCAAACAATTCAGTTTAGCATTGGTACACAGTTTCAATGTTAAAAACAGTTCTATTCCAAACTATTCCGTTTAGTATAAGTATACAGTTTCGTTCTATTTAACCCATTAATAGGACTTTATCAGGTGCTACCACTTCAGGCGAGAGTAAATATGGGAGCAATGGCAATGAAGGGGTACTCTGCCTTTCCCAAATGCTCCAGCATTACTAGAACCTCACAATCAGATTGTTTAGTGTGATATCCAGGACACTCGTTGAGGGAATCTTACCTTTCTACAGAGAAGCAGTTGGTGTATTCTACAGCCCCAGCCGACTGGTCAAATATATATATATATATATATATATATATATATATGGGTGTGTGTGTAAGTGTATATAGAGGCTTTAAGTCATTAATGTTTCACGGGCTCACCATTCCCAAAATACGGAAAATCGGGAACCATTCACAAGGTCAAACCAGGAACAGTCCGAAAACAAAATATTCATACTTCTTCCTCGGTGGTTGGTTGGTTGGTTGTTTGGGTTTTATGGGATATCAACATCTGTAGGTTATTTAACGCAAAATCCATTTTAATGCAAATTTTCAGTTCTATTTCAAACAATTCAGTTTAGTATGAGTTATGTCAAAACATTTCTACTTCAAGTTATTCAATTTATTCAAACAGTTCTAATTCGATAAATTCAGTTTAAGTACTGATTGTGTTTACACAGAATTAAATGTCAAAACAGTTCTATATTAAACAATTTAGTTTAGTTTAAGTAGAGTTTCTATGTCAAAAACTATTCTATTTTAAGCAATTCAGTATAGCATAAGCACGCAGTTTAAATGTAAGTACACAGTTTATTTGTTAAAAACATTTCTATTTCAATTAATTCAGTTTTGCATAAGTGCGCAGTTAGTTCTATTTTAACCCATAGATAGGGCCCTATCAGGTGCTACCATTCCGGACCAAGGTGGAGCTGGGAGCGATGTCAATGAAGGGGTTACTCCGCATTCCCCAAAGCTCCAGCATCACTGGAGCCTCACCATCAGATCGTTTAGTGCCATATCCAGGACCCCTCTGCAGAGAAGCAGTCGGTGTATTCTAAAGCCCCAGACGACTGGGCAATCTTTAGCGATATATGAACATTCATTTATATCTTTCTAGTTAACTTCTCTTTAATTATTGTATTAAATAGATAATCAATAGTGCTCATTTTCTTGTTTTTATCAAAAACTTATTTTCTACCGAGTATTCAGTCTCCCAATTTCAGAAAGTGAGCGATGAAAACTTTAATAAAAACTCATTAATTGGAGTTTTTCCCGACATGGCCCCCAGATTTTTATGGGGGACCCGATACAATCTGAATTAACTGAAAGTAAACTGGAATTTTTTTTCTTTTTTTTTACCTTTTCTTGTGTCTTTTTCTTTTTAAATACTTTTTCTTATTGCTTTTCTTTCATTTCTTTACGTCTTTCTTTATTTTTTTACCAATTGCTTTTTTCTTTTTCATTGTCTTTTTTCTTTTTATCTCTCTTTCTCCACATCTTCATTGCCTTTTTCAAGGCTTTTTTTCAATGTTTTCGCCCACTCCAAGACTTTTTGATAACTTCTCTCCTTATTTTTGCCTTTATTTCCCTCGATGTCTTTTTTCCTCTTATCAATTCTTTCTTTCTTTCCATCTTTCTTTTCTCCCCTCCACCACATTACCTTTTCCAATGCCTTCTTTCTTAACTTATCAGTCTACAGATTTGATCTCGAAACTGAAATAATTTCGCTTTTGCTACCCCACTGCGAATCTAATGTGATCTGCCGGATCAGCACCTATCGCTTGCCACAAATGCATTGCAGGTATCTTGTCGACTCAGCATAGGACTGTATCCATCAAAGGAAAAAACCCGATCGTTCATTACTCCCGCTCATAAATATTGCCCGGGAGCCAAACACCATCTTGGTAAAACGTACCAAATAGGAAGTTGGAAAGAGAGAGAGAGACAGACAGACAGACAGAGACAGACAGAAAGACAGACAGACAGAGAGGGGGGACAGAGAGAAAGAGAATAGTTGTAGAGAAAGAAGAGAGAAGAATAAAAGGTATACTAGAAATTTAAAAAAAAAATGGAAAAAATCCTTTGATGGAGAAAGTAATAGAAAAAAGGAGGACAACAGTTGGGTGGGGGAGAAGAAAAGGTGCAAGAAATGAAAAAAAAAGGAAAAAGAAAAAAAATGGAGTAATAGGCGAGGAGGAAGAAAATCTGCTTTTAAGGTATTTCTAAAAGCTGAAAAATTGTCCCTAGATGTTAATTGGATTGGTTTCTTTGTATAATGGCATATCAACCTTCGTAGATTATTTAATACCAAAGCCAGAAGAACAGTAATGATACTATTTAACCCATTGCTAGAGGGGGATAATGGGGTACACATCTTTCTCGAAGCTATAAGTCCGAAAGTAAACTTAATATCGCTACTGAAGCTTTAATTTACAACGAAGCTGCAGTCAAGTACGTTAACCACTACGCCACGGTGACTCCCTTAAAGATTTTGAATTCTAAAATTACCTTTTATATTATAAAGCATTCTATTTTACTGGTTTTCTTTTTCTTTTGTTTGGAATTTCATTTTGTGAGATGTGATGTTTGATGGGCGAATCGAGTAAATTACATTTTGTTTGGAATTTATTTGCACACAAGTATTACTATTATTTGCACACAGTTAAATGGTTCCAAATATTTTAACACGAATAGTTCTATTTAGTATTAATCATTTGGTTGCATTCACTGAAATGGTTTCAAATATTTAAACACGAATAGTTCTATTTAATATTAATCATTTGGTTGCATTCACTTAAATGGTTTCAAATATTTAAACACGAATAGTTCTATTTAGTATTAATCATTTGGTTGCATTCACTGAAATGGTTTCAAATATTCAAACACGAATAGTTCTATTTAGTATTAATCATTTGGTTGCATTCACTTAAATGGTTTCAAATATTCAAACACGAATAGTTCTATTTAGTATTAATCATTTGTTTGCATTCACTGAAATTGTTCCAAATATTTTAACACGAATTGATAAAAGCAAATCAAAACATAACTGGGAGAATCCTCGTGACGTAATAGCTAACGTGCTGGACTGTGACACCTTAGTAAGCGACTTCGAACTCCTGTCGCTATATTACGTTCACTTCTTGACTAATGCCCTTGCAAAAAAAAAAAAAAAAAGGTAGGAATCCTTTTGCTCCTTCACTATTGGTTAAATAGTACCACTGCTGTTATTCTACATGAGATTACCCCCAGTAAGTTGATATGCCATTATGCCTCAGTGTGCACCATTTCTAACATTGTACTTTGTCCTGAATTTCTGAATGCTTTTTTCTTCATTTAATTTACTTTTTACGCTTTTTTTTTTTTTTTTTTTGTCAAAAGATTTCTTTGGTTCGTCATTTGAATTTCTTACTTTCCAATTTTTCTCTTCATTTTATACAGAATCTTTTTTTTTCTCCCAATTTTTTCTCTTCTGCATAATCTTTTTTTTTTCTCCTTTTTTTTTCAAAAATGTATTTAGACATGTATATGAGTCATTGTATAATTTTACAGTGATTCACGCAGATGCCTAAATGCATTTCTGTCAGTGTGACGCACGCACGAATGCCCGCGCACACACACTTTTATATTAGCTCTCAAAAACAGTATTACATGTAAAAAAAAAAGTAAGCCACCTTAGTCGAGTGCGACCCGAAGTCTCCCTTTTTAATAGCTACTACACCTAAGTGTAGGGAAGGGCGCTACTCCATTTCCTGGATTGCTCCATTTTACCCTTGATCTGTATCTTATAATGGTGAGTGTTAAGCAAGGAGGTATATGTAACATTTTTTGAGTCTTTGGTATGACTGGATCGGGAATTGAACCCTGGTATGTAATATCACTAAAAAAAAAAAAAAAAAAAGGTTTTCAAGTCATTTCAAATTATCTTGGGTTATTTCATGCCTAGAGGTTAGAAAATTGTGTTCATTATACGTTTCCATTTACATTTTGTGTTATTAATTCCTTCTTAAACAGATCTATTTGAATCACAGATGGAACCCGAACAGGCATTATTACTCAGGGTCACAGTGCACATGAGAGTAATGGCAATACAGGGCTACTCCACATTCCCTAAGGTACTAGAATTGGAGCTTTGGGGAATGTGAAGTAACCCTGATGGTGAGGGGGGTGTCCTCGTGGTGTAATGGTTAAAGCGATGGACTGCGGAATCGTAGTAAGCGAGTTCGTACTCCAGTCGCGCTATTACGTTCACTTTCGGGCAAATACGCTTGGGAAAGGTATGAACCCCCTTATCCTCCCAGCTATGGGTTAAATAGTACCACTATTGTTCTTCTAGGAGAACGGCTTTGGCATTAGATAACCTAAAAAGAGTTGATATGCCATTAAAGAAAGAAACCAACCAAACGAAACCGGATGGTGAGGCTTCAGTAAACGGCAGTGGATTGAAATGAACTTACTATTTTGATAAATCTTTCAAATATGAATTTACTTTTTGAATCACTAAGTCAAGATTTTGGGAAGAAAGAAAAAAACAACTTTTCTAGCAACTTAAATTTAACATTCAAAACCACAAAATATGACTGTAACCTAGTCGGCTGTAGTGGGTGGGTGCAGGCTGTAGAATACAATAAATGCATCTCTGCAGAGGTGAAAGACCCCCACCCCAATGTGTGCCCTAGATATGACATTAAATTGCATCTGATGGAGAGGATCCAGCTCTGGAGAATGTTGGGTACTCCTTCATTGCCATTACCCCCAGGTCCACTCTGACCCAGAGTGGTAGTACCTGTTAGGATCCAATCTATGGGTCAAATATAACTGTTCAAAAACTTTTTAATTATGTGCCTAAATTGAATTGTCAGTATTACACAACAATGCTTGAAACCATTTAACTGTGTGCAAATAAAACTATTTGTTAGATAGCAATATTTGAAACCCTTTAAATGAATGCACATTCAATCACCGGACATTGGCCTAGCGGTTAGAGTGTTCGCCAATGGCCCGGGAGCCCTGAGTTCGATCCCAGGTCGAGTTATACCAAAGACTCAAAAAATGGTACTTGATGCCTCCTTGCTTAACACTCAGCATTATAAGGTACGGATCAAGGGTAAAGTAGAGCAATCCAGGGAAGGAGTAGCGCCCTCCCCTACACCTTGGTGTAGTAGCTATCGAAAAGGGAGCCTTCGGGTTACCCTCGACTATGGTCGCCAACTTTACTTTTTTACTTAAATGAATGGAAGCAAATGATTAATACTAAATAGAACTATTCGTGTTTAAATATTTGAAACCATTTAAGTGAATGCAACCAAATGATTAATACTAAATAGAACTATTCGTGTTTAAATATTTGAAACCATTTAAGTGAATGCAACCAAATGATTAATACTAAATAGAACTATTCGTGTTTAAATATTTGAAACCATTTAAGTGAATGCAACCAAATGATTAATACTAAATAGAACTATTCGTGTTTAAATATTTGAAACCATTTAAGTGAATGCAACCAAATGATTAATACTAAATAGAACTATTCGTGTTTAAATATTTGAAACCATTTAAGTGAATGCAACCAAATGATTAATACTAAATAGAACTATTCGTGTTTAAATATTTGAAACCATTTAAGTGAATGCAACCAAATGATTAATACTAAATAGAACTATTCGTGTTTAAATATTTGAAACCATTTAAGTGAATGCAACCAAATGATTAATACTAAATAGAACTATTCGTGTTTAAATATTTGAAACCATTTAAGTGAATGCAACCAAATGATTAATACAAAATAGAACTATTCGTGTTTAAATATTTGAAACCATTTAAGTGAATGCAACCAAATGATTAATACTAAATAGAACTATTCGTGTTTAAATATTTGAAACCATTTAAGTGAATGCAACCAAATGATTAATACTAAATAGAACTATTCGTGTTAAAATATTTGGAACCATCTAACTGTGTGCAAACAGTAGTTATACTTGTGTGCAAACAAATTAGCACTGGCTTGCTTAAAAATGTTATTAAACTATGCGTTTACAAATTTATATATGTATAAAGTAGATTTGGCATCGCACAACCTACGAAAGGTTGATATGCCATAAAAACCAAACCAAACCCTATATATTTAATGTATACCTTTAAAGAAGATTTTGCATTGAATAACCTACAAAAGTTGATATGCTATAAAACCAAATCAAAACATGATTGGAAGAATCCTCGTGACTTAATGGCTAACGTGCTGGACTGTGACACCGTAGTAAGCGAGTTCGAACTCCCGTCGCTCTATTACGTTCACTTTTTGACTAATGCCCTTACAAAAGAAAAAGGTAGGAATCCTTTAGCTCCTTCACTATAAGTTAAATAGTACCACTGCTGTTATTCTACATGAGATTACTCCAGGAAGTTGATATGCCATTAAACAAAGACTACCAAACCGAAAGATGACCTAGTTATGTAGATTGCTGTAAAAGTTCGTTCTTATCGAGTGATGTTCCAGTTTTAAACCTCAAAACCGAAAAAAAAAAAATTCACCTCCCCCCCAAAAAAAAATCCAATTCCGAACCAAAGAAAATTGTTTGTTCAAATACTTATGAGAAGTATTTGACTCACAAAATGTGTGTGTGTGTGTGTGTGTGCGTGGGGGGGCGCACGTGCGTTTAGCAGTTTGAGTAATTTATTAGATTTTACGCAGTGAATTTTGATTGATTGACGTAATAACTCGTAAACCCAGGCGAAATGAATTACAGATGAAAATTAGTCTTGAGATGTATCACGGCATGAAATCTATTAGAGCACATTTTGATGGTCATGACTTATGGGGAAATACGACAGCCATATTGATTGAAATAGAAATAAACACAGGTCTGTTCAAAATGACTACTCTAAGTCGGTTTATTTTCTTCAAGAAATGTTCACTCAAGTACTAAGTTCAATAGTTACCGAATGGTCCATTTCTGTATTGATTTTATCAGTTAAGCTTAGTACTAGGTCATAGGTATGGGGAACTCAGTTAGAATCGAACTCATTAGCCAGGCTCTCTAAAACTTAGTGTAGTTTAGGTTTGACACTAGACCACAAGTTTAAAGAACCCAGTAGGGTTCGAACTCATTATGGAGTCATTACGCGCTGAGACTCACTGTTAACTATTGCCTCATTATGCAGTAGCTGTTTGTTAAATCAATGGATATTAATTTATTTTAACGGCATATCAATTCATGTGAGGTTATTCTATGCCTAGAGGTTAGGGAATTTTATACATTAGGCATTTGTTTTTGGGGTTTTTTTTTGTTACAGGGGATAAACTCAGCATATTCAATGACGGGGGTAGGGGAAACCAAGGATCAGAAAAATCCATTTTTCAGACTTATTTTAATTATCACTATCTTTTTATCTTCATATTTTGACCCTTATACATTCTTATTACCATCAGGTGAGGGACACTTATTTTCATTGGTTGATTTACCTAGTGTTAACTCATGAAGTTTGTTCTATCTATCTATCTATCTATCGCACATTTTAATCAAATTCACCAGCGCTTTCCGCATGGGTCTGTTCAGAGCCAACTGCTGTACATCAGCTTGGCATGTCTGGCACGATCTTAGAGGCCTTATCTTACAAGGAAAAGGAATTGTGTAGTCCAGTTAAGATGTTCCAGCTTGTTCCTAATCGGTATAAGTGTGGGAATTTCAAATTTCATTAACTTAAAACTAAAGATGACTGCTAGGTTTTTGGTGTTGACTTTGCAGATCCACTGAAACTATTGTCTATCTCTTCTGTGTATTTCTATATTTTTCTTCGGTCCTATCTTCTTAGCCCATCTGCGTGTCCTCCATTATCGGCTTCCATCTATCTGCATCCCTTCTGGAGTCCCTTCTGCATCTGTTCTGTTCTCTGGTCCCATCCGTCTGACCCTCTTAATTGCAGACTGACTTTTCTTGAATATATGTAAGGGTGAACATTCCTATTTCTGGATTTTCGGTAACCCATAGACTGGACATAAAATATTGCCAGACTGTATGTCTCCAGGAATACTAAAAGGCTGTATTAAGAAATTGAAACTCTTAAATTATGATTTCACTTTTATCTATCTCCCTTTATACTTTAGGGCTGAATTGGTGGTTCCTATACAAAATACGATCGATCAAACACACACTCAACATAACCACGCAAATATGTTACGGCCTCTATATGGACATACACACATACATATATAAATACCCATGGTCAACTCACAGCCATGCACATATGTATTCACCAGCACCTATATACATATACTCACACCTACTCATGTGTCTACACATATACATAGAGTTAAGTCTGTATACTACTGTACCGGCGTCAATGGTGTCACATATGCACAAGTCCTGTGCATGTGGTAACTTATTCCTTTCGGGGGTGAGGTATTCTGACCTCATGGAGATACTAATTAGCACTTTTGCTTGTCATATCAGCATGCTACAAGGTAGCAGTACCTCATCAGTTGACAGGCTATCGCAGGTCCAACCGCCCAGTAAGTCGAAGATTATTCAGTTAGGACGCAAACTACTAGGTACAATACGTGATACAAAAATCAATAAGGCATATTGAGACTTATCCTCATTTTCTAATACTTTTTTTTTTATCAAATTTCTTCACACAATTGTCTGCTTGCCTAGCTTGTTAACCATTACATCAGGCAAGGTTATCAATAAAAAGCTAAGGTTAGCACAAGGCCACAAACATGGGACACGTAGTGAGGATCGAATTCACCATTCAGTCGTAATTGGTCGGTGAGAGTAGCTTATTAGCCATTTTGGTCGTTGTTATAGTAACGTATCAGCCATTTTACTCTCTGACCTTCTTCGTTGTCTGTCGTTGTCGGAAACTTTATGGGAAGTTCTAACAGAAACTTTGATTCAATACAAATGGTGGGGTCTCATTCTGCAATTCAATAATTAAAATATATTTTTTATTCATTTATCCAATCCCTCCAACTTGAGATATGCGACACAAGGTTAGTTTTTAAGCGAAGTACAGCTGGTTTGTATTCCGTTCTCCTTGTATGTTTGCTTAATCAAAGCCAAAGAACCCAGTCTGCCTGACTGAATGGGAAGAGAACAGATAAATTTGTGCCTTTCTCCCAAGGGCATTAACGTACAGTGAAACTCATTCTGCGTCATTCAAGATTTCAACTCAAGTTTCTGATTCCATTTCAACGACGATAACCGCGTATTCTATCTTTTATCTCTAAATAGGCGTATCACTGATGAATGTAACAAGTAATGGTTGATGACAGATAATAGCAATGGTTCCCTGCGCAATAGTATGTGTTGCATCTGCGGGTGTCGAAACACCATAACTAATAATGTGTCTTACAGAAGATCTTTCCCTTAGACGAATATGGTGTGTGTGTGTAACACATCGATGACAGACATAGTAGTGGAAAATGAATAGAGTACTCACAGTTGACTTAACTAGAACATTTATTTACAAGGACAAACACATTTGGATAGTACACAATACATTTATCAATATGGGCTGGGCTGTGTGTCTCAGCTCCCTCGGGAAAAGGTAAATTAATTCCACATTTGTTTCGAGGATTTTAAAGTCATCCTTGATTTGCGCTGCCACACATGATCTCGTCCCGTTCTCGTGTATTTACACGAGAACTCAAAATAGTAGGGGTCAAAAGGGATGAGGTAACTCCGCCTAAAACAGAAAAGAGTTTAGCTCCCTTTGACCGTTAGATCATCCTAACCGTATGGATGCTAGAAATGAACATATTACTTTTTCCTTTGGCATTATATTTGTTTCTTTCCCACCATGAGGCCGTTGCCCCAGTTCTTGATATCAGAAGGATGGAACACCAGTCTACCACAGATTCTCCAAATAATATTTAGGATTTGAATTCAGAGCTTTTTCTTTTCCTAGACCGGTTGCCTCACTAAAAGAGAAAAAAATCCTTGAACTAAATAAAGATTAATGCGATTACTTCGAGAAAACAAATAGACAGTTGCTTCGTGGGAAAGAGCACGAAAAAGTATATTTTTCTTTTTCTTCAAAAAGAGAAAAAAGTTTTATTATACGGTATAGTGTTGTACGAAAAAAAAAAAAATTTTGCACAACAGTTTATACATTGATACTCATAAGCTTCCGTACATCCCAAATTAATGATTCTAATAAAGAAAATAAAAAACATCTAAACAAGTACCTCTTGTGTATCCACATTTTTCCAGCTGCACCACTGTTGTTCTATGCTAGTTACGGGGCCCAATGTGGTGTGACTACACGTCATAGTACTTATTGCGGCATTGTATATGCCCTTCAAAAGCTTGATTATTATCTGAACGTTGCATTAAAACCGATCACAAACTCCTAAAATACTTATTCAAAGCAGACTGGACGAACAAGAAAATACAACAGTGGGCATTGAAAATTACAGGATATAATTGTACAATAGAGTATTTATCAGGCAAAGAGAATACTTGTGCCGATTTATTGTCTCGTATCCCACATTAATTAAAACAAGAATCGGAACTTCAAGAAACAAAAATTGATGACAAGTCTTATCAAATTAACGTGATAAACTCACACCGGTTACATCATAGGCAGGGTTTGGGGGACTTAGGTACGCTGGAAGAAATGCCCAAATCAGAAAAGCCCCGGTTTAGAGAATATCAAGAAGATGAGGAAATTAAGGCCTTCAAAAGGACCACAGAGTCGGGGAAATCTTCTAAAACATTGCTAGAAAAATACATGGTATAAGATGGGTTACGATATTACCTTTCTTACAGGGACAAGGAGGTCCGACCTAGCTGTATATTACCAAACTGATTCGGGAAGACCTATTGAAACAGATTCACGATGACATGGGACATATGGGTGTTGGCAAGACTTATGAACTCATAGGCAGGAAATATTTTTGGCTGGGGTTGCACAAAGAAGTCACGAATTATATTAACTCATGTGTGATTTGTCAATCAAGGAGTAGCAAAAGTAAAAACGCACCTCTTGAAGAAACTGATGCATCATCCTTCCATTGTGGATCTTTCGAACACAGCGTGGGCACGAAAGAACTTGACAAAGCAAATAGTCGGAAGCAAATGTGGTAGTCACGAACCCAACAGCCACGACAAGTACTGTGACTAGTAGTCACACCACATTGGGTTCCGTGACTAGCATAGGACCACACCATTGCATATCCATATTTACCCAACCCCTCCGCTCGGGCAGGATATGACACAAGGTCAATTTTTAAGCGGAGCTTAACAGGTTTGAATTCAGAGTTTTCCTTCTCCTAGACTAGTTGCCTCACCAAGGCTGAAGAACCAAGTCTGCCTTACTATTTTACCCATAGCTGGAGGGAGAATAATTGGATTCATACCTTTCCCAAGGGTATTAGTGCAATGGGAAATACAAATCAGTCTCGTCCAGGATTTGAACTTGTGTCACCGTGTCCATTTCCTACGACGATAACCATTACACCACGGGCACATCATTGCATATCTCTCCCATTGCTACCTATGCAAATAAACTGTAACAAAGTAATAATAGATATTTTTCAGTGCCCCAAACCAGGCAGGATTTGACACAAAGTCTTGTTTATAGTGGAGATTCGGGGATGGGGAGGTCGTGTACGAACCAAAACCCGTGCGCTGCTTGTCATTGGTTCACTAGGCTCGAAGTCCAGGTGAAATGTGAACTAAGCTCGTCATTGCTAAGCCTCCCGGCACGATGCCAGGTTACCATGCTGGTCATAGATTCATTTGACCCAGAAGTCCGGTGCTATGTGAATTTATACTTAACCAGAACTATAAATTAATACTGTTGTCTTTCGCTACGTACTGTAGCAAAGTAATAGCCTTGGTAGTTTGCGAAATTGAAAATATGAAGGGCGATTATTTTCTTTTTATTCAATACTTGCCTTATAATCTTTTAAGATCCAATTTTTTAAGATTCTTTGAATTCATGAGTTCGACGCGTACTATCTACATTTATTAAATCAGTTCCAATCAATCAACTATCTTGCAGCCCATAACGACAATAGGAAGAATTTCGAACCTGTCTTAGTTTCAAATGTTCCTTCAATGTATACTTGACCCATCAACAGTGTCAATTTTAGAGGACTCCTAAATGATTTTGGTCGGCCAATCTGTTTTTTAAAATCATTTGATACTAATATATCAATGTGTATGAGTAAAAATGTTGTTGGCGACCTTAGTCAAAGGTGACCCGAAGGCTCCCTTTTCAATAGCTACTACACCGATGCATAGGGGTGGGCGCTACTTCTTTCCATGGATTGCTCCATTTTATCCTTGATCCTTACCTTATAATGCTGAATGTTAAGCAAGGCAGCATCAAGTACCATTTTTTGAGTCTTTGGTATGACTCGACCTTGGATTGAACCCCGGTCTCCCGGACCATTGGCGAACACTCTACTCACTTTCCTTCAATGAGAAAAATATCAGTTTCAACTTTTAATTTGTGTTCTAATTTCTTTACACCATTTTAAAAAAATTTACAAACGGACTGAAAATGATTTTTCTACAAACGAAATTTGTATATCTATTCATATGCCGAACATTTTTTTTTTCTGGCTCATTTTTGTTGCTACAATATTTGCATTTGTCTTTTAGCATGTATGAGTTCACATTTTCGGGTTGACTATATATCATTAAAATCTTTAATATCAACTCTTTCTATTGAATAATATCAACACATGCAAAATTTAGTTGATAGGGATAATGGCATATCAACTCTCGTATGTTATTTCATGCCAAATACTCGTTATCATCATCATCATCTTGTCGTGCCATCAGCACGGATATCCCTGATCCCCTCTCGCCACCTCTCCTTATCGTTCATCGCTTTCGGCAGGTCCTCTCGGCTACATCCCGTATCCTCACAGAGCTGCTGTATGTAGGTTCGAGCTGGTCACCCTGCTTTTTCTCGGCCATGTGAAGGGGTCCATAGGAGTACATCACTTATGAGCTCGTCCCTACTTCTTCCGCAGTGTCCTGCATGTCTGGTTCGCCTAATTTGGATAGTTTACTCGTTATACATATATATTAAATATATATGATTTGATTTGGTTGGGTTTTAAGACATATCAACCATTGTAGGTTATTTAATACCAAATCGTCGTTATACAAATATATTAAATATATATGATTTGATTTGGTTGGGTTTTAAGACATATCAACCATTGTAGGTTATTTAATGCCAAATCGTCGTTATACAAATATATTAAATATATAGGATTTGGTTTGGTTGGGTTTTAAGACATATCAACCATTGTAGGTTATTTAATGCCAAATCGTCGTTATACAAATATATTAAATATATATGATTATATTTGGTTGGGTTTTAAGACATATCAACCATTGTAGGTTATTTAATGCCAAATCGTCATTATACAAATATATTAAATATATAGGATTTGGTTTGGTTGGGTTTTAAGACATATCAACCATTGTAGGTTATTTAATGCCAAATCGTCGTTATACAAATATATTAAATATATATGATTAGATTTGGTTGGGTTTTAAGACATATCAACCATTGTAGGTTATTTAATGCCAAATCATCATTATACAAATATATTAAATATATAGGATTTGGTTTGGTTGGGTTTTAAGACAGATCAACCATTGTAGGTTATTTAATGCCAAATCGTCGTTATACAAATATATTAAATATATATGATTAGATTTGGTTGGGTTTTAAGACATATCAACCATTGTAGGTTATTTAATGCCAAATCGTCATTATACAAATATATTAAATATATAGGATTTGGTTTGGTTGGGTTTTAAGACATATCAACCATTGTAGGTTATTTAATGCCAAATCGTCGTTATACAAATATATTAAATATATATATATAGGATTTGTAAACGGATAGTTTAATGATAACATTTTAAAACGCGCCAGAGCTCATTTGTTTGCATATATTTAATTGGTTTCAAGTATTGTTATGTGCCGTGTCGTAGCTCAGCACTTGTCGATATGCAAGTCTGATTTTGACCAAGACTGTAAATTTATATCGTCTTATTTACATAAGACAGCACGTGATTGGATGATATTACTACACTATTTAACACTAACTGTTCAATTTAATGTCAATCAGTTGTTTGTACGCACTTAAATGGTTAAACAGTTTTAATTGACCCATAGATTAGAACCCTATCAGGTACTACCACTCCAGGTCAGAATGGACCTGGAAGTAATGGCAATGAAAGGTTACTCCACATTTCCCAGAGCTCCAAGACTGGAGCCTCCTCATCAGATGCAGTTTAGTGTCATATCCAGAACACTCATAATGGGGAGGGGGTCTTGCCCCTCTGTAGAGATGTCGTCGGCGTATTCAACAGCCTCAGCCGATTGGGCTGGACATTTGGTTGAATTTCAAACGTTCCAACATTTTATATATAAGAAAAGTATAAGACCTACCTTCCGTCAGTCATCGTAGAAAGAAATCTTAAGAGATTTCTTTTTCTAAACGTTCAAAGCTGCGGGCGTCTCGTGACCGATGCAGAAAGATTCTAATAGGTTTTAATGCTATGAATTTAGTTCGTTCAGTCATCACTCGCCTCTTTTTGGGTCTAATATTAGGGTGCCTCATGTAGTGTAATAGATAGCAAGCTAGACTTGCAAACCTTCACGAGGGAGTTCGAGTCTTATTGGGTGCCCCATTCATACGGCCTTGTGCCACATCCCACCCAAAAGCGTTGTAAATTACATATATTCATTAGAAGAATCTCGTTGATTTGATTGAAGGTCTGCTGTTACTATTCTCTTGGGCAAGTCATCAAGGAAACTTTCATATATAAATTCTAAATTGTCACGTGGGCTATTTTTTGTAGGTGAAATTGGGTATTTTTTATTTTTTATTTTCTTTTTAAAATAGGTATATAAAAATAATGTTTAGCTAATTGTTTTGAAAACGTGTTTTCTTTCTTAGATTGGAAACCTTCACTCTATAGTAAGTGCTCTAAACCGTTCTAAAATCAGTTTAGAACACCCCTGAAGTCAGGATTTTTAACGTGTCTGCCGGAAGAAGTCTTCGGGGCCCCCCTATTATCTATATCTAAAATCCTTTTAAAATTCACTTGGATGATCATATTTACATAAGTTGAAGGTAAAAAAGAGCATGAGAAAACAAAAAGAAAAAAGATTGGTTTATTAATTGATTTTAACGATATGTCAATCTGTTTAGGGTTATTTTATGCCTATTTTATGCAATCGTGTACTTATTCACATTATTTAGAAAAAATATCCGGCATATGGACTGATATACAAATTTCGTCCAATAGAAAGATCATTTTTCAATCCGTTTGTAAATTAAAGAATTTGGCGGGGCGGGGGCATACAGTTGAATCGAATACAGAAAATTTTAAACAAATCATTTGAGAAAGAAAATAATAGGAATCATCCTCATTGGTAAACCAGAAAAGTATGTAAGGGGTTTTTAGATATGATATGGAACGCAAAGATTAATGACTTTCAACAAGACCAAATTTCTCCTACAAACTTTTTCTCTACAAGAAATACAAAAAACACCCCCCCCACCTTTTTACTATAAGACGATTCCGGGCAATTAAACTTTCAATGAAAGCAGATTCTTTCTACAAACCGTTTGTCTACAAATAAATTCCAACATAACAGACTTCCCCACACCACCTTTTTTTTCAACTTGATTCGGCATTAAATAACCGAGGAGGTTGATATGCCGTAAAACAATCAAACAAACAAACAAAGATTACTACGAGTTGACTAATTTGTTAGCATTATGAATTACTAAAACGGAAATGTCATTTATGATTGATTGAATTTCACGGCATATCAACTCCTCTAGAGATATTTTGAGCCTTGAGTTTAAGCAATCACCTATATTTAAATGTATGGTTATATTTACATTTATTGTGTTGTTTAGGGGATTTTTTTGCCAACGGTTTGATCGGAGACGAATAATTTTTAAATGGATATATCTGACTCGGAGATAGGAGCCTAACATATACTGTTATTCAAGGTCAGAGTGAGCCTTAGAGTATTGGCAATAAATTGGTATTTCACATTACCTAGATCTCTAAAACTAAAACTTTGACATCAGATGCAGTTTAGTGTCTGACCCCACCCCAAGGGAAACTATCACAGTACTCTAAGACCTGCCGACGAAGCAATTTTATTTTTAAAAGCATTTGTGTGGTGGGGGGTTGGCATATTTATATATAGTTAATGTTAAAAAGATCACTAAAAGAAAAAAAAAGACGAGAAAATAAGAGAAATCGCCTTACTTGGCAAACCATAAAAATGGGTAGGGGTATTAAATGTAATATAGATTATCACGTATTGACAAATTTAAGCTACTGTTATCTTTATGGATTACTAAAACGGAAATGTCACTTTGAAAATACTGTTACGTTTCTCAGGCAGATACCTATACTATTTATGTATTCATGACTGATGTTTCTATTTTTGGCTGTAAGTCTCTTATAGACACTGATACCCAAGACGAGGCTTTTGCCAGCCAACACATCCATTCGTAACTGAAAATGACAGTTAATTGATTTTTTTTATGGAGGTTTCTGTTCCTCTTGTTTCTTCGTATTTACGTCATCTTTTTCTAATTATCGTCTTTTTTAATATTCTGGGAATTTTCTTCCCTTTATCCCCACCGACCCTTTTAGCGTCATTCTCTTTATTTTCCCTTGCTTTCTTTTCTTTGTTTTGTTTCTTTTATCCATCTTTTTTCTATCTCTCCAATTTTTTAAAACCTCTTTTTTCTTTTGAACTCTTTACGCTTTACTAAATTTTTATTTATTTATTTACATTTATCAGCGCCACCTATCGGCACTTTTCATCCCATCTGCACGTCTGTTTCAACGGCTTACAAAAGCACTTTCGCGTTACTAGATAAGATCCTTTATATATATATATATATATATATATATATATATATATATATATATATATATATATATATATATAAGCCAGAAAAAATCGGAGGATGGATGGGAGAAAACGAAGAATCTTCCAGTTTTGCTGCGTCTTTCTCCACACGAAAGTGAATCTCTGTCAGCGTATATGATTACGCTTCGTGCAGATATTTGCAAAGGTCAGCGAGAGGCGGCTTATCTATACGGCTGCATACGCGTGACACGATAGCTATTACACAGCCTCTTCCGCACAACAAAAGAGTTCGGATTTCCGACTACAAGCGCTAAGCTGATTGCCAACACCTGCTAAATTCTTAATGGTCGTAACGGCTAATTTTTGCCGGTGAAATTGGGACATTTTTCTTTTTCCCTTTTGCTTTTATATCTATATAAAAACAATCTTATTTAGCTACTTGCTTTGAAAACGTGTTTTATTTTTTAGATTTCGAACCTTCACTAAACCGTGAGCGCCCTAAATCTTTCTAAAATCAGTTTATTAAGCTTATCTTTTATATATTTATTCAATTTAGCTTAGTCTAGCTCCTGATTCTTCTATTAGAACATTCAGCGTTTGGAACTACTTCCATGTCTGCATTAATAAACTTTCACTAGTACCTTACGATTATTTCATGAACTACTTTAACAGAACTGTCAAAAAAGTGACGGCTATATTTAACATCTACGTGATGAAAAGATATCAAGACATATATTTCGGATTTGATGTATTATAATATAGACTCTTCCCCCACAAAATGTCACAGAAAATCACCTTACAACTTTTAAAGAAAAGGTCAGTTTTGGATTACTGGCTTGTGGAGTTCTAGTGCTTCAATGGACGTTAAACCACAAACATCTCGACAAATGTAAGCAATATCTAAATATATAAAGAACTTAAATCACTAAAGAATGAGGAAGGCTACGAACGTCAGGCGAAAACCTTTCACTTGACGTTCGTAGTTTAAACCTGTTTATTTATTTTCGAATATCTGCCCAAATTGATTTATAAGCTCATGCGTCCTACAAGCCGTCACATACGTTAAATTAAAATACGAAAAAAGTCCTGTTTAAAATAATTCTATTTCCACGACGTCGTCAGAAGAGTTTAATACATGTACAGGGTGGAACGATAAAATTGTCGTCCTAAAGAAAACAACACTACAGCTTTATTTTAAAACTTTTATTGAAAAAATCAATTCAGGTAACTTGATTATGTAGTAGAGCTGACATCTATTAAATGTAGCCGCCTTCAGCCTCAATCACCGCCTGGATACGGATCTGGAACTGGGAGCATGCCTTTTCTACAAGAGCCGGCGGGAGCTCGGTGAATACTCGGCGGATGGCGGCGATCTGGCTGGCTTTGGTGTTGTGGGAGGTCATGTTGATGATATTCTCGACGTATGACCAAACGAAGTATTCCAGCGGGTTCAGGTCGGGGGAGGAAGGGTCAGTTCTGAAGCCAAGCCTGGGTCTCTTTGGACTTGTGGACCGGCTCCGAGTCCTGCTGCCACACCCAGGGTCTGCCACCGGCCACCTGATTGCACCAGGGGATCACCACACGCTTCAGCACATCCAGGTACACTTCGAAGATGTGAGGTGGCATGATGTGGCCCTCACTTGAAACCCCGCCAAAGACCATAACCGTAGCCGTCCGAAGGGTCGTCCGATGCGTTGAGCTGTGCTCTCAAGCGTTGAGCCGTCTGGATTTGCATTTTGAGGGTGCTGGCAATGGTCCTGTTGTCATAACTTGGATCGGTAGAGAGCATGAGTTGTACAGCGGCGCATCTCCGATCTCGCTCGTTGAACATTGTGTTACTTTCAGACATGATAGAAGGCTCCTATCGCTCTTGGGATTTGTACACAAGTGGCCAACTAGTAGATGGTCTGCAACAAAAAAGAAAACTGGTTTTCATTAAACGGAATCGTGTCGTCTTTTCTAGGGCGACAATTTTATCGTTCCACCCTATAGATGAGAGAATTACTTATCACCACCTTTCAAAAAAAATCTATGAATATTGAAAAGTGTTTTGAGTGGATTGTTATTAACTAAACTTTGTTTCAGATTGCTAACAGTACCTGTTGTTACTTAGAGGTTACTCATTTCACTACTGAACATGCTCATCGCTTATTAACTTCGACAATCTGGCAGGAGGGGGTGTTTTATTTTACGGCAAATCAACCCTTTTGGGGTAATTTAACGCCGAATTAAGTCATTTTGATAAAATTTTCAAATAATTCAGTTGAATATAATTACAGATTTTTTTTACACACAGTTAAATTTCAGGACAGTTCTCCTTCAAACAATTCAGTTTAGCATAAGAATAGTTTCAATATCGAAAACAGATCTATTTCAAACAATTCAGTTTAGCATAAAAACAGTTTCAATGTAAAAAAACAGTCCTGCTTAAAACAATTCAGTTTAGCATAGGCACACTGTCTAGTTCTATCTGACCCATAGATAGGACCTTGTCAGATGCTATCACTCCGGGCTGGAGTGGACTTGGGACCGATGGCAATGAAGGGGTACTCCGCATTCTCTAAAGCTCCAAAGCATTACTGGAATCTCACCATCAGATTTTTAGTGTCATATCCAGGACACTCGTTGGTGTATGTGGGGGGTTACCTTTCTGTAGAAAAGCAGTCGGTGTATTCTACTGTCCTAGCGCAGTTTTTAAAGTGACTTGACCGTAAGCCAAGTCTTCCCTAATTCTTCCAATATTTCATACACGCACACTCACACACATACGCGCGTGTGTGTGTGTATGTGTGTATAATACATTCTACGTTATGTATTTAAACTTATATATATATATATATATATATATATATATATATATATATATATATATAATGTATGTAGAAAAAGGTAAAAACGGAAGAAAGAAATGTTTGGTGGTTCGTTTATTGTGCCGATGCGTTGCAACTTCAAGATTTTGTCAGAATATAAAAATATTTTATCAAAATATATGTTCACACACACACACACACACACACACACACACGTGCGCTCGCGCACACACACACACACACACACACACATATATATATATATATATATATAGCGTTGGTCTGATTATTGTAACACCAAACACAGTTGACTCTGTGTCTATGCAATCCTAACATGTATGCGTTTTTGTTTTTGACACATTTTTACGTTACCTATATGCTATATAAACGCATTATATATGTGTGTGATACTTTTTTTTACATTATCTATATATGCGTTACAGTATATATATATATATATATATATATATATATATATATATATATATATACATAAGAAAGTAACCGGGCCATTGGTCTAATGTTCACCAATGGTCTGGGAGACGGGGTTCAATCCCAGGTCGAGTCATACCAAAGACTCAAAAATGGTACTTGATGCTGCCTTGCTTAACACTTAGCATTATAGGGTAAGGATCAAGGCTAAAGTGGAGCAATCCAGGGAATAGAGTAGCGCCCTCCCCAATTGATTACTGATTGAAAAGGGAGCATTCGGGTCAATCTCGACTAAGGTCACCAACTTTGATTACTGCTAGTTGAGTAAGCATAGATAAATCCATACTAACTGAAGAAATATTTATATTTTCATTAATAGAATTTAGATTGACTCGAAATGAGCTAAAAAAAGTAGATGATTTATCAATGGATCTAAATGCCTAAGAAATTGTATTTCAATTATTTTTGGAGGAAAAAGATTTCTAAAATTATTTGGATTTTGATCCTTCAAATTTTTCGAGGTCAGTTAAATATTGTCGTCTGCCAAGTAACTTGAAATTTAAAAACTAACGCGAATGATCCGATTGGATAATAAAAGAAATAACAAAGATACAAAAATTAAGGCTTCTTGAGCCTATTTTTTGCAAAAAATTAACACTTTTTTAGTATGGAAATCAGTTAAGTTCTCATATATATATATATATATATATATATATATATATATATATATATATATATATATACTCACTATAGATTAAGCTATCTCAAGGCACAAAGTAGTAGTCAATACAAATAACGATCAGAGGGTGTCCCCGTGGCGTAGTGGCTAACGTGTTGGACTACGATATCTTAGTAAGCGGTTTCGAATTATCATATTTACCAACCCCTCTGCTCGGGCAGGATATGACACAAGGTCAATTTTTAAGTGGAGTTTAACAGGTTTGAATTCAGAGTTTTCCTTCTCCTAGACTAGTTGCCTTACCTTTCCCAAGAGTATTAGTGCTATGTGAAATGCAATCAGTCTCGCCCAGGATTTGAACCCGTGTCGCCGTGTCCATTTCCTACGACGATAACCATTACACCACGGGCACCGCCATAAAAGTGGTTTCGAATTATAGTCATGCTACGTTCCTGATAATACCCTTGGGGAAAGCATGAACACCTTTGTCATCCACATGTTGGTTAAACTGTATCGCAACTAGTCTTCTACAAAGATGGCTTTGTCATTACAGAACACATGAAGGTAGATATACCATTAAAACGAAGACGTAAACTTAATAATGGTCAAGTCAATTTGCTTACTTAAAATTGCAGTAGCAGATGCCTATAGCGAGACGCGTAAATCCGTTGGCTAATTAGGAAAAAAGAGTAGACAAAAATATTTGTTTTTCTAACATAATCTCCCACTTGATGAAGATGGAGTCCCGTGGCATAATGGCTGGACTGCGGCCTCAAAGTAAACGGGTTCGAACTCCAGTTGTGCTATTACGTTCACTTTCGGACTAATACCCTTTAGAAAGGAAGATAATAGAGAAAATTAAATTGACATGTTTTTTCTATAAGGATAGCGTCATAATAAATTAAATTTTATTTAGCAAAATTTCTTTCTCTCTCTCTCTCTCTCTCTCTCTCTCTCTCTCTGTGTCTGAATAGAATGATACAATCTTGACAACCACTGGTAGAAACAAACTCTACTGTAAACAAATGAATTATACTGAATAATTTACTAATTCTATGAGGAGAGTCACTATGAGGCTAATTGTTAAAGTGATGGATTGCGGTTCGAATCCCAATGATTCTGTTACGTTCACTTTCGAAATAATACCCTTGGTATAAACCCCTTATCCTCCCAGCAAAAGGTTAAATAGTATCACTGCTGTTCTTCTACAAGGATGGCTTTAGCATTAAATAACCCACGAAGATTGATATGCCATTAAACAAAGAAACTAAGACCGAATATTCTTTGTCAACAGTTCTTGGTCATATAGCTTGAACATTATACAGTAAAAATTTCAGATCAGAATTAAGCTCATAACCATATCAAGCTACACACTTTTTGATGCGTTTCCGTACATAGAAATGATAAAAATCGAAATTGAGCGAATATAATCCAAATCCAAAATCCAAAATAAAACAGATTAAAGTTCAAATAATCGTCGTTTTCTTCCCTGGTCCTGTAAAAAGGTTTGATCGTGAGGGGGCTTCTCATGTTGAAAGGGCTCCCTGTGGTAGGAGTAATCTGATGGAGACAATCCCGCCCCTCGAAGTAATCACAAAATGATGAACACAAAGGTGTGTTAAAAAAGTATCGAGACTAAAGCTGTTTGGTTTGGTTTCTTTGTTTTATGGCATATCAACCCTTTTAGGTTATTTAATGCCAAAGCCGTCCTCTTAGAAGAACAGTAGTGGTACTATTTAACCCATAGCTAGGAAGATAAGGGGTTCATACCTTTCCCAAGGGTATTTGCCCGAAAGTGAACGTGATAGCGTGACTGGAGTACGAACTCGCTTACTACGATTTCGCAGTCCATCGCTTTAACCATTACACCACGAGGACACCCCCGACTAAAGCTGTATTCACCAAAAAAGAAATGAACAATGAATGAAGCGTTAGTTTTATTCAAAAATACTTCCCTTGTCGTTTAACTCACTTATTCCAACGAATTTTTAATTAGCATTTCTGAAATTCCTCTTTTGATATGGTGTGGAATTCCTCTTTTGATACGGTGTGGAACTACGCTGTCGTATTTCTTAATGGCCTCCATGTCCTCAAATTTAACCTCTGAGATGATTTTTAAATTTCGGAAAAAAATGTCATACAGAATATGTTCGGTGAGTATGGACGAGCAAATGCCTGTGTTTCGCCAAAAGCTGATGTTCAGAAAATATTGATACTGGGTTCATAATTTGAAAATAAATTGATACTGTGTAAAGGAGTGTAAATTGATATAGTGTAAAGGAGGTGCCCGTGATATAATGGTTATCGTCGTAGGAAATGGACACGGCGACACGAGTTCAAATCCTGGACAAGACTGATTGCATTTCACATAGCACTTGGGAAAGGTATGAATCCAATTATTCTCCCTCCAGCTATGGGTAAATAGTAGGGCAGACTAGGTTTTTCAGCCTTGGTAAGGCAACTAGTCTAGGAGAAGGAAAACTCTGAATTCAAACCTGTTAAACTCCGCTTAAAAAATTGACCTTGTGTCATATCCTGCCCGAGCGGAGGGGTTGGTAAATATGATAAATTGATACTGACTCGTTCACATGTCCATGCAACAGTCTACATACCATAACTGTACTAAGAATTGCTTAGCCTGTGCAAATGTTTTCATTTAGATTCTAAATTTTAAATTTCAGAATGAAAAATTAATATAATTTCGTAATCTAATAACTTAAGCAATATATATATATATATATTGTGACGCAAAATTGATTAAAATCCCAAAGCGGGACTTTATTTTCGCACGTGTGAAGACGGTGCAGGTTGGCACTTGATCCCCTATGGAATAAGTCCTCGTTCAGAGTTTTTCTCTCAGGCATATAAGAACTGGCATATTACGTGAGGGAATAATTTAGGACCAGACTGACCGCCGCTGGCAAGGGGTTCCAAATTTCACACTATCACACACCCACCAGGCCGCTTTCTTCCTTCCCCGAGACAATGGAAGATAATGAGCCTATAGGTTTTAGTCGTAATAATATTAATATTGTAGTAGTCGGCAACTCCGGTTTCCCGTGTGATATTTTAGGAATTAATAGGACAATTCTAAGCAAGATAACATAAGGTGAATAGAAGCTGAAAAGAAGCATGAAATAACAACATAGACCACATGGTAACATAAAAATACATGAATTCCTTTACTACAGTTATGTACACTTTCACAGTGTCAAAAACATATAATAAATTGACAGTCCACGAATATAAATGTCTTTTCTTGACTTTTATCTTTCTTCAAATTGAGAGAGAGAGAGAGAGAGAGAGAGAGAGAGAGAGAGAGAGAGAGAGAGTGGTATATAAAATTTGAGTATAAAGGAAAAATGTCCCCAAAGTTACTTATCTTTTTCTCGACGGGGTTCCACTGGAGAATCGTTCTTCTTTCACGGGCTAATAGACTTTGTTCTGTTTTTAATACTGGCTTGAAGGACTTGGGGTCCTTCGTGTCTCAGTAATTCTTTTGTCTTCCACCCGGGGTAAAATGGCTATGGTACGTCCGCTCGCTACGAACCCTGCTAAAAAAAAACTCCTTTTCTTATCCTTTACTTCCGCTGAGGGGAAGGGAGCCCCACTTCCGTTTTGGGGTCCCAGCCAATCATTTGGCTTCTCTCTCTTCCCCCTTCCGGTGTCCGGCGACCTGAGGTTACTAAGTGCCAACACCTGGTCTCCCCTGTGTGACCCACATTCCTTCCTTAACGGTCACTTTTTTTGACGGCTTGATACTGTCAATTCAAATACGAGGAGTAGTAATTTTACCTCTATCGTCTCCGTGGGCTACCACGTGACAATATATATATATATATATATAGTGCAATTTGATGGAGACTCAAACTCGGTTAAGTCGTCATAATAAATTTAGTAAGATGACTATTTACATGCTTCTCTCTCGTCGCAGAGTACTAAATGTGGAGTTACAGTTCGTATTCAGAAGATAAAATAAAGGAATCAAAAAATTAAAAAAAAATTAGAAAAAAAAAATAAATAAATAAAAATTAAAAAAAACAAAGATAAAAATAAAAATAAGCATAAAAATAAGAATAAAAGTGGAAATCAAATTACAAATTATTTCATTCATAGGCGTGGGCAGAGGGGTACCAACCCATCCGCTCGGGCAGGATATGACACAAGGTCAATTTTTAAGTGGAGTTTAACATGTTTGAATTCAGAGCTTTCCTTCTCCTAGACAAGTTGCCTTACCAAGGCTGAAGAACTCAGTCTGCCCTACTATTTACCCATAGCTGGAGGGAGACTAATTAGATTCATACCTTTCCCAAGGGTATTAGTGCTATGTGAAATGCAATCAGTCTCGTCCAGGATTTGAACTCTAGTCGCCGTGTCCATTTCCTTGCACGATAACCATTACACCTTAGGCACCTTATATATATATATATATATATATATATATATATATATATATCACAATACATCTAGTTTATTTTTCAAGATCGGTTGATGTACTAACCGATGCCGAAGAGTTTCGCCTGCCCTACAATTTACTCATTATTGGAAAGGGAAAGATGCTAAGGATTCGTGTCTTTAGACAAGAGCATTAACACAAAAGTGAAACGCAAACTGCTTCGTCTCAGATTTGAACTCGGGTCACCGATTTTATTTCTTCCAACGATGATCGTTGCGTTAAGTGCGCCTCTATAAAAAAATCCTGGTTCCCGTGGTGAAATGGTTATCGTCGTAGGAAATGAACACGGCGACTCGAGTTCAAATCCTGGACGAGAATGATTGCATTTCACATAGCATTTATACCCTCGGGAAAGGTATGAATCTAATAATTCTCCCTCCAGCTATGGGTAAATAGTAGGATAGACTGTGTTCTTCAGCCTTGGTGAGGCAAATAGTCTTGGAGAAGGAAAATTCTTAATTCAAACCTGTTAAACTCCGCTTAAAATTTGACCTTGTGTCATAACCTGCCCGAGCGGAGGAGTTGGTAAATAGGATAAAAAATCCTGGTTCCAAATTCTAGATGTACGTATTTACCCAACCCCTCGAGCAGGAATTAGACTTTTAGATCGGTTACATATAAAAGTCCAAACAATCGAGAAATTTTACGTTATATTCGGCCAGAGAGAGAGAGAGAGAGAGAGAGAGAGAGAGAGAGAAGGAGCGAACTGCGCACTCGTGAACAGACACTCTCCCATAGCGTAACTCAGTCAGCAGAGTGATACTAATGGGTTTACAGGGGATTGTGTACGCTGTGACTGTTACTACAAGCAAGATGCGGCACAAGATCAATTTTTAAGTGAAGTACAGCTGGTGTGAATTCAGAGTTTTCCTTCTTTTAGACGGGTTGTTTTTTGAAGGTAAAAGAGCCGCCGACTCTGCTCTTTTTCGTTGACTTATTCAAAAGCAATAAGAATGAAACTCCGCTCTCAGCAACTCTACCATCAGTCTATATGACTAACTCCCTGACCAAATGTTCTCAGTGGTGTCATCTTTCTATGGTGTAACTATGAATAACGCTTGCTCAAAGCCATATTACTAGGGTGAATCAAAAGTTCTGCAATACTTTGGTATGTGCTAGTTTGTGGGCCATATATCAGGTAGCTGAAGCAGTTCAAAGACGTGGTAGTTACTCGCTGTGGTTGGTATAGTATTGTGGTAGTTGGTGCGCTGACACATTGTGCATTGCTTTTCCACCTGTGTGATTTGAAAGCAGTGCGAATGAACGTGCAACGTAGACAAATTCGGGAACTTTATGAGTTTGAACTGGATCAAAACGACGCCGCGTAAGTAAGCAAAAACATTGGTAAAGACGTTATGGATTACAATACGGTAACCAGATGGTTGAATAAATTTCGCTTGAGTTGAATTTTTACTTGCGATAAGAGTTACATATTTATGGAACAGTAATAGTGTAAAAAATAAGATTAAATTAGCTGGTTTCTTTTAAAAAATAGTAAGGAAAAGTATCCAAGAAAGGCATTTCTGGGAACTGTCAGATTAACCAACAGAATTCAATCTGTCTATATAGATATTTTATTAAAAGTGAATATGTTCTGCGTAAGGATTTTTTAAATGTTGATGTGAGAAGAGAGTAAAAAAGTGAGATAACCAAGGAGGCACAACAAACAAACAAACAACAACAACAATAATAATAATAAGGATAATAATAGCAACAGCACAAAACAACGTCATAAGGACCAATCATATCAAAGCAAGAATAGATAAGACGCAACAAAACAGCAGATGTAGGTTATGTGGAGATAGAGACAAAACGATCAATTACATAATAAGCGAATGCAGCAAGTTACCCTAGAAAGAGTATAAAACTAGGCAAGGTGATCCACAGGGAATTTTGTAAGAAACTGAAATTTGACCATACGAACAAATGGTATATACACAACCCAGCATCTGTCCTGGAAAACGAGACGCACAAATTCCTCTGGGGTTTTGACATACAAACGGATCACCTAATCTCGGCCACACGATTGGACCTTATAATAATCAACCACAACAAAATAAGAGAATTTGCAGAATTGTGGACGTTACTGTCCCAGCTAACTACAGAGTAAAATTGAAAGAAAATGAAAAGAAGTACATCGTCATTTCTTGGGAATTAAAAAAAAATGTGGAACATGAAACTGACGATTATACCAATTGTAACTAGTGTTCTTGGTACAGTCACAAAAATATACGAGGACTGGGGGAATTGGAAATAACAAGAGTGGAGACCATTCTAACTACTTCATTATTGAGATCGGCCAAAATACTGAGAAGAGTCCTGGAGACTTGAGGAGACTTGTCACTCATACTCTAGTGAAAGACCATCAGCTAACGCAGATGTGAAAAACTCTCAATGAGTAACTATAATAACAATAATAATTATAAGGATAATAATAATAATTGGAAAGAACCTCGGCGATCAAGCAAGGTTAGGTAGCCTTAAAACCGTAGATTCTGAGGCCTCTAGAGAGACAAATTTGGCGTGTAGCACTCGGAGAATATCAAGCAAGCTCAGCATCTCACAGTCACTTTCACTTTCACTTTCACAACAAAAGTATCTATGGCTGCCGAATTGTGCTTCCCGTTACCAAAATATTGCAAAAATTCTGATTCAACCAAGTATGTCTGAACATTTAAAGTTTTTTTTTCATTTTATAGCGGAAGAGAAGTAAAAAGATGTTTGCACAATGCAATGTAATAAGTAACTCCGCAATATAATTTTAATATTATGGGCGAGGGATTTCGTTTTATATATCTTGCCTTACGGTTTAGTTAGGCTGAGAAACTTTCGCTTAGCGCATGAGTTAGCTAGGTGCAACAGGAGCGCAGGTGTTCACGCGCACGCGGGGAGGATGTGTCATTCAGAGATGTCAAAATAAAAATCCCAGATAGGATATGTGACCGGGGGGATGTGAATGACGTCATGCACCGGAAGCGTGCGCGGAGGATTTGGGGGATTTGAGAAAAGTCAGTTAGTTGAGTTCTAGCGTCCTAAGAAGACGGTTGACTTTCAGGGCTCGCCGAGATCAGACCAGTAGTTTGCGGTGGGGTGCAGCGCGTGGTGGTGGTAGTGGGGGTGGTGGCAGATGGAAAAGTCAGCATAGAAAGATTGCGTCTCTCTCCCTTCATGTCGAAAAACCTTTAAACTCAAAAAGGTGAATAAAAGTTTCGTACCTGAAACAATTTCGTGAATTTCATGTTTTTAGATTCCCTATGTCTATTTCACACATAGCGTATATCTGGCTATGTAACATGATGAATTAAACAGAATAGAATATGATGCATAAACAAATCTCAGGCAGGTATTATACATACTTAATGCAAGTATAAAGCAATGTAATAAAATCAATGAACGAATGAATAAATAAATGAATAAAAAAAACTTCAAGACAAGGAATAAATAAATCTGTTACAAGTTAAGAGAAAAGAGAAAAATGCACTGCTAATTCTGAAAGGTCACCGACCCAAATCTTTTGGTGGGTACTAAGTGTAAGGTAATTAAGTGCAACTGTTGATCTGTGTGGTAGGGAGGGGAAAAAAGCAAATCCGATTTGAATGTAGATTGGTCACTGACGACAGAACAATAAAAACTTGGATCCACCTTTTCCACTGGATATCGATTTAGAATAACGTTAGACTAATCGACAGTAGAACAATTTTGCAATAATTAAGATGAATGGAAAGTTTATGAATGATTACCAAAAAAAAAAATGAGCTTTTATTCTATATGAACAATTGTAAGGTAAGTTATATATATATATATAGTCATCCACAGACAGATCTGTTTCTTTCTATCAGAACTCATCAGTGTGGCTAGACAGTATCTCCCCGTAGCTGGGATCGAAACCCGGTTGACTCAAACACTAAGTCAAAGCTTCTAACCATTTAGCTACGAGGAGATATTAGCTACGAAGTAAATTTTTAAACGGTTATGAATCACAATTACAATTGTTTACATACATCCGTTCAAACGGCCGCCGAGATCTCAATTCAAATACGAAGAGACTTGCAAAGGCGCTAATGGCAACACGATTACTTCTTCGCTAGAGAACTCAACCCTACGGGGGTAGGAGGTATATATCTATAGTCATCCACAGACAGACCTGTTTCGTTCTATCAGAACTCATCAGTGTGGCTAGACAGTATCTCCCCGTAGCTGGGATCGAAACCCGGTTGACTCAAACACCAAGCCAAAGCTTCTAACCATTATATATATATATATATATATATATATATATATATATATATAAGTAAGCGGAGTTGTTTTAATAGCTACTACACCGAGGTGTAGGGGTGGGCGTCACTCCTTTCCCTGGACTGTTCCCCTTTACCCTTGATACGTATCTTATATTGCTGAGTGGAGGTATCAAGTACGATTTTTAAAGTCTTTCATATGACGCGACCTGGGATTGAACCCAGGTCTCCCGGACCATTGACGAACACTCTACCCACTAGGTCCTTGGTACTTGATACCTCCTTGCCTAACACTCAGGAATATAAGATACGTATCAAGTGTAAAGTGGAGCAATGCACCCCGATGTAGTAGCTATTGAAATAGGAGCCTTCTGGTCGCCTTCGACTTCGGTCGCTAACTTTACTTTTACACACACACACACACACACACACACACACACACACACACACACACACACATATATATATATATATATAAAAGAGTATTTTTATAAGTGTCTCTCTGAGATTTCTGGTTCGTGTTTCCATTGAGAAAATCAACATATACTGTTCGAACTTCGTGATTTAGCCACAGACCCTTAGTTGCGTTGTGAAATACATCTGGTGTTTTTTTTATCTAATGTGCGAATCCTTGACATCAAGAATAAACATTTTCACTCTATTAATCACAAAACAAAAACAAACAAACAAAAAATATATTAAATAAAATTGAATATGCGAAGTAATATAATGAATATATTCAAAATAAATATGAGCCTAAAGTTAAAAGCCCAGTGGGCTGGGGCTGTTGAATACACCGACTGCATCTCTACTAATGGGTGAGACCCTGTCCCCAACGAATGTCCAAGATATGACACTAAGCAATCTAATGGTGAGGCTCTTATAATGCTGGAATTTTGGGGAATGTGGAGTACCCCTATATTGCCATCATTCTCGAGTTCTCTCTGTCCCAGAGTGGTAACACCTGATAGGGATCTATCTATGGGTCAAGTAGAACTATCAGACATTCAAACTGTATGCAAATCAAAGACGTATGCTAAATTGAATTGTCAGAAATAGAACTGTTTAATCGTTTAACTGTGTGTAAACAAATGACTGACGTTTAACTGAATTGTTAGTGATACATAGCAATACTTAGAACCATTTAACTTTGATCTATGCTAAATTGAATTGTTTTGAATAGAACTGTTTGATGATAGAACCGTGTGTAAACAAATTATTGATGTTATTGATACATAGCAATACTTGGAAACATTTAACTTTGATCTATGCTAAATTGAATTGTTTTGAATAGAACTGTTTGATCATAGAACCGTGTGTAAACAAATTATTGATGTTATTGATACATAGCAATACTTGGAACCATTTAACTTTGATCTATGCTAAATTGAATTGTTTTGAATAGAACTGTTTGATCATAGAACCGTGTGTAAACAAATTATTGATGTTATTGATACATAGCAATACTTGGAACTATTTAACTATGTGCAAAAGAATGAGTAATATTGAAAAGAATTATTGGTGTCAAATAGCAATATTTGAAACTTTTTAACTGTGTGTTTTTTAAATTGATTTATTGGTATTACTTAGCTTTTCTTGGAACCATTCGATTGAATTATCAATGTTTGATAGCAATAATTGAATCTATTGTGTTGAAACAATAATTGTAGGCGAAAAAATTAGTTCTAACTCATTCAAAAATGAAATTACCAACAAACTAATCACTTACATATCATATATGTATATCCATTTAAATGTGCGTATGCAAATGATTAATAGTAAACAGAATTATTCGTGTTTGATAGAAATGCCTAAAATCATCTGACTGCAAAAAATGAGCTCAGGCTCATTTAAAAATATTACCTAAAAAAGGTGTTTAGAAATTAGATATCTAATATATACGTATACGGGTTTGGCATTAAATAACCATCAAGGTTTAATATACCTTAAAACCTAACCAAACCAAGCCAAACCAAACCATAAAATTAATGAAATAAATGCTGACTTTAGAAATTATCTGTGAATACCTAAGGCAATGTAATAAATACATACATAATACAATGGATATATAAAGAAGACAACATAATGCATACAGATATATGACGCATGCTAAAGACAATATATTAAATGCATGTCCAAGATAATGTAATAAGTAACTACACAATATAATGAATATGTATAAAATACAATATAATTCATGCAGATGTATAATAAAGGAGGTGAGCTTAATGTAACGTCATTACTGAAAGAAAATGGAAATGAAATACAATATAATACATACAGAAATATTATACACGCATTAGGCAATATACTAAATACATGCACAAGGCAATGTAATAAGTAACTACACATATAATAAAATATAATGAATGAAACAGAATACAATATAATGCATACAGAAAAATAATACATGCATAAGACAATATACTTACTGCATGCATAAGGCAATGTAATAAGTAATTACGCAATATAAGGAAAAAATAAAATACAATATAATGCATACAGAAATATAAAGCATTGAATTAATTAAAAAATATGTTCTATCAGCATCGATGATGACCATTAACTAAGCCGAAGCATAGCAGATGAACTACATAGCTGATTTCTTTATCATGGTGAAGACTTGTGTAGAATCAGTCACCCTTTTTGTATGAGTTGATAATAGGAGAATGGTGCTCCAGTGAGTTTCATATTGTCCGAACAACACTCCTCAGGTTTGGAATTAAATTTCCCCCCTTTTCTTTGGCCGGTTGCCCTAACAAGATTAGAGGGCCCAGTCTACTCTTCAATTTTACTCATTGTTGTGAGGAAAAGAGATGGATGCACAATTTTCCCAAGGTGAACCCCAAACTTGTCCAGGATTTAACTCCCGGTGTCTATCTTCTTCGCTGATAGCAATTATGTCATTTGCACCTAAGGCAATATAATAAATGTATACAAAAGGCAATGTAATAAATACATAAAAAAGGCAAGCAATAAATGCATACAAAAGCTAATGTAGTAAATATATACGCAAGACAGTACAATGAATACAGGCGATAATAGAATGTATGTATGAATACACACAAGACAATATAAGAAAGACGTACACGACATTGTGTAATTTGGCTTGATTTAGTTTCTTTGTTTAATGGCATATCAACCTTCACGGGTTATTGATTGCCAAAACCATTCTTGTAGAAGAACAGTAGTGTTACTATTTAACCCATAGCTAGAGGGATAAATGGGTCCATGCCTTTCTCAAGGGTTATATTTACCTCGACAGTGAATGTATTTAATAGTTATAAATAGATAAATCAAAATTTTAAAAAATTAGGATTAAGAAATTAAAATACTCATTTATTTTTCCTTATTTCCTCATCCATGTTTAGTTTATTTACTAAATTTTCCTTAGTCTGGCACCCGGCAATGATGGGTCTTCCATTAATGATTAATTGACTTGTTATCAGGTTTACGATCTGATCCGATGTACAAATGAAAGGTAAAAAAAAAAAAAAGGGACAAAATTTGCAGTTCTCGACTTAGTGTAATTATTTTTAAGATCATGACTGGCAGTTTGGTTGGGTATTCATGGCGTGTTAACTATTGTAGATTATTCCTAAATCTATTTATATACATATAAACAGTTCCATTTCAAGCAATTCAATTTAGCATAAATACGCAGTTTAAATCTCAAATCAGTTATATTTCCAGCATTTCAGTTCAGCATAAGTACGCAGTTTAGTTCTATTTGACCCTTAAATAGGATCCTATCAGGAGCTACAACTCCGGGCCAGAATAGACCTGGGAGTGATGGAAATAAACGGATACTCCGTATTTCCCAAAGCTCCAGGATTACTGGAGCCACATCATCAGATTGTTTAGTGTCACATCTAGGGCACTCGTAAGGAGGAGGGTCTTACCTCTCTGCAGACGTGCAGTCGGTGTATTCTACAGCCTTAGCCGACTGGGCAACTTTTCAGGAGAGGAACCAGGCGTGACGTTTATGAACAGAGAAACGAATCAAGAGTCAACATTTCAAATACACCCGAAGAAAGCCGTAGTGCACATCGGCTGGAATGTTGTTCTAAAGGAACAAAGTTGATCTCTTTGAAGCATTTTATAATGATTATCACAGCTCGAGTTAAAAATTTCATATTTAAATAATCTAGAAGTTAATGAATACGAGCCCTTTACATTAAGAAATGACTTTGAATCCTTCATTTATTGTTCTGTTTAGTTGGACTGACAAAAGTGTTGTTTGTTTTTTCTTTTAATCACCTCTCCGTCTTTCTCTCCCTCTCTACATACATACATATATATATATATATGTGTGTGTGTGTGTGTGTGTGTGTGTGTATGTATATCTATCTATCTATCTAAAATTCTATCATATTTTCTGTATATCTAACATTGTCTGTCATTATCCTTCTATCGACTTATCTATCTTTATCAGTCTGTTCCTATCTATCTATCTATCTGTTCATATAAAAACTTTTGATCAATGCATACAAAATCTATTCATATTTGTCTAACTACTGGTGCATTACAACCTTCCTACTGATAGTGTAAATTCTCTATCTATCTATCTATCTATCTGTTGTGTTATGTATATCATCACCTGTCACGATCCTTCCATCAACTTATTTATTTCGTGACTTTCTTTATCTTCCTTTCCATTTGTTTTGACTTCTTTTTGTCTTTTTTCTTTCATTTCAATTGAAGCAGATAATATTTCTTTCTTTCTTATTATATTTGCTTTCTTTTTCTCCCAGAAGAGTACTTTGTCTTTTGCTTCCCCTTTCTTTTTTTCACAATCAAAACGGAATGATTTGACGTAACATTTGATCACGGAGGAGTCTCCATGACGATCATGCTGAACTGCCACATCCGAGTCAGTGAATTTGAAATCCTGTCACGTCATTCCGTTCACTTTTGAAAAAATATGGTTGGGAATAAGTATGAACCCAATTATTAAAGTGTCCTGGATATGACACGAAACCATCGGATGGTGAGGTTCCAGTTCTAGATTTAAATAACTAGGTTCTAGAATCAAATAACTGGGTTCATAGTAGTCGAGGGTGACCCGAAGGCGCCCTTTTCGATTGCTACTACACCGAGGGTGCTTCGCCTTTCCCTGGATTGCTCCACTTTACCCTTGATCCTTACCTTATAATGGTGAGTGTTATGCAAGGCGGCATCAAGTATCATTTTTTGAGTCTTTGGTATGACTCGACCTGGGAGTGAACCCAGGTCTCTCGGGCCTTCGGCAAACACTCTAAACATTATACCAATGTCCGGTACTGGGCTTTCCAAAAATATTTTTGATATGTTGATATGCCATTAATCAAAGAAATCAATCCAATCAAAATTAGCGAAGTAGTCTCAAGAATATGCCGACTGTATCTTCGCAGAGGAGTAAGACCGCCCCCACCAAAAAATGGATATGACACTAAACCATCTGAGGTTCCAGTTCAGGAATTTTGAATAATATGGAGTGCCCCTTCATTGCCATTAATCCCCTTTTCTGGCTTGTTTTCTTCTCTCCCACCACCAATCTTCCTCCTTTTCCTCTCTCCCACCACCAATCTTCCTCCTTTTCTTGCTCCTTTTCCTCTCTTCCACCACTAATCTCTTTTTCTGGCTTGTTTTCTTATCTCTCGCCACCAAACTTCCTCCTTTTTCTATTCTTATTTTTCTCCTTTCAAAGTTCTTTTTTCTCATCCTTCTTGATATTCAGTATAATACTTTTCCAATGATAGCTATGGGTTAAATAGTATCATTGCTGTTTTACAAAGCGGGATTTGACATTAAACAACACACGAAGGTTGATTTACCGTTAAGCAATGAAACCAAAATAAACAAAACCATTTGATCTCTTTCATGTCTTTTTCTAGTGATAGAATAGACACGTAAGAATAGTTAAGTGGAAAATTATCCATGATAGGTTAATTTTTTGGTTTGGTTTAGTTTTGTTTGGTTTTATGGAATATCAACCATTGTAGGGTTTTTTTTTATTTTAAATATCATCATCATCATCATCATCATGTCACGCCACCCGTCTCTATTGTCAATCGCTCCCAGTAGGTCTTCAAGGCTACATCCTGTATCGGCTCAGAGCTGTTGTATATAGGTTAAAGCTAGTCGTTGCTCGTCCATGTGATGAGGTCCACAGGAGTGTGTCGCTTATAAGTTCATCCTTACTTCTCCAGCAGTGTCCCGCATGTCTGGATCGTCTAACTTGGATAGTTTTCGTGATGAGTGGTAGGTGGCCGTACAGCTGCTGTTTTGTCAGGTGCTGCCTCCAGGATTTGTTCAATATTGCTCGCAGCATTCTTGTGTAATTGTTGTCAAGCTTTTTCTCCATACGTTTACTTAGCGTCCATGTAGTAAATCCATATAGCAGTATCGACACGACCACTACTTGGAAAAAACCTGAGCGATAAAATAAAACGCAGTTTTTTTTATACATAAAACAGTTCTATTTCAAACAATTCAGTTTAACATAAGGACACAGTTTAGTTCTATTTGATCCATAGATAGGACCCAGTCAGGTGCAACTACTTCGGACCAGAGTGGACCTGGGAGCGATGGCAATGAAGGGTTGCTCCGTATTTCCCAAAGCTCCAGCAATATTGGAGGCTCACCACTGGATTGTTTTGTGTCATATCCAGGGCACACGTTGGGGGAATCTTACCCCTCTGCAGTGATGTAGTTGGTGTATTCAATTGCCCCAGCTGACGGGGTCATAATTTTTTTCTCTATTGGTAACAGCAATCATGACATAATCATAATTATATTTTGAGGGCATCCTCCTCCTCCTTTGGTAAGGTAACCAATATAGGAGAAGGTAAACTCTGAATTGATTCCTGTAAAACTCGCTTAAGAAGTGATCTTACGTCGTATCCTGATCGTGTGGAAAAGCTAGGTAAGCGCGCGCACATACATTCACGCATATATACGCACACACACACACACACACACACACACACACACATATATATATATATATATATATATATATCATAAAAAGTATTGATTCTGAAGCTGAAGTCTTTCATCCTAAAATTCAAAATTTATAGTATCAGTCATGGTTTTGGGAGTGAAACATAACTGTCACTAATTCAGGGCGCCCCAGCAGTACCTCAGGATACCACTTGGTTTTGTTGGTTTTAAGTTTAGGAGTGGTAGGTCATTGTAGAAAATAAGAGAGAGAGAGAGAGAGAGAGAGAGAGAGAGAGAGAGAGAGAGAGAGAGAATCCCTGCAAATTGAAAGCTGATATCATCTACCAAAACTCCGAGACATGCGTTTCGCAAAGCCCCAACTTATCAATGTCGGGGCTTGGTTTGCCGCTTGAAGCGTTTTGGCAGCGTCAGGCACTTTCAAAGTTATGTCTCTGCTATTTACCATTTCTCGTTGTTTTAAAAAGTATAACTGATAGTCAGTAGAATAAGTTGTTGGTTAATTCCAATTGGCTCACCTGAATAAGGTAAAATTATAGTCATTCCATCACAACACCATCCTATAAATACCACACACACACACACACACACACACACACACACGCAATTGCATTTCACATAGCACTTGGGAAACGTATGAATACAATTATCCTCCCTCCGGCTATGAGTAAATAGTAAGGCAGACTGGGTTCCTTAGCCTTGGTTTGACAAACAGTCTAGGAGAAAGAAAACTCTGAATTCGAACCTGTTAAACTCTGCTTAAAAATTGACCTTGTGTCACATTCTGCACGTGCGGAGGAGTAGGTAAACACACACACACACACACACACACACATATATATATATATATATATATATATATATCTTTTACATAAAGACAAATGAAAAAAATTACTTTCTTGGTATCATCGTATCCAGGAAGATGGTTTTTATAAAGCTAATAAGTTAGACTTATGAGAATTTGTAGGAACATGAAATAAATTTATAATGATACCAAGAAAGGGAAATTTTTGTTTGTTTTCATGTAAAAGATTTTTTTTAACTCTACGCGTTGAATATTGAAGTATCGTTAATTCCAAATTAATCATACATCAATAACCATTAGTATTGAGCACTAATATTGGATATATATATATATATATATGTGTGTGTGTGTGTGTGTGTGAGAGAGAGAGAGAGCGTCTACAATGACTTGGAGCAATGCACACATAAATGTATTTATCCTATCTCTCCGCCATGAGTCTGGTGCGACATAAAGTGGATTAGTTATTTGATTTGGTTTGTTGGTTTGTTGGGTTTTAAGGCATATCAACCTTTGTAGGTTATTTAACGCCAAATCCATTTTTATGTAAATAATCTGTTCTTTTTAAAACAATTCAGTTTAGCATAAGTACACAGTTTAATTGTCAAAAACATTTATTTCAAACTATTCAACAAGTTATATGTGACAATTCAGTTAAGTGTAAATACAATTTTAATGTCGAAAAACAGTTCTATTTCAAATAATTCAGTTAAGCATAAGCACGCAGTTTAAATGTAAGTACGGTTTAATTGTCAAAAACATTTCTATTTCAAGCTATTCAGTTTACTCAAACAATTCAGTTTAGCATAAGAATGCTGTTAGTTCTATTTAACCCATAGATAGGGCCCTATCAGGTGCTACCACTCCGGGCCAGAGTGGACCTGGGAGCGATGGTAATGAAGGGGTACTCCGCATTCCCCAAAGCTCCAGCATCACTGGAACCTCACCATCAGATTGTTTAGTGTCATATATTCAGGACACTCGTTAGGGGAGGGGGTCTTACCCCTCTGCAGAGAAGCAGTCGGTGTATTCTACAGCCCCAGCCGACTGGGCAATTAGTTATTTGAAATGCTTTCCTTCTCCTAAACTAGCTGCCTTACCAAGGCTAAATAACTCAGTCTGCCCTAGTATTCACCCTGTGCTGGGGGTAGTAAGAACAAAATTCATGCCTTTTCCAAGGGCATTAGCACGAAGTGAAATGCGTCTTGGATTTGAATTCGTGTCGCCGATTTTATTGCTAACAATACATACACAAAACATGCGTATATACAGATGAGCATGTTGTTATTTGCTGATGTTAAATTAAGTGTGACAGCAAGTTAGAAGTATGCAGCACCCAGTGAGAATCAAACTCACTTGTGAAAAAAAAAGAAGACACAAAAAACCGAAGCTTAGTTTTGAAGAAGGTGATCAATAACAAAAATCTAATTTTGGAGGTGCCCGTGGTGTAATTGTTATCGTCGTAGGAAATGAACACGGCGGCACGAGTTCAAATCCTGGACGAAACTCATTGCATTTCACATAGTAGGACAGACTAGGTTCTTCAGCCTTGGTTAGGCAAATAGTCTAGGAGAAGGAAAACTCTAAATTCAAACCTGTTAAACTCCGCTTAAAATTGACCTTGTGTCATATCCTGCCCGAGCGGAGGGGTTGGGTAAATAGGATAACAAAAATCTAATATTGACTTTTATTTTAATATCATTTTCCCAACCATATGTATATGATGGGGGGGCGCTGATGTATGTTTATGTATTTCTTATGCCCGTACGTGTGCTCACACATACACATACTCAGGTGCACTCAAACACACGCAAACATCTAGCAATACGTTTTCACATTTTTTGGGACATTGTGGAACTCTATGCCAGACGAATGTGAAGGTGACATTAAATCCCGTTTGGAAGTGATCACGTGACTATTTTGAAGGACATACAACCTTGGATTACATACCTGGGTCTTCCATTACCATTTTCTTCTTCTTCTTCTGTTTTCTTTTTTTTTCCTTTTTTCCTTCTTTTTCTCTCGTCTTTATTTTCTTCTCTCCGATTCTTTTTCCCTTTCTTACTCCCTTTTTATTTCCATAACCTTCTTCTTCTTCTTCTTCTTGACACCTTCCATTTTCTTCCCTTTTTCCCTCCCTTTTACTTCTTTTTCTCTTATCTTTATTCTCTCCGATTCTTTTTCTCTTTCTTACTCCCTATTTATTTCCACACATTCTTCTTCTTCTTCTTGAATAAGAGCCATGCAAATACATCCTTAGGTATGACTCAGCATTCCTTCTTTTTTTGTTTTTGTTTTAGAAATGAAGTTTTCTGACTGTTGAATGGCATAAGCAAGTGTTCACCCTGAGTAATTCTTGCATTAAGGGAAATGCTGTTCACAAAAACACCCAGAAAGTTTTTACTAAAGTAACAAAAAATGAAAATGTGTTTACCACAAAGTCATTCGCAAACGGTGAGGATCGAACTCATACAGTTAATCTCAACCTCATTATTTCTGATTGACAGACTAGTTTTAACGGCATGTCAAATTGTCTAATGTTATTTTATGCCTAGCGGTCCGCCTTCATTGGACGTTCATATTTAAATTTTTGTCTTGTTTCTGAAAAGTTTTTTTTTTGCCAACGGTCTTATCGAATATGAATAATTTTCGATGAAGCCGGAAGTATGGGGGCACTTTGTGAAGATGGAACTGTTGTATAGCTATAATCATAACATTGATTTACGAACATTGATGAACGAACAAACACACTTCTTTATAAAAATATGTATCTCCCACAGTTTATTCTTTAGAGATGAGTGGAGACAGGGGCAGACTGTTATATTGATCCAAATTCTCCTGACAATAGCAGCACTTCTTCCGCATCTTGGCTAGGGTTGCTCAACCGGGGGTCGCTGAGGGCCACAGCTTTTAATCTGCCAGCTGGTCCTCACTCTGGCCTTCCTGTGTTCAACTAACTCAACTGCCGCAGGCACTTGCCTATATTCTTTCATAACGCCTAATTGCTTCCGCCTATTTACACAGGTGCATCTCTAATTGACGGCTCGGTCAAGGGTCAATATACAATAGAACTTATTAAAAATATTTGTCATTTGCAAAAATTATTTAAGTTTGGTACAAAGCCAAAAGTATGAGGCACTCATTGAGAATCAAACTCGCTTACAATATGGCACAAGCCTACAAACTAAGCGTATTTTAGATTTGACATAAAGCCGTAGGTATGTGGCACCAAGTGAGGATCTAACTCACGACCATTTGTAGTCATTTACTAAGATTACCATAGTTGGACACAAAGTGAGACTCGAATCACAATGTTCTGTTTGCTTTACTCATTAACCATTATACCAAGCGAAGTTAGATTTGATTAAAGATCACAGGTATGGGTTACCTAGTGATATTATCCTTAATAAATGGTCAGCAAGATTAGCTTGTTAACCATAACAAATGGACGTAGTGTCTTAAAAACTAACCATCGTTAAGATTTGACACAAGGCCACAAATACAGGGCACGGAGCGAGGATCGAACTCACTGATCAGAAGTAATTGGTCTACGAGATAAATTTGATAACCATTGCACCTGAATGTGGTGTCTTAAAAACTAAGTATCGTTCAGATTTGGCATACGGAGCACTTTGTGAGGATCGTCGCGTCATAAAGAAAGAAAACAGCCGTCTTCAATGTATAAGAAGCTTTCATTCACGTTTGATCACAGCTCTGGTCGGATTTGTAACTATTTGGATTCTCTCAACTAATTCCGTTTTCTCTTAACCTACTTCTCACTAATTGGCCCAACGGAACCACGGAATGCATCTAATTATTTGACCGACTGCTCGTTTCCCGACTCTGCTTAACTTTCAACTGACTAACTGCTTTAGATGTATAACAGGCTTTTATTCACATTGTGTTACAACTTGGGTCGGACTTCGTCACTGACACTTTCTTGGGATATCTGTGACTATTTAGATTTGTGACTGGCTCCGTTTTCTCTGAACACGCTTCTAGCCAATTGGTCCAATGGAACGACGGAATGCACCCAATTTTCTGACAGCTTGCTTCTCAACTCCTCTTCTCTTGTCAACTTTAGCCAAAAAGTATGGCTGAGTATATAGCGAACCCGAATCTGAAGTGGGGTGTCCCAAGACACAATAATTATAATGCTGGACTGTGATACTGTAATACGCGAGTTCGAACTCCAGTCGAGTTGTTAACGTTCACTTTTGGACTAATGCCCTTGGGAAAGATATTACCCTCCCCAATTATCCACCCAGCTACTGGTTAAATAATACCACTACTGTTCTTTTACAAGGATAGCTTTGGCATTAAATAACCAACAAAGATTGATATGCCATTAAACAAAGAAATATAGGAACCAGAAGATTTGGTCGGTTATTATTTGGTTTTTGGCTTCATAGATTTGGGGTATTAGGGTTTGGTGTATCTGACTTAATTTTTTTCTTCTTCTTACTTCACTTTATTCGTTAGCGTCTTCTTTGTCTGTGAAGGCTGCAAAGGAATTACAGAAGAAAGGAAGAAAAGGAAGGAGACGGAGATAGGAGATACCTCTTAAATTTCAACATTATTTCGGGGTTTTATACAGCTACTCAGTAGCGAAAAAATGTCATCCTGGACAGTCGCGTCTCCCAAATAAGGCATTGAAGTGTACTAGTCGTTTTCGGTGGTTGAAAAGTCCAAAGTCAGCGTTTTTAGAAGTGGGTGATAAGTCCAGTTGATAGTCATTTTCAGTGGGTATTTTTAATATAGGCTCCTACTAGAGGAGACACATTCTTACGCTAACTACGAGACTTGGGTAGACAAGTAGGCTGCCTGCTATTAGCCGAGCTAAAGAAGGTACGTCTAGTATCAAAGATAAAGCTGAAGTGAGAATGGGTTTCTTTCTAGCGCCGGTAAGTGTCTTTCAGGCATGCACAGTTCCTACTTCCTGTCAGGGGCTTCTAGGATGCGCTACTTTTTTTTAATTGATTTTATTTTCTGTTTCTTTTTATTTACCTCTACAGAAACCAATCCAAAACAAAGCTAAAAATGTCTCTTCCGGTTAGGCTGTTATTTTACTACACTGCAAAAGTCATTTCCGCTGCAAGACAACAAACTACAGTTCTTAAGAAACTATTAAGTGAAAACGTAAAAAAATTACTTTATATCACTCGGAGGCGAAAAAGACATTTATCTGATTCTTCTAAACTGATCCTATCATTCATTAAGCGTCTAACTCGAGGCACTTGAGCTGCTTCCGTAAATTCTATTACCTATTTATTCTAGCATTCTTTGTATTCCAAATTTACCAGCATCCCCCCACATACACTAAAACCTTTCCTGCTTAAAGGCTTCTGTTATCCGGATAAGCTTTTTATAGGAACAGCTATCGTTTATACCCGTACGGTGTAATTATTTAAATTGATAGCAAAGATTCTAAAACAGACAGTGTCCAGAAAAGTAAAATAAATAGATTTATTTACTTACTTATTTGATTTTTGTTTTACGTCAGAGATTTAAATCTTCATATCCTGATTATAACACAAACTGCATATGTTAGTGAGGATCCATTTCTGGAGTAAAGTACCTGTTTATTGTAATTACTCCCAGGTCCACTTTGACCAAGGGTGGTAGTACTTGTTAGGGTTCAATACCACTAGCGAGTATATAGTGAGGATATAGGGATGGAATTTGGCAGAGAAAAATGTGCCTTGCTTATAATGAAAAGCAGAAAACGACAAATGATGGAAGGAATAGAACTACCAAATCAAGAAAAAATCTGAACGCTCTGAGAAAAAGAAACAAATACTTAGGAATATTGGGAGCAGACACCATCAAACATGCGGAGATGAAAGAAAAATTTTTTAAAAAGAATATCTCAGGAGAACGAGAAAATTATTCTAAACCAAACTACATGGCAGAATCTCATCAAAGGAATAAATACCTGGGCTGTCCTCCTCGTAAGATACACGGGACCATTCTTAAAGTGAACGAGCTTCAACAAATGCACCAGAGAACCAGAAAACTCATTATGATGCATTAGGCCTTACACGCTAGAGATGGCGTTGACAGACTGCATGTGTCAAGAAAAGAACGAGGAAGAGGACTCGCCAGCATTCAAAATAGCGTCAATGCATCGATACAACGACTAGAAAACTACATTAAAACACGGAGGAAGACTAATTAGAGTGACCAGAAACAATACAAACAACACAAACATCAACAGAACAAAAATGACCAGAAAGCAAGAATTGGAAGAAAAACAACTGTATGGATATTTCAAGCGACAAATAAGCGAAATCTCACACGGAAAAACTTGGACGTGGCTAAGAAAGTGAAACCTTAGGAGAGAAACTGAATCTCTTCTGATAGCAGCACAAAACAACGCTTAACCAGTCGGCTGGGGCTGTAGAATACACTGAGAGGGTAACCCACCCCCAAACGAGTGTCCTGGATTTAACACTAAACAATCTGATGGTGAGGTTCCAGCAGTGCTGGAGCTTTGGGGAATGCGGAGTACCCCTTTATTGCCATTGCTCCCAGGTCCACTCTGGCCCGGAGTGGTAGCACCTGATAGGGCCCTATCTATGGGTTAAATAGAACTAAACTGCATACTTATGCTAAACTGAATTGTTTGAGTAAACTGAATAGCTTGAAATTAAACAATTAAACCGTACTTACATTTAAACTGAATTATTTGAAATTGAACTGTTTTTCGCCATTAAAACTGTATTTACACTTAACTGAATTGTTACATATAACTGCTTGAATAGTTTGAAAGAGAAATGTTTTTGACCATTAAACTGTGTACTTATGCTAAACTGAATTGTTTTAAAAAGAACAGATTATTTACATAAAAATGGATTTGGCGTTAAATAACCTACAAAGGTTGATATGCCATAAAACTCAATAAACCAATAAACAAAACAACGCCATAAAGACTATGTCAAAGCAAGAATGGAAAAGCTGTAACAAAATAGCAGATGTAGACTTTGTGGTGATAGACACTAAACGATCAATCACCTAATAAACGAATGGAGCAAATTAGTGCAAAAACATTATAAGACTAAACACGACTGGATAGACACGGTGATCCACTGGGAATTGTGCAAGAATTTGACTATGAGAACAAACGGTATATGAGAACAAACGGTATATGTACAACTCATCATCCGAACTAGAAAATGAGACGCACAAATTTCTTTGGGATCTTGAGATACAAACGGACCATCAAATCTCGGCCAAACGACCAGACCTAGTAATAGTCAACAAAAAAAAAAAAAAAAAAAAAAAAAAAAAAGAAAAAAGAACCTGCCGAATAGTGGGATTTGCCGTTCTGGCTGACCAAAGGGTAAAACTGAAAGAAATTGTAAAGAGAGACAAATATCTAAACCTTGCAAGAGAACTGAAAAAACTATGGAAGATGAAGGTGACGGTGATACCATTTGTAATTAACGCACTCGGTACAGTCACTAAAGGATTGGTACTGGGACTGGAGGACCTAAAAATAATAGGACGAGTGGAGACTATCCAAACTACAGCATTGTTCTGATCGGCCAGAATACCGAGAAGAGTCCTGGAGACTTGAGGAGACCTGCTGTCACTCAGACTATAGTGGAAAACCATCAGCTAACGCAAGAGTGAAAAATTCTCAAAAGAGTAAAATAATAATAATGATTCGGAACCTTTGGAATTTTCCCAAAGAATTTAAAAGAAATTAGGGAAACTGGAGATTTTGGGAAGAACTGAGAACTTTTAGACCACAGCAGTGCTGATATCGGCTCTAATAAGAATCCAGTAGAAATTAGGTGACTTGCAGTCACTTGGACTCTTGCGAAGGCTACTAATTACAATTACTATGAGCACTAACAAAAGGTAATCTAATAGAGATGAAATATCTTTCATACCTCGTACAGCATGATGAAATGAAGAAGAGTACGATTATGAAGAAGTTTGTAATTGAATGAATGAGTACTCACTTAATGCTTTCATGGCAGGATGTTCGTTTTGGCTTTTGACGAAGTGAAAGTTTTTATCGTTTCTTTGATGTGGATGAGTAGTGGCAGACTAGTGGCGTGTACATCGTGTCGTGAGACTATATCGTGCGAGGAAATATGTTCTACACGAAAACCGGGACGGAAAGGCTTCTATAGACACTACTCGTTGTGTTCCTAATATCTTTATGTTTAGGAAACTGTGTAAATAGTGGAAGTGCTCGTGGCGTGACGGTTATCTTCATTGGAAGTGGACTCAGCGACCTGAGTTCAAATCCTGAACGAAGCTGTTTGCATTTCACATATCATTAATACTCTTGCGAAAGGTATGAATCTAAGTATTCTTCCCCCAGCTTTGGGTAAATAGTAGAGTATATTGTGCATTTTAGCCTTAATATGACAACCAGTCTCGGAGAAGGAAAGCTCAAAATTCAAACCAGACCTAGAGAAGTTTGGACTTCAGTTGGCTACATGAGTAGCGACCCTAAGGACCAAACCTGATTATGTCAGCAGTGAAGAATTAATAATGAGATATATTATGGTGTAAGGAAGTCTTAACTTTTCAAAATGTTATAAAGAGGCTTCCATAGTCACTTCTGCTTGTGTCAGAACTGTGTTTGTAAGTTCGTATGAGTAGAGGTGTTTGGGATGAGAAAGTCTGTTAACTTCAGGGACCAGTAGGAAGAAGCTTCTATAAACACCATTCGTTTGGTTGTCATTACTGGTAGGCCTCGTTCTGATTTTCGTATTTATGGGCGAAAAGAAGCTGATATATGTTTCGTATCAGTTGTTTTAATTGGGTAGATAAGGTTTATTGTGTTCTTACGTCATGATTTATTATCTAAGCTGGAACATGCTGTTTTATTTCTATGTATTTGTAAAGACTACTTTTCTCGTTTTACTAATAGTCTCTGCAGAATAAAAACGGCTGTTACAAACCCCTTTCAGAATTAGTCTACGAACTATTGCTTTTCAACAGATGCCCAAATCAGAAGTATCTATTCCTCTCCCGCTTTTCAAGGTCAAAGACATATTCGAGGCCGAATGGCTACCGGCTTCGGCTGGGCCACTTGCAAGTGGGGCATGACGTCATTGACAAGCATTGCATAGCACTCGAATCTCGGGTCTAGTTCAAGTTATGAGCGGACATATCGAGTGAGTCTAAGTCCAGCAGTTGGCTCATCGGGCTCACATGGCACTAAGTGAGTCGATGACCAGTATACATCCACCAGGGTTCGAGCCTCGGCTCCTACCAGACCTCCCCCTCCCTAAACTCCCTCAATAAAAAAGACCTTGTGTCAACTCCTGTCTGGTGGGAGGCAGAAACAAATATAGCCCAACATGGCGCCCAACCAGAGATCCTTACATCCGTTCCGTATTTATATCCAATCAATATACGGAGAGAGAGAGAGAGAGAGAGAGAGAGAGAGAGAGAGAGAGAGAGAGAGAGAGAGAGAGCAGTTAATTGTACGTGCTTGAATAGACACCATTAAAAAGTTAGAAATAGCTAATGAATAAATAATTACCAAGAAATATTCCTATTTTTATCTTATCCCTTTTGGTTTGGTTTGGTTTAATGGCACATCAACTATTGTAGGTTATTTAATGCCAAATCCATCTTATACATATAAACAATTCAATTTCGAACAATTCAGTTTAGCATCAGTACACAGCTTAATTGTCAAAACATTTCTATTTTAAGCTATTCAATTTAGTCAACGAGTTCTAATTAAGCCAATTCCGTTTAGTATAAGTATTGTTTTTGTTTACACACAGTTAAATGTCAAAACAGCTCTATTTCAAACAATTCAGTTTAGCATAAGTACATTTTCAATGTCAAAAACAGTTCTATTTCAAACAATTCAGTTTAGCATAAGTACGTCGTTGTAACAGTCTTATTTCCAAACAGTCCTATTACAAGCATAAGTATACAGCTTAGTACTCTTTGACCCATAGATAGGACCCTTTCAGGTGCTACCACTCCGGGCCAGAGTGGACCTGGGAGCGATGGCAATGAAGGGGTATTCCGCATTCCCCAAAGCTCAAGCATTACTGGAACCTTACCATCAGATTGTTTAGTGTCATAATCCTGGACACTCGTTTGGAGGTCTTACTTCTCTGCAGAGATGTAGTCGGTGTATTCAACAGCCTCAGCCGACCGGGCAACTTATCACTTTTGTCCCTCTTATCATCTGTAACGTTGCATTCTTTAAATAAGGATTATTTTTTAGTATCCAAGTGTTTTGAGCTGATTATTTTATGATCTCTGTGTACCTTGACCATCTGACGCTCAGGGTCACACGTAGAAGGCAATTTCTGAGGTGCTACAAGGGGTTTATTTTGAATTAATTGTAACTGTTTAATAAAAGCTTTAAATTAGACATTTGTTTATTTGTGTTTATGTGGCAGCCTAACTGATTTCGGCCTTAGGCTATCATGAGCGAATATTTATTTCGTTACTGTTTAGTGCAAAAAGAAAAAACTGAAAAGATTATGACTACCAAAAGACTGGCTTCTCGAGTGAATGAAACTCTTACTTTAGTATAAAGACTTTCACATTCGACTTTGCAGGTTTTTATAAGTAATTTTAAGAGTGGAAATACTTTTTATTCGAAGATTTTTAAGTTGGAAGATGAAGCAATGATAAAGCAAAGATAATGAATTTGTAAATAAAGTTTTTTTTTTCGGTTTAGATATTTACTATACCGGACATTGGCATAATGGTTAGAGTGTTCGCCAATGGACCGGGAGACCTGGGTTCAATTCCAGGTCAAGGCTTACCAAAGACTCAAAAAATGGTACTTGATGCCTTCTTGCTTAACACTCAGAATTATAAGGTACGGATCAAGGGTAAAGTGGAGCAATCCAGGGAAAGGAGTAGCGCCCTCCCCTATACCTTGGTGTTGTAGCTATCAAAAAGGGAGCCTTTCGGGTCCCCCTCGACTATAGTCACCAACTTTACTTTAGTTATATGGAAGTAAATGAAGGTTTAAAATGTAAGTTTTTGGTGGTGGTTTAGTTTATTGAGTCCATTTCTCTCTCTCTCTCTCTCTCTCTATATATATATATATATATATGTGTGTGTGTGTGTGTGCGTGTGTGTGTGTGTATGTGTGTGTCCCATTTCACAAACAATTCAAATTGGACGAACAAGACATGTTAGGTACTGCTAGGAAAGTAAGGACGAACTGATAAGCAACGTTCTCTTATGGAATCTGACATATAGACACCCCAGTGTTGGCCGATAACCATGAACTTACATACATCTGCATTGTGCGGACACTTGATGCAGTCTAGAGGACTTGCCAGGAGTGATAGGGGATTGATATGGATGGAGAAAGAGAGAGAGAGTTAGGGAACTTCGTGCTATCAGCATGACTTGATGACATATATATATATATAGAGAGAGAGAGAGAGAGAGAGAGAGAAACAGAGTTGACAAAGTTACACAATTCTTTATGCCATGAGTGTGCAGTATTTAAAGCAATGAGTTCAACTGCTGATTTTCAAGGTTATCAAGCTCTGTCAAGTTGAAAGATTGGTGCAAGACAATCTTACTATCGGCTTAATGCTGAACTACATGCATAGACAATGAAAAGAAGAAAAAACGTTTACAGAATGCTTACAAATCAATTTGGGATCATTTTTTAAGCTGGTCTGATTAGGTATTTTAAACGTTATTCTTATCACTGGGAGTTAATGGTCTTGAATGAATTATATATATATATATATATATATATATATATATATATATATATATATGTGTGTGTGTGTGTGTGTGTGTGTGTGTGTGTGTGTGTGTGTGTGGTGACTGTCAGTCTCTCGCTAATGTAATCATCGGAAGCATGTTTTTAATAGTCACCAACGTTGTTGTCACAATGTCCTAACTTATCCTAACTTATATATATATATATATATATATATATATATATATATCCTAACTTTTATATATATATATATATATATATATATATATATATATATATATATATATATATATATATATAAACGTAGCCTAATTTTACACAGTAAATATATTTCAATATAATCTTCTTTGTCAATGAAATTAATACAGCGGTTGATATTAATCACATAGATTAAACATTGAACAGGGAAATTTTTGGCTAATAACTACGAATTAGTTTCCGAACTTATTAGTGAACACAAAAATGCTTACACATACCTTTATATATATGATAAATTAATCACAAATAAGCGTTTACCCAATCGGTTGGGGCTGTAGAATACACAGACTGCACCGCTACTGAGGGGTAAGAACCCCCCCAACGAGTGTCCTGGATATGACACTAAACAATCTGATGGTGAGGTTCCAGCAGTGCTGGAGCTTTGGGGAATGTGGAGTACCCCTTCATTGCCATCGCTCCCAGATCCACTCTGGCCCGGAGTGGTAGCACCTGATAGGGTCCTATCTATGGGTCAAAGAGAACTAAACTGTATACTTACGCTTGAAATAGGACTGTTTTGGAATAGGTCTGTTACAACGACGTACTTATGCTAAACTGAATTGTTTGAAATGGCCCGGAGTAGTAGCACCTGATAGGGCCCTATCTATGGGATAAAAAGAACTAACAGCATACTTATGCTAAACTGAATTGTTTGAGTAAACTGAATAACTTGAAATGTTTTTGACAATTAAACCGTACTTACATTTAAACGGTGTGCTTATGCTTAACTGAATTATTTGAAATAGAACTGTTTTTCGACATTAAAACTGTATTTACACTTAACTGAATTGTTACATATAACTGCTTGAATAGTTTGAAATAAAATATTTTTGACAATTAAACTGTGTACTTATGCTAAACTGAATTGTTTTAAATAGAACAGATTATTTTCATAAAAATGGATTAAATAACCTACAAAGGTTGATATGCCATAAACCCAACAACTAACCACCAACCAACAAATAAGCGTTCTTTTTTCTGAGATAGTGACACAATTGTATCTTGTATGCCGAAAGAAATATCCCTCGGCTATAAAACACTTTCTTTAATACATTCCTCTTCCAAAATTCCTAATTCTTGCACTCGAAAAATGAATGGGTCACATGATATTTTTTTGGTGCTCAAACTAGGTGTAAATTTTGGGTTCTGGCTGTGCCTGCTCAGGGTGCTAAAAAGTAATTTCTACAACTGTTAGAGATCTATAATAACCTGTGAAGGAAATACGTTCTTTGTCGGCATAATTTAAAACATACTACATAGTCGTTCAGAAGATCCGGTTATGTTCCCGCAGTTCCGCAGTCTACCAAAATTTCTACTGTTCATTTCCTCTTCTCTTCAAGAATACCAATTCTTTCCTAGTGGGTCAAAACAAATAAACCCAGTTTTACTTTCAAAAAATATTTGTAGCAAATTAACCTTGTCAGACTAACAATCACACACTAGAAATAACTGTTTCGAAATTTAAATCAGGAAGCACCAAACTTTTAAGACCATTGACTTTTTCTTGAAATCCTTGATCTCTCATTGAATCCCGGGCATGTGTAATAAATAAACGAATAAGTAGATGTGCAGAGGGGTAAGACTCCTCCAAAGAGTGTCCTAGATATGACACTAGACAATCGGATAGTGAGGCTCAAGTAATCATGGAGCTTTGGGGAATGCAGAGAACCCCTTCATTGCCATCACTCCCAGGCCCACTCTAGTCCAGAATGGTAGCATCTTACATGGTTCTATCTATGAATCAAATAGAACTAAACTGCGTACTTGTGTTATAATGAATTGTTTGAAATAAAATTGTTTTTATATTTAACTGTGTGCAAACAAATGACAAATTTTTAATTGAATTGTTAGAGATACATAGTTTGAAATAGAACTGTTTTTGACCTTTAAACTGCATACTTATGCTATACTTATTTGTTAGAAATAGTACTGTTTATACAAATAAAAATTGATTTGGCAATAAATAACTTACAATGGTTGATATGTCATAAAACCAAACCAAACCAAACCAATGCCAAAGCTATCCTTTTAGAAGAACAGTAGTGGTACTCTTTAACCCATAGCCGTGCAGATATAAGGGTTCGTAACTTTCCCAAGGGCATTGTTGCGAAAGTGAAAGTAATAGCGCGACTGGATTTCTAACTCACTTAACCACGATGTCTAGCACGTTAGCAACTATACCGCGGTATTTACCCCGTTTTAATGCATTTCTGGGCAAAACCGCATGCCAAACCTTCAAGTCGGTTCTTCTGCTCCCCTTCCTTGGTAATATCACTTTCGGAACATCTGAACACAAAAAAGGAAAAACTGTTACGTGTAATTTAGAACTATCAACCCCATAAGGCGCTGTTGTATACACCTTATTCCTTTTCTAATTCTTATCAATCTGGACGGATCTCGGGTCTTCTATCTGGGATCTCCGTATACACTTCTGTTTTTATAAATGGACACAAAGACTTTGTTTGATTTTCGACGTTTTTATTCACCCAAATTCTCACGTCAACCGCACAGCTAGAGCTATAGTCATTTTAGGCGTCCGTTCGTTTCGGCGCCTGGATCGTTCTCTCCTAAACTCTACCTAACTGACCTGTTCTCTCGACTGAACCAACCAATCAGAGAACTGCTAAAAATGTCAGCCTGGGGTCAAGACTTGTCTATCAAATCACTGGTTATTTTCTATGACTCTTTTTCTAACGAATTACCAATCAACTTTTGAATTCGTATATTTTGAATTCTACACCTACTTTACAAAATTAATAGGCAACCATTTCATTAGTGTAAAAGTGCGAGCGTTGAAATCATTATCGTCGTAGGAAATGGACTCCGCGAGATGAGTTCAAATCCTGGACGAGGCTACTGGCGTTTTACTCTGTGCTAAAGCCCTAGAGAAAAGCGTGAACCCATCTCTCCTCTTCCTGGCAATGAGTAACTAAGGAAAGGTCTTTAGCCTTGGCAGAACAAATTAGACCACTGTGTTGGACTGGCTAGCTCCAGTTGCTAGTTTAAAGACTTCTCTGCAGCTAGTCACTCTGCCAACATGGTAAGGAAGAATTCAAATCCGAGTTTTCTTTCTCCTAGATACGTTGCACTTAAAAAAGGTAAGAGATCATAATCTACTCTACTATTTACCCATATATAGGAGTAGAAAGTTAGATTTTTGCCTTTCCAAATAGCATTAGTGCAAAGTGAAACTCAGACAACCACGGCTCGCCGAATTCATTTTCTTCGAGGATAACCGTTACGCCACCCACACATCTAATTTCAAATATGAATATAACCGTTACGCCACCCACACTTCTAATTTCAAATATGAATGTAACCGTTACGCCACCCACACTTCTAATTTCAAATATGAATCTATCCATGGGCAACCGACGTCAACCGAATGGCCGTGCAGAAAAAAGCTCTACATGGTTATATATATACATAGATATGGACTTGAAGATTTAGTCGGAGGTTGTAGCCGATTGAAGGAAAAATAGTTACAAACCCCGAAACAGAGACAGGCCTAGTAGGGGACTCAAAGGTGTGAGATGGAAATTAGGCAAATTATTTGGTAATAATCAAAGAGATAACGCTACATAACATCATACGGTCAATTAAAAGTGATCGGTAACTCAAGAAATTCCATTCTTCAAAAAGATATTCTACAAAAATAAAAAATAAAATATTTGTACTTAAGAAATGATCGTTATTGGCATAATAGTTAGAGTATTCGCCAATGGCCCGTGAGTCCAGGGTTCAATCCCAAATCGAGTCATACCAAAGACTCAAAAAATGGTACTTGATGCTACCTTGCTTAACACTCAGCATTATTAGGTAAGGATCAAGGGTAAAGTGGAGCAATCCAGGCAAAGGAGTAGCACCCTTCCCTAGACTTTGGTGTAGTAGCTATCGAAAAGGGAGCCTTCAGGTTACCCTCGACTACGGTCCCCAACTTTACTTTTTACTACCCCAGATGATCACCCCACTGTTTGTTTGCATCCCAAAACCGCTGGAAAGTCACTTCAACTGAAATTTAAAAATTTTGCGTTAGTATATGGTCGACTAGGATTGTTTTTGTTTATAAGGTTATTTTATTGTTCTACTATCCAAGCTTTCTTTAAGGACTATCGTATATATATATATATATAGGATTTTATATATATATATATATATATATGAGATTTTTTCCGGCTTTATATATATATATATATATATATATATATATATATATATCTTAAGCTGGAAAAAATCTCTTCAAGATTAGCGGTTGACTTATATGGCTGAGCTGAGCTGGGCACCTCGGGTGGTGTAATGGTTAGCAAGCTAGACTGGCAAATCTTCACGAGTGAGTTCAAGTCTCATTGGGTTTCTCGTTCATGCGGCCTTGTGCCACATCAAAGCAAAAAGCTTAGTAAATTACGGAGCACCTCTGGTAGTGTAATGGTTAGCAAGCTAGACTAGCAAACTTACAAGAGTGAGTTCGAGTCTCATTCATTCGGCCTTGTGCCACATTGAAGCAAAAGTGCTTCGTAAATTACTTATATGGAAGGGCTAAAATCCAATTATTTTCTACAGAATAGTCAACTCGTTGAACAATAATTCAAACAATTGATATACACCACTTACAGTGTCTACTGATACAGATTTGGGTCCGTGTCCAGTTAGGCTCATCAGGCCCACATTGCCCTAAGTTGGCCGATGACCAGCATATAATCCCCATTATAATTTGACCTTCCTGTCATTTGACCTTGCGTCAAGTCCTGTCTGGTGGGAACCAGAGACAAATATACACCTACGGTATCTACAGCTGACTGCAACAGTCGGTATATTCAACAGCCCCAGCTGACTGGGCTCACTATAATAGAAAATGTCTTGAACATTAACCGTAATTATTTATATTTAACACATAAAAAAGTAAAGTTGGTGACCATAGTCGAGAGTGACCCGAAGGCTCCCTTTTCAATAACTACTACACCGAGATGTAGGGAAAGGCGCAACTCCTTTACTAATGTATAACACCCACTCATGTATAATACGCACCCCTAAATTTTGACTACGTAATTTTAGAAAAAAATTCTCCTATCGACATACTTGTGGAAAGTATGTCTTTTTGTATTCCTTCGCTAAAATCATTTGAATTCGTAAAAAGACAGAAGGAACACGTGCCAACAAACGGTTATAATTTTGACTAACATTTTCTTAATTTTCATTTGCTTTTTTATCTCAAATAACTAATTTCCAGCGTAAACTCTCTTTTTAGTAAACATTAGTAACTTATATACATTATGTGCGGAAATTGGGTACGGACATTGGGCACTTACCTGTGCTGTTTGCATGCTTTGATGATGATGATGATGAATACTGTGGCATTGACAACCGTAGAAAAAAGATTTTCATCAAGGATAGTCTCGAACCCGTTAGAGCCGATGAAGGCATCAACATTCTTTTGATGGTTGACGGTAATACTGTTCGGGTGAGATGAAGAAGAGGTTGTTCTTCGCAGAAAAAGGTGGAACCCCTTTTTGAATTTCTGTTATCGTTGGCACCTGATAATCTCGCACAGCTGCCGTCAGCACAACGAGAACTTGATCAACGGGTGATTTCGATATACAGAATCAAGTAAAGAAGAATTATCGTCGGTTCCCAGAAAATTGACAGTATCTAATCTAAAAGATTACAGATTATCCTAACGTTTCTTCAACAGCATGGAGCTGGTGCTATTTTTTGATAATACGTAACATTAGAAAGATTGCTACTAAATGCACATATAACTTCCAAACTTCCTTGTGTTTAAGAAACTATATAAGATTAGTTGTTTGGATTTTATGGCATATCAACCTTTGGCGGTTATTTAACGACAAATCTATTTGTATACAAAAATCAGTTCTATTTCAAACAATTCAGTTTAGAATGAGTACACAATTCAATTGTCAACAAAACATTCCTATTTCAATCTATTCAGTTTAGTCAAACAGTTCTATTTCAAACAATTCAGTTTAGTATCAGTATAGTTTTCGTCCACACACAGTTAAATGTCAGAACAGTTCTATTTCAAACAATTCAGTTTAGCATGAGTACACAATTCAATTGTCAACAAAACATTCCTATTTCAATCTATTCAGTTTAGTCAAACAGTTCTATTTCAAACAATTCAGTTTAGTATCAGTATAGTTTTCGTCCACACACAGTTAAATGTCAGAACAGTTCTATTTCAAACAATTCAGTTTATCATGAGTACACAATTCAATTGTCAACAAAACATTCCTATTTCAATCTATTCAGTTTAGTCAAACAGTTCTATTTCAAACAATTCAGTTTAGTATCAGTATACTTTTTGCCCACACACAGTTAAATGTCAGAACAGTTCTATTTCAAACAATTCAGTTTAGCATAAATACGCCGTTTAGTTCTATTTAACCCATAGTTAGGGGCCTATCAGGTGCTATCATTCCGGGACAGAGTGGACCTGGGAGCGACGGCAATGAAGGGGTACTCCGCATTTCCTAAAGCTCCAGCATTACTGGAACCTCACCATCAGGTTGTTTAGTATCACATCCAGAACACTCGTTGGGGGTGGGTTTTACCCCTGTGCAGAGATGCAGTCGGTATATTCAACAGCCCCAGCCTACTGGGCTCACTATATTAGAAAATGTCTTGAACATTAACCGTAATTATTTATATATAACGCATAAAAAAAGTTGAGTTGGTGACCATAGTCGAGGGTGACCCGAAGGCTCCCTTTTCAATGGCTACTACACCGAGATGCAGGGAAAGGCACAACTCCTTTACTAATGTATAACACCCACTCATGTATAATACGCATCCCTAAATTTTGAATACGTAATTTTAGAAAAAAATTCTCGTATCGACAGTTATTAAATTGTGGAAAGTATGTCTTTTTGTATTCCTTCGGTAAAATTATTTGAATTCGTAAAAAGACAGAAGGTATATAATTTTGACTAACATTTTATTAATTTTCATTTGCTTTTTTATCTCAAATAACTAGTTTCGATCTGTCGGTCAGTTGGTTGGTTGGTTTTGTGGTTTATCAAACCTTATCGGGTTATTTAATGCCGATGCCAGACTTTTTAAAACAATTATACGGTTTCAAGTAACTATTCCTATTTAATAGTCATTATCATTTGTTTGTACACATTTATATGGTTTCAAGTATTCTGATCTAATACTAATAATTTGCTCACAGTTATATGATTTGGAGGAGTCCTCATGGCATAGTGGCTAAAGTGCTGGACAGGGACATAAGTGGTAAGCGAGTTCGAACTCCAGACGCCTTATTACGTTCACTTTCGGACTAATAGTTTTGGGGAGGGGTACGAACCTCTTTATCTGCCCCATCAGCAATGGGTTTAATAGTACCACTGTTGTTTTTCTCCAAGAGTAGCTTTGGCATTGAATAACCCACGAAGGTTGATATGCCATTAAGCAAAGAAACCAAACCAACCAAACCCAATTATATGATTTTAACTTGTCGTCTTGTGGATTTTGCTGTTCCAGCGGACTACAGAGTAAAAATGAATGAAGTTGAAAGACTTTGCTAGAGGACTAAAATAGTGGAATATGCAGGTGACGGTGATACCAATTTAAAGATTTTTCTTATATATATATATACATATATATATATTATTATATTGGATATAATGAAATTGTCCTTGTTTTTAATTGGATCAATAAAAACAATTACAAAAATTCGGTACGACTATAGAAGCCCAGATAAGGATTTATAAGACCAAATAATCCATCCTTGATCGCCCTTCGGGGCCAGTGGCGCAGCGGATAGAGGCGTTGAGTCTCTACGGTTCCAGGTAGAGCATTGTCAGAAGATAGCGGTTTCAAATCCTACTCAAGCCGGCCAGAGGTTTACTTGGTCAAAAACGGGAATACGGTTACAAGACTCATCATTCCTATCCGAGGTAAAATCACCTGATGAAGGCCGAAACGTAGTGAAAGAGGAAACGACACAAAAAACTACCAAGATGAGGACGAAAAGTCCACAATAAATAAAAAATTAATTCTCAGATTGCATTTGTCCTATAAACCGAACTTCTTGTCAGTGTGCCATAAATGACGGTGAGTCTGAAATCTTTATCTTCATGGTATTTCAGTGGACAAAGTGAAATTATTTAGCCGTATCCATCTCTTATCGAGATATCACATGGATTAAAAACATACAGGAGACAAAATGATTAAGATAACAGTAGGTAATGGATAACAAAGGGAGAATTGTATTTTCAAGCGGGAAATTGAAAAAGATTGCCACGAGTTTCCAAGTTGATAACCATTATACCAGGGGTGGAAAACCTGCGTAACGTGGACCTACGGGTTCCCATGTGCCCGATAAGATACACAAAAAGATTTTATGGGTATAGCGGAAGTAACATCTTTTTCTGCTATAATTCAAGGTGAATATTGTTATTTTTTTCTGGGGTGACGCTGGTATTTTTCTAACTTGCCTCACCGTTTTTATTGAATTTACTCGTCATAAAACAAATTATAATTAATCAAATTAAGTAAAGTTGGCGACTGTAGTCGAGGGCGCCAAGAAGGCTCTTTTTTCAGTAGCTACTACACCGAGGTGTAGGGGAGGGCGCTAACCCTTTCCCTGGATTTCTCCACTTTACCCTTGATAAGTACCTTATAATGATGAGTGTTAAGCAAGGAGGTATCAAGTACCATTTTTTAAGTCTTTGGTATGATTCGACTTGAGATTGAACCCCGGTCTCCCGGACCACTGGCCAACATTCTACCTACTGGGCTAATGAACCGGTCTTTATTAAATTAAAGTTTAAAAATCAAAAGGCCCTATTGGTATGTGAGAGATTTTTCCCGTATATTACTGGCAATGTCTGCAAATACCTTTTATTTTATTATACTCCAAATATTTTCAATTGGATTTAAATCTGGGCATTGTCCCGGTTAAAACATCGCTTGTAATGACTTTTCAGAAAGCCACATTTTTGTCAATTTAACAGAGTGTGGAGGTGCACGAAAAGATTTTTTTTTTTTTACTTTAAAAGACTTTTTTTCTGTATTTTTTGTCTTTTATAAATCAGTAATTCAATAATTTCCTGTTTATCTTTCAGATATTTTTGTTCTTGGCAATGCGAAATCGGAGGGTGTTCCTGTTGTCTATTGCTCAGAAGGATTTTACGAACTGACGGGTTTTCGACGGAGTCAGGTTCGAGGGAAACGAAGTACTTGTAGTTTTCTTTATGGACCGTTAACAAAAGAGGAATCCAAACAAAGAATAGAAGATGCCCTCCATTTTCAACAGGAATGTAGAGTCCAACTATGCCTCTACACCAAAAGCGGTAAGTTTATCCTTTTAGATAACTCAAAAACCATAGAGAGTATGCAGTTGATCTCCGGGCCGACCGCTTGGCATTCGTACCGGGTGGCTGATGATAAGCAAAGACACTCTTGGCATTGGTCCTTCTGGTCTGGTGGGAACCTGGTCCTAGGGAGCTGTTCTCCCAGGCAATACCCGCTTTGCAGGGTCTAAGATTATCGCTTGGCATCTGAGGAACCAAGCATTTTCCACTTGCCGAGCACGAGTCTCTATTCGCGCAGGGCTCCCATCATAAAACGGCCTTGTGCCATGTTCTGACACTGTGGGATGTTAGATAAATACTGTAGACAGTTCAAGCAATCTTTGTAGCTATATACACTGGTGGACCAAAATTGAGCTTTGGTCGTATTCATGGTTCAATCAAAGAAGAGCTAACATATGTAAGAAAAATATAAAAAACATATTAAGTCCTTTTTAATATGGGATGGTTTTACCATGGATTTTTTTTTGCAGCAATTCTTTAAACCATGTTATCAGTTTCTTACATCGTTCAATAGAAATGTTTTCCCGCTCATTTTTGATTGCTTCCCACAATGTATCTTGATTATATTTACCCAACCCCTCCGCTCGGGCAGGATATGACACCAGGTCAATTTATTAAGCGGAGTTTAACAGGTTTGAATTCAAAGTTTTCCTTCTCCTAGAGTAGTTGCCTCACCAAGGCTGAAGACCCCAGTCTGCCCTACTATTTACCCATAGCTGGAGGGAGAATAATTGGATTCATACCTTTCCCAAGGGTATTAGTGCTATGTGAAATGCAATCAGTCCAGGATTTGAACTCGTGTCGCCGTGTCCAACTCCTGCGACGATAACCATTACACCACGGCCACCTCCACAATGTATCTTTATTAGAAAACATTTTATCAGACAGCTTTCGTTTTATCATACTCCAAATATTTTCAATTGGATTTAAATCTGGACTTTGTCCAGGCCATAACAACATTTGTAATGACTTTTTTGTCAATTTAGCAGCATGAGGAGGTGTATTATCTTGGTGAAAAATGATACCTGTTCAATTTGCCGAAGAGAACAGTTTGTTTATATTTGGCAGTAGTTCTCAAGAATATTAATGCATTCTTTAGTATTAATATGCTTGTCGCATCAAATTATTTCACCAACATCAGAAAGCTCCCCACACCATTATCCTACCATTTCTATATTTAATCGTTCTTTTCAGACATTCTGGCAATAATTTTTCACCTGATCTTCTAAGACAACGTTCCAGAGTATCGCTATAAAGGCAAAATTTTGATTCATCTGACCTTGTTATCCTCTCAAATCACTTTGAATAAAATGCACAGTATTCTGCCGCAATACGCTATCTGTCCCAGATATTCTTAATAACAAGGCTTCTTAGCAAATATTTTTGCCAAAATTCCATTTTCTTTGAGCCTTCTTCGATATAGAGTTTTCACGTCATTAGTTTTGAATTCTATAGGCAAGTTTGTCAGGGTTTTCTTTCTATCGTTGTGAGCAGCGCATTTTATTTGCTGGTCATATCTTTTTGTGGTAGCTTTTTAGACGACCAGAACCCATTTCTTTTGTGGTGGGAACAATTTTTGCAAAGTGCAGGCTGTTTACAGTAAACATGGATCTGTGTACGTTTTCGCTATTTAGGATACCGAATATCTGTTTATATTACACCACATTCTGTTTTTCTTTTTTTTTAATTGACATTAAGTTGAGAAAATTTCTTATTCGATGAAATTTTTATTCCAATGATTTTTTTTATTTGATTAAGTTGAGGACATCTCTCTTCGATGACATTTTCATTTCTATAAATTTTTAAAAAATTTCATTAAGTTTGGAACATTTCTTCTTCGGTGACATTTTCAATTTTAACTACAAGCTCTGAAAATAGAAAAAAATCTATTAAGAATCTCAAATGACATTTAACAAAAATAGCAAAAACAATCTAAGGTATTTTTTTGCCCGCCAAAGTATATTACTATGCCGATGTGTGTGTGTGTGTGTGTGTGTGTGTGTGTGTGTGTGTGTGTGTGTGTGTGTGTGTGTGTGTGTGAGAGAGAGAGAGAGAGAGAGAAAGAGAGAGAGAGAGAGAGAGAGAGAGAGAGAGAGAGAGAGAGACTGTCCGAAGTTCAGGATCAAACAAAAAGTCCAAAGAAACTGGTTTGGGTGATTAGATAATGACTAAAAGACTGAAGCTTTATTTGAAATATTCAGTGAAAGCTTCCCAAGAATTATTTTGGAGCATATAGCCCTAGAATATAAAAGACAGAAGCGCCTAACGTAGAATACAAAGAAAATGCAATCATTGCGTACTGATATCATTACGTATTATTGCATTATCCAATGAAAATTATCCATAACCGATGTTCACATGGATCTGAACCAATCAAAATCCCCATGGTAACATTAATGGTTAACAGTGTAATTTGATGACTCAACCATAGGAATTTGTAATTTTTAGCCTAAAACATGTTTAAGAATGTTTCCGAACTCTATTTTAATATACCAGTACCGTGTCTTCCAAAGAAGCAAAGTTAGAGGCATTGCTTACCAAATAAAAAATTATTCCACACAAAATTTAAAATATCTTTATCTATTTAGTCTAAGATATTCATTTCAGTTTTATCATGCACCAATTTAGAGAGACTCAGTGAATTTAACTCTATTGTAATGAACACTTGAAACTCATTTGCAGAAATTTGCTTTTGAAAATCTCTACCTCTGATACGCAACATTCAATTTGCAGTAATTACTTTGCACAATAAAATAAGACACTTCCTGACAAAATATGGAGTGAAGTTGAGTAAAGATATCAGCCAGGGAGTATGCAAAACGTTCAGCTGTGGCTAATTTCTTGAAAAAGAAAGAATTATGGTGTCTTCGGAAGATTATTGTCGATGGTCAATAGTTGATATCTTTTATTCATTATATTTCAGTTAAATTCCTTACTTATTATCATAGATCGTTTGAATTCCTTACTTTTAATCATAGTTCAGTTAAATTCCTTACTAATTATCCTAATTCAGTTGAATTCCTTACTTATTATCATAATTCAATTGTATTCCTTACTTGTCATAATTCAGTTAAATTCCTTACTTATTATCATAGTTCAGTTGAATTCCTTACTAATTATCTTAATTCAGTTGAATTCCTTACTTATTATCATAATGCAATTGTATTCCTTACTTGTCATAATTCAGTTAAATTCCTTACTTATTATCATAGTTCAGTTGAATTCCTTACTGATTATCCTAATTCAGTTGAATTCCTTACTTGTCATAATTCAGTAGAAATCTTTACTTATTATCATAATTGAAATAAGTAAAGGGCTATTAAACAGTGGAAAGATACCATGTACCATTTATTTCATTGACGGGTAGTGACTCCAAGGGTCAGTTTAAATCTACGGTGGTGATTGGTTTAGACATCACGTGATCAGATAGCACTGTGAAAATATTTGAATAATTCGTCAGTTGCCGAGAACTGTTCGAACTAGAATAGTTGATTTGCCTAATGGCCGTCGCTTCCGGTAAAAGTCAAAACGAGTAAAATGACTGCGTTATAAGGAATAAAGAATGGCGTCTACGTTGTTGTTATCCCAGGAAAGAAGAACTAAGACAATTGGGGTAGAGCAATGAATAAAAACAAAGATACACAGAAGCAACATGAAAAAGACGATCCAGACAAGAAGAAAGATTGTAGTCAGAAGAACAAAAAGCGTATTGATTGTCGATTGGTTGTTTGGGTTTTATGGCATATCAACCTTTGTAGGTTATTTAATGTCAAATCCATTTTTATACAAATAATCAGTTCTATTTCAAGCATACGTACACAATTTAATTGTCAAAAACATTTCTATTACAAGCTATTCAGTTTAGTCAAACAGTTCAGATTCAAACAATTCAGTTCATTATAAGAATAGATTTTGTTTACACACAGTTAAATGTCAAAGCAGTTCAATTTCAAAAAATTCTGTTTAGCATAGAAAAATAGTTCCATTTCAAACAATTCAGTTTAGCATAGGTACGCAGTTTACATATTAAAACTGTTCTATTTCATACAATTCAGTTAAGCATAAGTACGCAGTTTAAATATCAAAACAGTTCTATTTCAAGTTATTCAGTTTAGAATAAGTACGCTGTTTAGTTCTATTTGACTCATAGATGGGACCCTATCAGGTGCTACCACACCGGCGCAGAGTGGACCTGAGAGCGATGGCAATGAAGGGTTACTCCGCATTCCCCAAAGCTCCCGCATCACTGGATTCACGCCATCATATTGCTAAGTGTCATATCCAGGCGACTTGTTGAGTGTGTGTGTGTGGGGGGGGTTTACCACTCTGCAGAGGCGCAGTTGGTGTATTCTAAAGCCCAAGCCGACTGAACAAATACAAAGCAGAATGAAAAAGCAAGTAAGACTCACACTAGCCGATGTTGAAGATAGAATACAGAAGGAGGGTAAAGTAATATATAAGCATTAGTCCGATATATATATATATATATATGTTAAATAATTACGGAATGATTTTTTTTATAATAATCATTTTTCGTTAATTATATTTTATCATTCGGTTTGGTTGGGCTTTGAACTACCCGGCTCTTAGGGCAGGTGCACACACATTGAGTACAGTTCACGCTCGTGCGCATAGGATATGACAATCACAAATGTCATAATAAAAACCCCTGATAGGAAATGAACTAGGGTGTGAATGACGTCATGCCCGGAAGCAATGGTCTGAGATTTTGGTGATTTTGAAAAAAACGTTAGTTGAGATTCGACTCTGGGCCGGGCCAGTCCAGCTGGGGGTTGACTGTGGACGATATAGGAGACAGTTGGTTTGTCTGCCATTGAGGCAGACAGTTGAAGTTGAAGTCTGACCATGGAGTTCTGCAGATCTCTACCGACAGAGATCTTGGGGGCTACGGGATGTGCAGCGCGTTTGTGGGGTCAGATAGTTCAGTCAACATAGTAAAAATTGTGTGTCTCTCTCTCTTCGTGTCGAAAAACTAAAGTCAAGAAGTTAATAAACGTTTCGTACCTGAACAACGGAGAGTCGCCAGTGTTTCGTATTTCCCTGTATCTGTATATTTGTATTGTATTGTGACCACACAACATATATATATATATATATATATACACTACCAGTCAAAAGTATTTGGGAATCCTCAAAACTTTTTATTTCACATCCTAAAAGTGTTATTTTTAATGAAACAAGCTCTACAATGGTTTAGTTTATAATATTAACTACAATTATTCTTCAGTAACTTTCGCCTTGTTATAACCTGATATCTTTTGGAAAATTGACTTGAAGGTATTTTTCTTCTTTGGTACTAAAAATAAAAAATTCCCAGAACCACAGTGGATTATGCTGTTTGGAAACAGGACAAAACAAGTCCAAAAGTAGGGCTGGTAGACTAAAAACAACAACAAAAGCAGAGGACAATTCCATCAGAGTCAACAACTTGCATGACAGAAGACTGACTGCTCCAAGTATCACTACTCAACTGAACCAATGTCGTGAAAAAAATGCGTCAACGTTCCCTGTGAGGAGAAAACTTTGTGAAGCTGACCTATATGACAGAATTGCTGTTAAGAAACCACTGTTAAGGAAGCAAAACAATGTCGGGGGGGGGAGCGAACAAAGATTGGACAATAGAGCAGTAGAATAAAGTTCTTTGGACTGATGATTTAAGGACTCTTGACTGGTTGTATATATATATATATATATATATATGGGAGAGAAAGAGTTCCAATTTAATGACAAAGCCGTAGTGAAGGCAAACTTCTTGGAGAAGAGTCGACATTTAGAAATAAATTCGTTACTTTTTATTCTGCAATTAGTCTTGGCTTTTATTTCCAATCATGCATAGTTTCTCTTCCTTGCATTTAGACATTTTACCTTTTTCGTCCGGTCTTTTCATTTTTTCTTTTTTTGTTTGTTTTGTTTTGTTTTGTTTAGATCGCCACATGCAAGAACGTGAAAATTGATTTATCTTATACTAACAAGAATACCTGGCGTTTCCCGTCTAATATAACGAATTAATACCCGTAATGCATAAATCTTTTTTTATCAAAATATTATTGGAGGATGGACAATATTTATTTATTTGTTAATTTATTGCCACTTTTAAGAAAACGATTTATTTGGGGAATTATTTTTCATTGGAAATAAAAACATTTCGAAATAATGTTGTTTTATACATTCAAATGATTTCGTATTTTTTTTAAATGATAAAAATAAATAATTTGAATTAATATCTTTCTTTGTGGGGATTTTTATAAGCCCCGAAAAGCCCGGTTTATTCCTAGGTTTTGAAAAAGAATAAACCGTACTTCAACCGCAGTTGGGAGATGGGTGACAGAATTTTGAAGAAAGGAGACGAACGACTTTTTGTGTAACAGAATTTATATGCAACAAACAATAAACAGGGTTTTACACCAAATGGAACAAACAACGAACATGAGTTCAAAAAAGAGTTCAATGTTCTGATAGGTGGTAAGTGTATAAGAGTAAGGTTAGGTAAGGTTTTGTAAGGTTATGTGAGGTTTAGGCGACCTCGGATAAGCCAAGAACTACCGAGGGATAACACTTACATCCATAGCAGCCAAAATCTACAATGCCCTACTACGAAACCGCATAGAACCCAAAATAGACAACATCCTTAGTAAAAACCAAAATGGCTTCCGGAGAAATAGATCCACAACCTCACAAATATTGACCATCCGTAGAATCCTTGAAGGCGTCCGGGCAAAAAACCTTCAGGCGACATTACTATTTGTCGACTTTACCAAAGACTTCGATTCCATCCACAGAGGGAAAAGGGAACTAATCCTACTAGCATACGGCCTACCTAAAGAAATCGTAGCAGCAATAATGATCCTCTACAAAAACACAAAAGTGAAAGTACGTTCACCAGATGGAGACACGGAATACTTCGACATTGTTGCAGGAGTACTACAAGGAGACACGCTAGCCCCATACCTCTTTATCATCTGTCTAGACTACGTGCTTAGAGCTTCAGTCGACAAAATCAGAGAAAATGGCTTCGAGCTGACTAAGAAAAGAAGCAAAAGGTACCCCGCAAAAACAATCACAGACGCCGACTACGCTGATGACTTAGCGTTACTGGCGAATACGCCTAATCAAGCAGAGACACTACTGCATAGTTTGGAACGAGCTGCAGCAGGCATTGGCCTCCATGTCAATGCGCACAAAACTGAATATATGTGTTACAACCAAACGAGCAACATTACCACTCTAGACGGAGCCTCTCTGAGGCTAGTGAACAAATTCACCTATCTAGGAAGTAGCGTCTCATCAACAGAAAACGACATCGACACACGGCTGACGAAAGCATGGAGGGCTATAGATAGGTTCTCAATAATATGGAAATCAGATCTGACAGATGAAATGAAGCGCAGTTTCTTCCAGGCAGCGGTTGTATCGATACTGCTATATGGATGCACTACATGGACGCTAACCAAACGGCTGGAGAAGAAACTTGACGGCAACTACACAAGAATGTTGAGAGCAATATTGAACAAGTCCTGGCGACAACACCCCACGAGATGCCAACTGTACGGCCACCTGCCTCCTATCACGAAAACTATACAGGTCAGACGAGCCAGACACGCCGGACACTGCTGGAGAAGCAAGGACGAGCTCGTAAGTGACGTACTCCTATGGACCCCCACATATGGCCAAGCAAAAGCAGGACGACCAGCCCGAACTTACATACAGCAGCTATGTGAGGACACAGGATGTAATCCAGAAGACCTGCCGGAGGCGATGAACGATAGGGAAAAGTGGTGAGAGATGGTCAAGGATATCCGTGCTGGCGGCACGACATGATGATGATGAGGTTGTAAGTTTAGGTTGTAAGGTTGTAAAGTTAGGTTATATATGGTTAGGTAATAAAGTGTAAGGTGAAGTTTTGCTGATAAAATGCCGGCTGGAACTTAACTGTGATCTTGGTTCCTTTTAACTCAGCACGTGTGTTCGTCCCTCTTGGCTCCTGGCTGGCGTTGAAGGTACCAAATACGTCAAGGGCTGTTACGAATGGACCTGTTGCTAACAGCGGTGGGGGTGGAAAAAAGAGGAAGAATCATCAGTTGGAGCTCTTTTTATAGTGGACACCACGTGACCCTCGAGGGGCTGCTGATATTCAGTGAAAGAGGATCACCAGTTCCTTAACAAATTTCCACATCTTTTAGATTATTTTCGTTTATTTATTTTGCAAATTAATCTTAATTCATAGTAAACAAATAACATCAACTATTTCTTTCCTCTTGTGGCCTGTATATGCGTCTGTTGACAAATATCTTCCCCATGTTATTATTAGGATTACTTTAGATTATTCACTTTCGATAAGTGTACGTTCTGAAAAATTTGAAAGTCCGTTTTTGTTTTTGTTTTTGTTTTTAAGCGTAAAATATTGTATTAAAGTATGAGTTTTCATCATCATCATATTGTGCTGGTAGCACGGATATCCCTGACCCTCTCTCGCCACTTTTCCCTATCGTTCATCGTCTCAGGCAGGTCTTCAGGACAACATCCTGTATCCTCACATAGTTGCTGAATGTATGTTCGTGCTGGTCGTCCTGCTTTTGCACGGCCATGTGTGGGGGTCCATAGGAGTATATCACTTATGAGTTCGTCCCTGCTTCTCCAGCAGTGTCCTGCATGTCCGGTTCGTCTAACTTGAATAGTTTTCGTGATAGGAGGCAGGTGGCCGTACAGTTGGTGTCTTGTGGAGTGTTGCTGCCAGGACCTGTTCAAGATTGCTCGCAGCATTCTTGTGTAATTGCCGTCTAGCTTCTTCTCCAGCCGTTTTGTTGGAGTTCATTATACGTTGTTATTATATAATTATTTCCTATAACAAAAGGTTTGATTTGTTTATTTTATATCGTAAGAGTATTTTTATCGTAACTTTGCTTAAACATTTGAAACACTAAATGTGTAATTATGTTTTCTAAAGTCCTCATTATATATTTTAAAATTTATCAGTATATTTGCTTATACAAACTTTACCATGATAATTCTTTTACTAATTCTACTGTATACCTTGGCTGACGCTGAATCAAAATATGTTTCGTTTTGGTAGTCAAGTGTCGTAGTTTGTTTTTTTTTTAGTTAAAACCAGACACACAGACGTTTAATCTTTATATATATAGTAATGTTACTGAGGTGCGTTATTGAAATAATAATTCGAATCGAAACTTACAATAAAAAGGTTTTATTTTACATGACGTATAAGGATGTGTTAAAAGAGGTATATTGCTTGCTAGTCTCGCTAGGAAATACGGGCCACCGGCCAAAACCGACAATGCTCATATTCAAAAAGAATAGTCCATTCTATACAAAGGGCCATCATCTCTTCTCTACAACACACACACACACACACACACACATATATATATATATATATATATATATGAATAATTTACGAAGCTTCGATGTGGTACAAGGCCGAATGAATGGGGTACCCATTGAGACTCGAATTCATTCGTGTAAGTTTGCTAGTCTAGCTTGTTAAAGATTACACCAACAGAGGTGCCCCCCTATATATATATATATAGTGTTGCGGGGCCGATGAATATGTCCACACCGTAAACCTTTGTAATATGTAGAGATGTAACACAAACTAGGCAAGGACGACAAAGGCAAAATAGTTGATTAAGATACCAAATCTTATGAGGCGAATAATACATGGAGAATTTCTATAAAGCCTGTGCTTTGTCGAAAGCGTAGAGTCGGCCGTCTAATAGTTCTTGGTGACAGCGAGTCGAGATGATCTTGGATAAGTCTTGACAAACTTGAACAGGTCGTAGGTGTAACTATGTGGGTTAGTATCAGTTTAGTATATAACATTGAAGAGGCCATAACACTTGTTTTTAAAAATATCAGTCTCTTTATTTACGAAAGCGTTGAAATAGGTTCATGTATGTATGGTTGTGGGTGAGAGAAAGAGACGGAAGGCTTTTATGATTGACACCACATATTCTTGAGTCAGTCATGTATTGCTATGGCTTACGTCATATCTTCGGATATACGTCATATCTTCTTAACCCACATATTTCAGAACCCTTTTTCTTCGTGCTTCTCAACCCGGACGCTGACGCTTCCCCTCCCGGCTGGTGCTCAAGACGACGCGTCTTGTCTACTCGGCTGACCACTTCTCTCCTGACTGACCACCTAACTACCTGGGGCCGAAAAACTTTCGCATTATATATTTTCCGGACACCCACACGTTATTCTTCCGGTTCCCAATTCACGTAATTCATTACCGCTGTCTCTTGTTTACACAAGTGCAATATCCTGTTTTGAAATCCCTAACTAATGTCTGTCAAAGGTCACCATGTAACATGTTGACGGTCGGAGAGTCAGTCGTGTCGGATTGCAGAAGCTGGCTGATAAACGTCTCAGTTGTTGATTCAGCAGTTAACCGGGCTTTGGTCGACATTTGTTTCGAAGAATCGACGATTGGCAGAGCGGTGTCGTCTGATTGTAGACTGGTCCTTTGTTTCGTGTGTTCGTTATATCTAGCTGGCTGCTACGTCATCGTCTTTGTGATGTTCATGAGTTTTTACTACCCCAAAAAGGGGAGTAAAGGGAGATAAGTCCTGCTGTTGTTCTGAAAAGGACTGTAGAGTCAATTCAGGACATGTAATCCTAAAAAAGTGCTATTTAAGTTAATCCAGAGAAGGATAGTTAAGAAGGAAAAGGGAAGGGATCATTACTCTTCTGCCTCGGAGTATTCAACTGATTTCCCACCCAGGGCATTTTATAGTTGGGAGCCATGCACGAATCGAGACTCTTGCGTGGCTAGACCACAAAATGCTTGGTCCCTTTGGCATTCCTTATATTAGGGAGCATTGAGTGCCAAGCCCTGCATAGCCGGACATCTCCCTGAGACCCAACGAGTCAGACGAAACGCTCAATACCACCTATCCAAGGCGTACCCGTGTGGTGGGTTTATTTGTCTCTGCTTCCCACCAGACAGGAATTGACACAAGGTCATGACACAAGGTCATGACACAAGGTCATTTTATCGTGGGGTTTAAGGGAGGGGGTAGGGCACGAGCCGAGGGTCTGGTACGAACCGAGGTTCGAGCGCTGCCAGACTTACGTTGGACGTCGGTTCACTTAGTGCACTGTGAGGTAGATGAACGTGCTGGACTTGGGCTCCCTTGTGGGTTCGGCATGTGTGCCTGATCATAGCTTAAACTAGACCAAAGTGGTCTAGACCTGTGCTGTGCTATCAGTGCAGCTCACCCACCCAAAGGTGGATCAGCCGAAGCTTGGGTCATACAGCCTCGAATCTGACATTGATCTTGGATACCCTATCTGGCACGAATGCCAGATGGCCTGTGAGGATGGCATATTGCGTCAGTCACATCCCGCAGCCAACAGCCAACAGCTGTTGATTTTCTAGTGCAGAATTACTGCCACGCTCTCCGGTTGTTATGTGTTAGATTTGGGGGCGGGAAGATTATCTTTAATTTTTGTGTAATAATGAAAAAGGTCATTACACAACCAAGAGACGTTTGCAAATATTACTTGCAATAGTTAACAGTTAAAAAATATTTCCGAGATGGCTCACAGAATTAGTCGTCTTGAAAATACAGAATTAATTTTAAACGAACGGAAAAATTCTATTCGTACACTAACTTTTCAAAGGGGATGTGTTGATGCCGGCTTTCGCTTCTTGCTGCAGTGAAAAATTCCGTTCACTAACGACATAGACGACTTGGCGTTTTTTAAAACAAAGATTCATTATGTGAGTAGCAAATGGGCTACGATGATATATAAATATATCTATATATATATATATATATATATAATACAATATGTACTTACATACATATACAGAGAGAGAGACAGAGAGAGAGAGAGAGAGAGAGAGAGAGAGAGAGAGAGAGAGAGAGAGAGAGATCAAAGTAAAAATACATAAGAAAAAAAATATATATGTATATATATATATATTTCAAGAAAAAAACTATATTCGGCCACATTAAGATAATAAATTTATTTCCACCCTGTTAAGAGCTTTGATATGAATCAAAGACTCTAAAATAATTTTTTACAGGACTTCATCAGGTCCAGTAGGAAAATAAAATACATAACAACCAGATAGGACGGATAATCAAAGGAAGGAGAGAGGGGGAGAGATAGTAAAAGGAAGGAAGGAGAGAGAGAAACGAAATCCATTTTCGTGGTGTTTGGGGGGATTTTAGGTTATATATCTCTTTTTTGAGCAGTTCATATCATTAGAGGAGTCCAGATTGAAAAAAGTCTTCCACCGTATCCTTTTTATGAAGTCTACTATCTTTTTCAGTTAGAGATAGCTGGAATGCACAGTAAGTTGGATGAGGAATGTTCTTCTGTGATTATTCCGGTGTAAATATTTCCATTTTCCGAGATGGTAAAGGTTTTCGATTATCCGTTCTTTTGGTAGAATTTTCCTGGAGAGCTCAACTAATTAGCAGCAGTTATGAGGTATTCTTCAATCCAATAAATCCGGAGTAGGAAATAATTTATTAAACACAATATATCTTGTGTTTTATGATATATATATATATATATATATAAGGAGAGAGAGAGAGAGAGAGAGAGAGAGAGAGAGAGAGAAAGAGAGAGAGAATTCAAACAGTAAAAATACCTTAGAAAAAGAGTACATATATATAATAAAACACTTTATATATATATATATATATATATATATATATATATATATATATGCTGTGTTTTATGATATGTCTATATAAGGAGAGAGAGAGAGAGAGAGAGAGAGAGAGAGAGAGAGAGAGAGAGAGAGAGAGAGAGAGAGAAAGATCAAACAGTAAAAATACATTAGAAAAAGAGTACATATATATAATAAAACACTTTATATATATATATATATATATATATATATATATATATATATGCTGTGTTTTATGATATGTCTATATAAGGAGAGAGAGAGAGAGAGAGAGAGAGAGAGAGAGAGAGAGAGAGAAAGATCAAACAGTAAAAATACATTAGAAAAAGAGTACATATATATAATAAAACACTTTATTTATATATATATATATATATATATATATATATATATATATATATATATATATATATAGAATACTTAGTCCAATTAAACCGGAGTTGGGAGTAATTCCATCAGGACAAGAAATTATTCATGAATGAATATTTAAATCTTCCTGGTAAAGAGCTCAATGTACCAATTATACAGAGCAATAATTTCTTTAAGAAAAAACAACGAAACCAATCACAAAGGATTATAAATTTATTTCCATCCTGTTACGCATTTTTGAAATTTTCAAAAACACGAAAAAAAATTAACAGGACTTCATCAGATCAATTAGATAAAAAAACTAGAGTAAACACATAAGAGTGGGAGGGGATAGAAGAGTGAGAGGGGATAGAAGAGGGGTGAAGAGTTATCTCTTCATTAAGCCCACTTCCGTTTTAAATTTAAATTTTCGGTTGGCAATGTAGTAAATTTATTTTAAAACAATTTTTTAAAAATTAATTTTACATATAGACTTAAATTACAGATATTTCTAATTAGATTTAAATTTTAATTAATAATCTCACGTAAAGATGCAGTAATAGATATATTAAAACAAAAACAAATATTTAATTTACTTAAATATTTTAAAATTTCAAAAAATTCAAAAATATTTAGAAGGCATTAATCAGTTACATTTTTTATGCGTAGTACATATATATTATATGCTTTTTCATAATTTCCTATCTAACAATTTATTATATTTATTCTCAAAATTAACTCTAATTCTCAAATAAATTTATGCTTTATAAAAAAATTTTACTTGTTTAATTATTTATAGTTTAAATTTGGCCCTATGTCTACACCTGGCTATTAGTTCATTTCTCTTATTTAGTAAAATTATTGGCTCAGGAAAAAGCAAAATGTGGATCTTTTCTTCAAGACATAGATTGCACCTACTATCGAAAGATTTTGGGGTACTAGATCTTTTCAATATGGACCATTGAATGTCAGGGGTTAACCCTTTATTTTTTAATCCCCAATAATGTTTTGATAGAGCAGTTTGATTTTTTTGATGCTCATGGGAGAAGGAATATTTATGATTTCCGTACCTAATCTTAAAATTAGTAGATGAAACGCCAATATAATATTTCTTATCGTTTATGTCCTCTTTTGGATAAATAATAGCTTGATATACTACGTTATCTAAACTACACAAACCATCCATTGGACTATCACTTTGAGATTTACAATTACATTCTATTTTTTTACTATTAATATTATTATTATTTACTCGGTTATGAAATTTATTAATTAATTCATTATTATGGCTATTTATTATTTGAGAAATATTTTTAGTGCAAGAATAACTTATTTTCAAGGTTTTCCTATTAAATATATTCTGCAATATATTATCTTGTTTAAAATGTTTATCTATCAGTCTCAAAAAATATTTACCTACATCTATATTGGCTAGTTTACAAAAAGGGGGGTTAAACCATATAATTTTCCTTTTTCTATTTTTATTTTTTTGAACGTAATTATTATTTTCTTTAGTAATTTCAGTTGTTATATTTTGTTTTAAATACCTAAAATCCTCCTTAAAACCACTATTTTTAAGGGCTTCTATATATCTTTTACTACTCTCTTTGAAAATCTTTTCATTTGCAGATAGCTTACCTATTCTTAAATTTACTGCTATTGGGATTTGCTTGATTATATTTTTAGGGTGATTTGAATTAACATTAATATACGATGGGTTCTGATTGGGTTTTATGAAAGGTTTATTACCGGGACATTGGCCCAGCGGTTAGAGTGTTCGCCAATGGCCCGGGAGACCTGGGTTCAATCCCAGGTCGAGTCATACCAAAGACTTTAAAAATGGAACTTGATACCACCTTGCTTAACACTCAGCATTATAAGGTACGGTTCAAGGGTAAAGTGGAGCCATCCAGGGAATGGAGTAGCGCCCTCCCCTACACCTTGGTGTAGTAGCTATCGAAAAGGGAGCCTTCGGGTCACCCTCGACTATGGACTAACAACTTTATAGGAATTATTAGATAGATCTAAAGTCACATCTAAGAAATTGGCTATTTTAATATTAGATGAGATTTCTATTTTAAATCCCCAAAACTTAAAGGCCCTTATAATCCTCTTTTGTATGCTAGAGCTAAGAGGGCCATTACTATTTGGGATATATAATAACCCATCATCTCGATACAAACCTACTTGTAGAGGACTAGAAGAAAAGATCCACATTTTGCTTTTTCCTGAGCCAATAATTTTACTAAATAAGAGAAATGAACTAATAGCCAGGTGTATACATAGGGCCAAATTTAAACTATAAACAATTAAACAAGTAAAAATTTTTTATAATGCATAAATTTATTTGAGAATTAGAGTTAATTTTGAGAATAAATATGATAAATTGTTAGATAGGAAATTATGAAAAAGCATATAATATATATGTACTACGCATAAAAAATGTAACTGATTAATGCCTTCTAAATATTTTTGAATTTTTTGAAATTTTAAAATATTTAAGTAAATTAAATATTTGTTTTTGTTTTAATATATCTATTACTGCATCTTTACGTGAGATTATTAATTAAAATTTAAATCTAATTAGAAATATCTGTAATTTAAGTCTATATGTAAAATTAATTTTTAAAAAATTGTTTTAAAATAAATTTACTACATTGCCAACCGAAAATTTAAATTTAAAACGGAAGTGGGCTTAATGAAGAGATAACTCTTCACCCCTCTTCTATCCCCTCCCACTCTTCTATCCCCTCCCACTCTTATGTGTCTACTCTAGTTTTTTTATCTAATTGATCTGATGAAGTCCTGTTAATTTTTTTTCGTGTTTTTGAAAATTTCAAAAATGCGTAACAGGATGGAAATAAATTTATAATCCTTTGTGATTGGTTTCGTTGTTTTTTCTTAAAGAAATATATATATATATATATATATATATATATATATATATATATATATATATATATGCTGTGTTTTATGATATATCTATATAAGGAGAGAGAGAGTGAGAGAGAGAGAGAGAGAGAGAGAGAGTGAGAGAGAGAGATAACAAACAGTAAAAATACATTAGAAAAAGAGTACATATATATAATCATCATCATTATCATCATGTCGTGCTGGTAGCACGGATATCCCTGACCCTCTCTCGCCACTTTTCCCTATCGTTCATCGCCTCAGGCAAGTCTTCTGGACAACATCCTGTATCCTCACATAGTTGCTGAATGTATGTTCGTGCTGGTCGTCCTGCTTTTGCACGGCCATGTGTGGGGGTCCATAAGACTACATCACTTATGAGTTCGTCCCTGCTTCTCCAGCAGTGTCCTATATATATATATATATATATATATATATATATATATATATATATAAGTGTTTTATGATATATCTATATAAGGAGAGAGAGAGAGGGGGGTCTATCACACAGCAGAAATTCATAAGCAAAGACAAAAGCATAAAAAAGTAAAATAGAGTGTATATGTTGGCCGACCGTGGTCGAGGATGACCCGAAGGCTCCAAAGGGGTAGCGGAGGGTGTTACTCCTTTCCTCTATTGTTTCACTTTACTCTTAATCCCAACCTTATAATGCTGAATGTTAAGCAAGGTAGCATCAAATACCATTTTTTTTTTAGTCTTTGCTATGACTCGACCTGGGATTGAACTCCAGTCTCCCGAACACTCTAACCATGAAGCCAAAGTTTTAGTAGACAAACATTTCCGCCTAAAAACTCATGACTTTAACTGAGACGCTAAATTCACTATATTACAAAAGACCGAAAAATAATTTACCAATCAGGAATTCTAGAAACTTATGAGATGGATATTACACCGAGAAACCTTTATCTCAAATGGACTCAACAACAAAGTAAAACATCCAAAGCATATCAAATTCTAACTATGAAGAAATTTATTATATTTTAGACTGATCTTCCGACTTAACATCTTCAAAGAACAAAAAAAAAAAAAAAACAAAAAAAAAAAACAGGAAAAAAATGGAAATTATTCATAAACACGAGAAAAGTAGAAATTGTTAAGTTTTAAAGTTCTTGTTCTAGTTACATTTAAACGGGAAGCCAATACTGTGGCATAAACAAGCCTTTCAGTCTTGAAATATAAACAATCATGAAATAGATATTTCGTAATGATGGCCGAAGTCCGAAAGCGGCCGAATTTAGCAAATTTATATATATATTTAATATCGTTTATGTGTCGATTTTTTGTTCATAGTGCACACATACACACATATAAATATGTGTGCGTATGTGATTATAGGTATAACATATACATACATATATATATATAACATTTATAGAAAAATTATATATACATATATATATATCATATATATATATAAAGTTGGCGATCGTTGTCGAGGGTGACCCAAAGGCTCCTTTTTCAATAGATACTACACCGAGGTGTCGGGAAGGGTGCTACTCTTTTTCCTGGATTGCTCCACTTTACCCTTGATATGTACCTTATAATGCTAAGTGATAAGCAAGGAGGTATCAAATACCATTTTTTGAGTCTCCCGGGCCATTGGCGGACACTTACCCCCTAGATCATGGGCAGTTTTTCTATCATCGTTTGTGTGTCTATTTTTAGTTTATATAACACACACGCACGCGTACGCATGCGCGCACACACACACACACAACTTCAATGAGATATTATGCTAAAAAGAATGAGGATATGTATTATGCTTACTATTGGTATTTACTATCATCAAATCGTTGCGTATGAATATTGTTATGTTTAGCGTATGGTAGCAAGGAAAAGACAAACACGGATTGAAAGTTTTTAAACAATTATATTAACAAAAGGTATAAAAAACAGGGCGATAAAGCGAAGAATCAACTGTACAAATTTGTAGCGTATAATATCAAGTGAAAGAGTGAATCGAGGTGTGTGTGTGTGCGTGAAGCAAGAGTTCATGTACGGTCACGTATGTTATAACTCACTTGGTGGGTATGGTTGTATAAGGGTGGTAACGGTATTAGATGATCTTGGTGGTAGTAACAGTCGTGGACGGGGTGGCGTTGTAGAACTAAGTCAGAAGTCGTTCACAGCAGGTGGTGTCTCAAAAATCCTTCAGAGTTCAGATGAGTTCTTATGGCCGTAGCGTGTTCTTCCCGTCAACCCTCGGTAGGCCGGTCTGACGCCTTTGAAGATTTTCGCTGTAGTTACCCTTTGGATCAAGTCGGTTCCGGGAATTTTTTTAGGGGGAAGATTTATGATTGGCTGAAAAAAGGTATTTTGTTAATGTGAATTAATTTCTTGCATTCTCGCCCGGAATCTCTGCGCGAAACCTCTTGCGCAAAGACACATTTTATTCATTGTCTCGGCAGCAGCCGTCAGGCTAACATCCGGTCGAATGCTACCCTTCTTCAGCCACATGTATGTTTTTTGAATGAAATCGTAAATCGGGAGAGATCTGAATCCTGCTAGATAACAATATTCTGATTAGAGCTTCTATGTCTTTGATAAGATTCGGACAAAGAATCATTTGAACATCTGGAAGCTATGCTACGTCCGTTGTTATATAGGGAGAAGGAGATTGCTCTTAATCTAATGTCCATTAATTAACACCGATTTCATTTTAAGTATCGGTCGACATGCACATCAGATTTATTTTAGTCGATTTTATTTTACTCATGAAAACCTTGTCCTTATCCTTTTTTAACCTAATATATATATATATATATATATATATATATATATATATATATATATATATATAGCGGACAAACGCGTAAATGACTGAATAAAAACACCGATCTACTCTTAGAAATCAATAAATATTATTTCTTTGAATTAATTGAAAAGTTTATTTAAAAAAACGATACAAAGTTTTTTCTAGTAAGATTATAAATATTTTAAGAGAGAAATTGACGATTCATGCATGAAATAAAGCATTTTTGTTAACCTTAATATAAATAGATATATTTTGTGTTTATAAAAGATCTGTATATAAGTGTGTCTCTATATAGTGAGAAAACAACTTTTTGACGCTAATATCAATTTGTATTCAAAATAGAACAATTAGCAGATGAAGATATTTTTGTTATAGCAGTACTAATAGTTCTATGTAAACTATGACATATTCGTTCAAGTTAAGATAATTAAATTATATTGAAATTAAATGCATTCTTAAAGTAAAAGAATGTTAAAATTTTCACTCAAAAGAAATAAATCGAAATGTTTTTTGAATAGTTCACAGGATAAATCTGTGAGACCTACAGGAGACATATTCATTTCTATCACTTGTTTATAAGATTGAGGTAGACTCAAATTAGATTTTTAAAAAGTTGATATATCTATGATTCTAATTGATTACAGCCCAGGTAGCTGGGGCTATAAAATACACCGACTGCATCTCTCTAGAAGGGTAAGACCTGTACCATATTCACAATTAACGCTATGTGCGAAATGGGTGAAATGGACATCGGATGTTCATAACGATAGAACATAGGAATTTCAGAATTAATAAACACGTAAAGACTTCTTGTTCAGGTACGAAACCTTTTTATTAACTTTGAGTTAAAGGTTTCGACGTAAGGAGGAGAGACACAATCTTCTATGCTGTCTTATTCATTTGGCCCCCATCTCATGCAGTCCCCCATAGGGCGCACGTTCGCCTCGCGCCTGCGAACTCCAAAAGTCGATCCTTCTCGTTTGGCGTCTAGTACCCAACTCTTTCTCTCTTCAAATTCTCGCACAAACCCCCGCGCGCTTCCGGTGCGTGATGTCACCCGCACCCTGTCACCTCGGTTCGTTTCGGACTATTATGACATCTGAGTGACACCTCCATCCGCCCGCACGCACCCGCGTTAACACCTGCTTCAATGTTGCACCTAACTAACTCATGTGCTGAGCCGAAAGGTTCTCAGCCTAACTAAACTCAAAGGCACGAACCGAAATCCCTCGGCTATTTTATAACAGACCCCCTAACGAGTGTCCTGATTATGACATTAAACTATCAGATGGTGTGGGTCCAGCTCGGAGATTTGGGGAATGTGGAGTACTCCTTCATTGCCATCGCTCCCAGGTCCACTCTGACCCGGAGAGGTAGCATCTGACAGAGTCCTAGCTATGAGTCAAATAGAACAAGCTGTGTACCTACAAATGACTGATATTGAATTGTGAGTGTTGTATAGCAATACTTGAAACCATTTGACTATGTACAAAAAAGAACTCAGGCTCGTCTAAGTCAGGTTCGTTTAAGAATGTTATCAACCAAATGTGTTTACAAATCATATACGTATCTAACATATATGTATAAACAGAATTTGTAATTGAATAACCTACAATGATCGATATGCTACAAAACCCAACCAAACTAAACAAATCGATTAAAAAAGGTATTTTTAACAATCAAGGGGGGGGGAAGATTTCTTAAATCATTTTGGGTTTTGATCCTTCGAATTTTTCGCGGCAAGTCAAATATTGTGGTCTGTGAATCTCTGAGGAAGTTTAAACTGGTGGGTAAACGCTGATTGGTCAATAAATACAGAAATAAAGATACAAAAATTACCGCTTCTTGAGTCTATTTTTTGCACAAAAATGAATATTTGTTTTTAGTATGGAAATCAACTGATTTCTCATATATGTATTTTGGAAAGATAGATTTGTAGTGTACCTGACAGTATGATAGAAATATGTGGAAAGTTGGATAAATCAAACACTTAACACAGATTTAGATGTGTGATATTTCTTTCTTTGGCTTCTTTGTTTTTAATGGCATATCAACCTTTGTAGGTTATTTAATGCCAAAGCCATTCTCCAAGAAAAACAGTAGTGGTACTATTTAACCCATAGCTGGGAGGATAATAGGGTTTATACCTTTCCCAAGGGTATTTGCCCGAAAGTGAACGTAATAGCGCGACTAGAGTACGAACTATCGTACTACGATTCCACAGTCCATCGCTTTAACCACTACACCACGAGGACACCCCCCGTGACATTTCGTTCGGGCCTTAGTTCATCTTCATAAACTTCTTCAAGACTGAGACTGTTTTCTTTGTTTTTCTATTTAAAAGCTTGTGAGGAGAGTAGAGGGGGTATAGTTGTAGCAGGAAAAGTTGGGAGGGATTTAAAGTCAAATGTATCAGGTTTCCTTAAAGATTTTTTGTTTGAAAGTGGGGATAGATTTTAGGGAGTTGATAAGAAAGAAGTAGGGAAAGGTTTGAGGGAAAGAGGTTTTTGGCATGACTTGTTTCATGGGAAAGATATTGACTATACTATGATGTCAGAGAAAATTGTCTATATTTTGGTGTTTGGGTTGGATTTGGGGTGAAGAAGGGATAAGAGATAAATGATCAGGAAAAGCAAAAAAGATTTTCAAAAGTATGGTAGCACAAACTGAAAAAAATCCCGCATCTAAATCTGAGTTAAGTGTTTGATTTATCCAATTTTCCATCTCTCTCTCTCTCTCTCTCTCTCTCTCTCTCTCTCTCTCTCCCTCTCTGACGAGACGGAGAATATAGCAATACTATTCTCCGCCGAAATAGATTTATTATGACGACTTAACCGAGTTTGAGTCTCCATTTAATTGTACTATATATATATACATACATATATATATATATATATATATATAATGAAAAAAAGTGATATAAAAATAGGAATATTTTTAGTCGTTGTTTATTTTTGACTGTTGTCAACAGGTTTTGACCTTATATCATCGTCAGGCGAAAACTCAATATTATATATTTAATGTATATGTCTAAAGAGAATTTGGTATTAAATAACCTACATTGGTTGATATGCCATAAAACCAAACCAAACCCAATCTTATATATTTAATATATATATGTCTAAAGAGGATTTGGTATTAAATGACCTACAATGGTTGAAATGCCATAAAATCGAACCAAACCCAATATTATATATTCAATATATATGTCTAAAGAAGATTTGGCATTAAATAACCTACATTGGTTGATATGCCATAAAACCAAACCAAACCCAATCTTATATATTTAATATATATATGTCTAAAGAGGATTTGGTATTAAATGACCTACAATGGTTGAAATGCCATAAAATCGAACCAAACCCAATATTATATATTCAATATATATGTCTAAAGAAGATTTGGCATTAAATAACCTACATTGGTTGATATGCCATAAAACCAAACCAAACCCAATCTTATATATTTAATATATATATGTCTAAAGAGGATTTGGTATTAAATGACCTACAATGGTTGAAATGCCATAAAATCGAACCAAACCCAATATTATATATTCAATATATATATATTTTTTGTGAAGAAAAGTTTTTAGAATATTGTTAAAGATTTAATCTGCCACAAAAGAATCAAGGAATATGAACTTTCAACAAAGCATATCCAGTCGTCGAATGAAAATAATTTTTTGCCCTCCAAATATTTTGAACTGACGATTTTACGATATTTCTGTGACCTTAAACG
>OY757930.1:67261600-67272715 GCA_963585895.1 Sepioteuthis lessoniana | reverse complement strand
TATATATATATATATATATATATATAAATCCAGACATAAATTAATTGACAGTACATTGGATACTTATATTCCCAGTAGTATGTTCATCGTGGTCTCTGTTCGTTTTTTGATTTTGCTTTTTGGTGGGGAGGGTGTTCATAGACCAAATTTTTTATAGCAAATTTAATCATCACTGGGTACAGTTCATAATAATTCAAATACAAAGCCATAGCTTGAGAGATCGATTCTCACTGGGTGCCTTTCTAGTCGTTTTTTTTATTTGTGCTCAGATTTAATATTTCAAGAAATTAGTAGATTATGATATTAATCCTAAAGTATAAAGTTTTAACTCTTGAGTTCGATTCGTACAAGGTGCCTCGCAAGTAGTTTTTCGTTTGTGCATAAATTTATTTAATATTTCAACAAACTGAAACATTGTTTATTTAGGTTGTAGTTAGATTCTCACTGAGTGCCTCGCTAAAGTTTTTTTTTTGTGTGTGTGTATGTGTGCTTAGAAGATTTAATATTTCGATAAACTGAAAGATTATGTCATTTCTATATTTTGTCTTCCTTTCTTTTGCTTGTCCATTCCTTTTTTATTCCGAGTTCATTTCAGTTGTCTCCCTATCTTTTTTTTTAACACCCGAGACGTCTCTCATACCAGTTATCCAGCCGAGACAGACACATTGAAGACAGCCAGGCACACTTCTGTCTCTTCACAAAAGAGAAAAGGTCACAACTCCAATGAAGTCTTCCATTTTCCTCCTACCTAATCTCTGGGGTCTGATCTAACCTACCGATAAATTTACTTCAACCAATTACGTATACACACTTCAAAATGAAGTACGGAATTGAGAACACATTATTATTTTATAACTAATCACTCAACCATGCAAACTTTTACTTCGCTAACAAAGAAACAGCAAAGATCAGATTTAACTTATAGTTAATAAATAAATAAAGAAAAGAAAAGAAAACAATATCGTCCGATTATTTTGTTTTTTGTTTGTTTTTTTTTCTCTTTTTTATTTTATTTACTTATTTCTTTTCTTTTCTTTCTTTTCGAGCTTAAACGAATTCTCAATGTTGAAAGTCAAATGATCAATATATATGAGTAATAGCGTCCGAAAAAAAAACAACCTATGAACTTCTGAATAAGAATCTATCTAGTTGATTAATTGTTAGTCTTTATTTGACAGTGACACACTGACTGACAGACAGGATAATCTTTTAGAAGTGACATTACAAAAGGAAAAACCCGCCAATATTCTAAGTTTTTAAAACTTCAGATGTGTAAACTATCCATAAGCGGAAAGTCCTAAAAGCACGTGCTGAACACAATCAATTTTCGCAGCTAATTCAAGGCGGTCAAGCCGTGTCATAAGTAAAGGATAAATAATTGATAATTTTATAAAAATTTGTCTAATTACAATGTTTTTTTGCGGAGGGGGGGGGATTGATAGAATTCATTACAAAATTAGACAATGAAAATAAAGAAGGTTCAAACATATTTACACAGACACAGAGAGAGAGACACACACACACAGATCCACATACGCATACATACATCCACACAACAAATAAGTACACACGTGCACATACATCCACATAAATTATATGCACACACACACACACACACACATCCATAGAATACATGTATCCACACACGCACACGTACACACATACAGAATACATGCACACACACAAACATCTACACAACACACATATGCAAATACACAGATATATAAGAGTACACATATATATCCACATAATATATATACACACACGCGCGCATATACACAACCACACAACATCTATACACAAACGCACACATACATCCACACAACATATATGCACACATACATCTGCAAAAGATATATATGCAAATGAATGGATACAAATGAACATATATCTACATAATAAATACACATGTGCACATACACAACCTTACAATATATAGATGCATACACGCACACATACAACCACACTACATTATACACGCACACACACACACGAATACATCAATTTATATATATATATATATATATATATATATATATATATATATATATATATATATATATATATATATATATATACACACACACACACACATTCACACAACCTGTATATATAGAACATAGATATGCATATGGACACATACACTACATATATGTGTGTTATGTACTTACCAACATGTGTGTGTATGTGTACACACACATACACACAACAGATTCATGTTTATTTTGTTTAAAAAGTCTTTTTGTGACATCTGAAATACTTTTAAGTTTTTAACATCTTTTATATAAATATATATATATATATATATATATATATATATATATATATATATATATATATACTGCTGTCAAGTTAAGATAAACAATATCTATAACACACAGAAAAGATACTTAATAGTTGAAACACAAACACTTGTATATTTTTACATTTTCGCCAGAGTGAATTGATTTGAACTGATTTGAATCGCCTGGTCCCATAGGTCGCCTTCTTACCTCCAGGCAATACCTGCTTTGCTGTGTTGAGTTCATCGCTTGGCACCTGAGGCACACTAATATGCATAATGCCAAAAGAACCAAGCATTTTATGAAGGCTGCGCATGTGTCTTGATTTGTGCATTGCCCCCACTTCCACTATCAAATGACCTTGTGTCATATCCTGATGGTGGGAAGTCGGTTAAATCCCATCCTGGGTTCAATCCCAGGTCGAGTCATACCAAAGACTCAAAAAATGGTACTTGATGCCTCCTTGCTTAACACTCAGCATTATAAGGTACGGTTCAAGGGTAAAGTGGAGCAATCCAGGGAAAGGAGTAGCGCCCTCCCCTACACCTTGGTGTAGTAAGCTATCGAAAAGGGAGCCTTCGGGTCACCCTCGACTATGGTCGCCAACTTATATATATATATATATATGTAGTGTGCATTCAAACCCTGGTTAAAAAAAAACAAGAAAAAGGACTGACCAAATTTAAGATGTTTTATAGCACAAAAAATATAAAGATCTTTTTTTTTTCTAGTATTTTATATGCAAGCTGCTTGGTTTTACATTATATCAAACATTTGATAATTTATTTAATGCCACAAAAAATCAATCTCCCCATCTCCTCAATTTTTTGGGGCTAGTAATGGTATAGTTTTTTTTTGGCTAGTAATGGTATAATTTTTTTTGGCTAGTAATGGTATAGTTTTTTTTGGCTAGTAATGGTATAGTTTTTTTTGGCTAGTAATGGTATAATTTTTTTTGGCTAGTAATGGTATAGTTTTTTTTGGCTAGTAATGGTATAGTTTTTTTTGGCTAGTAATGGTATAATTTTTTTTGGCTAGTAATGGTATAGTTTTTTTTGGCTAGTAATGGTATAGTTTTTTGGGGGGCTAGTAATGGTATAGTTTCAAGCATTTAATGATAGTAACTATTTATAAACAATTATAACTTAGAGGGTTTATTTTTTTTATACAAATAATTTATACACTATTATATGGTTTTAAGTAACTATTCCTATGATAATAAGAGGAAGTAGAGTATCTCAGACAAACAAGAAAACTTTTTGAAACCCAGCTCTGCAGCAAAACTCTGATCAAGGGGATTAACACCTAGGCAGTCTTCTTTGTAAGATACGTGGGACCATTCTAAAATGGATAAGAAAGAAACTCAGAAGACAAGAAAGTTGATAACAATCCTCAAGGTTTTACGTCCGAGAGATATCATTGACTATAAGTGTCAAGAAAAGGAAGAGGGAGAGGATTTGCCAGCATTGAAGATGCATCAATATGAAGACTCAAGAACAACATTAAAAAGAGCTAAAGAAAACAAATTACAGCGGCCCATAACAGCAGTGGTAACATTAAGATAAACAGAACAGCAAAAAACAAAAGGACAGAAATATAAAGAAAAACAACTGTACAGATGTTTTAAGAGACAAACTGGTGAAAATTCATACAAGACCTGGACATGACTATGAAAAGGATACCTTAAGAGAGAAACTGAATCTCTTCTAATAGCAGCACAAAACAACGCCACAAGGACCAACTATATTAAAGTAAAAATCAATATTACACAACAGAATAATAAGTGTAGATTAAGTAGTGACAAAGATGAATTGATTAATAATATAAGTGAATGCAACAAACTAACATAAAAGAGTATAAGACTAGGCATGACTGAATGGAAAAGACAATCCACTGGGAATTGTGCAACAGGTTAAAATTTGACCATACTATCAAATGATATATGCACAAACCAGAATCCATTGTCGAGAATGAGAGGCATAAAATGTTCCAGGATTTTGAGATACAAACAAATCACCTAATCACAACCAGAAGACCTGTCCTTTGTTAATTAACAAGAAAAAAGAACTTGCCATCAAGTGAATTTTGCCATTGCAGCAGATGACAGAATAGAAATCAAAGAGAGAGAAGAGATAAACAAATACATAAACCTTGCCAGAGGACAAAGAATGTTGTGGAAAATAAAGGTGATGATAATACTAATTGTAGTTGATGCACTTGGACTGGTCCCTAAAGGCTTGGAAAGGGAACTAGAAGAGTTGGAAATCAGAAGAATAATCAGGACCCTCCAGACTACAGAAATATTGAGATTGGCTAGAATACCGAGTAAAGTCCTGAAGACTGGCTGTCACTTAAATTCCAGAGAATGATCATGTTGTGACCTTGAAGGGTCAGAAATGAATAACACAAAGAGGTGTAAGGTTTACAGCAGTATATATTTACAGAGATACAGACAGTAATGGTTACCAGGAACTGACTAGGCTCACTTGACTCGTTTATTGAGTCAGTCACTATTTATAGTGTTGGGGAGGGTTCATGCAGTGATGTCATGCGGTATATCACCGCAACAGACCACCTGCTCATGCTGGTGTGAAAAACTTGGAAGAACTGAAATAATAATAATAATAATCATCAGCTGGGGCTGTAGAATACACCAACTGCATCTCTGCAGAGGAGTAAGAACCTCCCCACCTTCAACAAGTCTCCTGAGTATGACACTAAACTGCATCTGACAGTGAGGCTCCAGTAATACTGGAGTATTGGGAAATGTGTAGTACCCTTTTATTGCCATCACTCTCAGGTTCACTGTGACCAGGACTGGTAACACTTGATAAGGTCCTATCTATGGATCAAATAGAACTGTGCGACATCTAAACTGAAAGCAAACAAATAAATAATGCTTAATTGAATTGTTTGAAATTGAACTGTTTGATCATTAAACAAATGACTGATGTTTAATTGAATTGTTAATGATAAGTAAGTAAAGTTAGCGACCATAGTCGAGGGTGACCCAAAGGCTCCCTTTTCAGTAGCTACTACACCAAGGTGTAGGGGAGGGCGCTACCCCATTCCCAGGATTGCTCCACTTTACCCTTGAACCGTACCTTATAATGCTGAGTGTTAAGCAAGGTGGTATCAAGTTCCATTTTTAGAGTCTTTGGTATGACTCGACCTGGGATTGAACCCAGGTCTCCCGGGCCATTGGCGAACACTCTAACCGCTGGGCCAATGTCCCGGTTATTTGTAGCCATTTAACTGAGATCTAATGAATGAGTAATGTTAAATAGAATTATTCATATTATAGAGCAATAATTAAAACAATTTAACTGTGTGCAAACAAATGATTAATAGTAGATAGAATTATTCATGTTAGATAGAAATACTTGAAACCATTTAACTGTGTACAAAAGAGTCACAGTCATTTAAAAATGTATCTACAAAATGTGTTTACCCTATTTACCAACCCCTATGACGAAATCAACAAACTTAAACACACTCTCGTAAAAAAAACTCCGTACTAAACTTTACCATATTTACCCAACCCCTCCGCTCGGGCAGGATATGACACAAGGTCAATTTTTAAGCGGAGTTTAACAGGTTTCAATTCAGAGTTTTACTTCTCCTAGACTAGTTGCCTCACCAAGGCTGAAGAACCTAGTCTGCCCTAATATTTATCCATAGCTGGAGGGAGAATAATTGGATTCATACCTTTCCCAAGGGTATTAGTGCTATGTGAAATGCAATCAGTCTCGTCCAGGATTTGAACTCGTGTTGCCATGTCCATTTCCTATGACGATAACCCTTACACCACGGCACCTCCTCAACAAAATGTGTTTACAAATCATATATTCAATATATATATATGTATAAAGGGGATTTGGCATTGAACAACCAAGAATGGGTGATATGCCATAAAAACCAACCAAACCAAATCTTATATATTCAATATAAATGCATAAACAGGATTTGCCATTAAATAACCAACAAGGGGTGATATACCATAAAAACCAAACCAACTAAAACCCAACCATTATTAACAATTTCAATTGTTCATCTTTCAAGTTGCTTTTACTCAAAATCCCCTGAAAATTCCCTCAAAATTCCAAAACAGTGTTGAGAGACTATACAAAGTGGTCTCCCTTGTTACAGTATTTGTGGAACTCTCCCATATCAGAAGTCCTTTTTGGTCACATGCAAAGGCGAACCAAAGAATCTGCATCTTTCATGAACAGGAATTTCATCTTTTGCTGTATGGACTTGTATTCATGTTCCTTGAACACATTGTGACTTTTCTATAGCTTGCAACAGGAACTCAGTTCCCTCCTTATAGATTGTTGTATTAAATATTATCTAGAAGTCAATACATTAAATCATATAACAGCAAAGAACAGCATATCAGAAATAAAAATAAAGAATAAACTCCTGATGTGATTCAAACTCGCATCACTTCATGTCTTAGAGAAACCAGTTCTACATAACTGCTATAATGACACAGCTATGAGAACATGGATAGTAAAACAGGAATCTAAATACCCCACAAGACACCAACTATACGGCCACCTGCCTCCCATCACGAAAACTATCCAAGTTAGATGAACCAGACATGCAGGACACTGCTGGAGAAGCAGGGACGAGCTCATAAGTGATGTACTCCTATGAACCCCCACATATGGCCGGGCAAAAGCAGGACGACCAGCATAAACATACATTCAGCAGCTATGTGAGGATACAGGATGTAGCCCTGAAGACCTGCCAGAGGCAATGAACGATAGGGAAAAGTGGCGAGAGAGGGTCAGGGATATCCACGCCTGTGGCACGACATGATGATGATGATGAAATAACATTTATAAAGCTATTAAGTATGCTTCTATATCTACTTGGTCAGCATCTTTATTTGATATTGATTTAGACACTGGCAGTAATAAGAGTAGATTTCTTTCATTGATTTTTTTTTTTTACACACAGCACTGTCAATTTTCATCATTAATCTTGACTAGTTTAGGGGAGTGTCCTCATGGTGTAATGGTTAAAGCAATGGACTGCGGAATCGTAGTAAGTAAGTTCAAACTCCAGTCGCACTATTATGTTCACTTTCGGGCAAATACTCTTAGAAAAGGTATGAATCCCCTTATCCTTCCAGCTATCGGTTAAATAGTACCACTACTGTTCTTCTAGGAGAATGGCTTTGGCATTAAATAACCTTACATACCATTAAACAAAGAAACCAAGAAAACCAACCTTGACTAGTTTAATTCTTCATCTTCCTAATTCTATTTACGTTTTATCACAACTAACTCAAGTCGTCACTTAAGTTCTATGACAGCAAAGAATAGCAACTGGAATTAGAAAGATGATGGTGAATAGTACTCAAAATTATTAATAATAATAATAATAGCAGTAATTTGACTATTGAATTTTAAGAAACCAGAAATACTAGTTCCACTATTGCATAAAGAAAATGGAAGTACCAAGTCTGCCATTGTTATTTGTCAATAAAAAGTGGGTAGGACTCTTATGAGCTAACACTTAACTGGAGTCTTGTTTCAAATTCATTGCACTTACCTTTCTGAGCAATTATGACACTAATGATAGAGTTTCATCTTTTAAAAAAATATGTTAAAAAATTTATTATCTTAATTTTTCTTTTTCTGAACAGTTTATCAGTCAACCATTTAAGTGTCAGAATCACACAGAATTGTCTTCTCTCTTCAACAAGTCTCTCCTTCTGTCTAAACAGTCAACCATTTAAATTCAAGGGCTTGTCAAAGTTGTTAAAATCATTAAAGGGATTTCTATTGAATGTTGAGTAGAATGTCATATGCTAAAGGAAGGCTTGATAACAAAATGGACAAAAAAAAAAAGATTAAGAGGATACTAATCTGAATTATTCATAGAAAAGTTAATTTCAAAAGTTCAGACATTTTTAAAGGGTTGAAAATGAAAAACATACAGATAAATGCAGGAATCAAAACAACAAAGATTAAGATATTAGTTTGAATAATTCATTAATAAAAAAGCATTGATTAACATTCATTCAAGAAATTAGAAAAGTTGAAAAGCACACTGCTGTAAATGCAATGATCAAAACAATAAAGATGAAGATAATTCTTTCTGCTTTTGTCTAACTGCTTTGGATAAAGAATTTGGACAAATTTCAGCCAATACTTTGAGTCAGTATAAAGAGCAAGCAAGAGAAACTATTTTGGATTAGAAATTACTTTATTTTATAAGATCCAGCATTTTAATAGTCTTATTTCCAAAATATTTGAGTAGCACCTCGTGTGTGTGTGTGTGTACATGAATATATATAATTTGCACTAATACAAATAGAGAAAAATATTATTTTTTAAGCTAGTATAATGCAATGAGTAGGTCAGGGAAGTAAGGCATATACATCTAAGGATATATATATATATATATATATATATATATATATATATATATATATATAAGTAAGCTGGCCGATGACTGTAGTCAAGGGTGACCTGAAGATTCCTTTTTCAATAGCAACTACACCAAGGTACAGGGAGAGGCACTATTCCTTTCCTTGGATTGATCCACTAATCTTTGATCCATACCTTATAATGCTGAGTATTGACTAAGGAGGCATCAAGTACCATTTTTTGAGTTTTTGGTATGACTCAAGCTGGGATTGAACCCTGATCTCCCAGACCATTGGCAAACACTAACCATAATGCCAGTACTACCAATATCAGTAGGTGCTGAAAGATTCTTAGCCCAACCAATAAAGGAAAAACATAAACCTTGGAACTGTATGGTATTTTTCATATATTCATCTCAAAGTTCAACAAACTTGGCATATTCTCAAGTTTCTTTAAACCTTAAAAACTGAAGAAAAAGAAGTCATTCTGATTTTGGTTGGATGAAGAACTTATATATATATATATATATATATATATATATATATCAAGTTTTGTAAATCCAATGAAATAAAAATTAATATGTCTGAAAACATAAATTTCTATTTTTTTTTTTAATATGTGTTTTTATCTGCCAAAAGCCACTTATATATATATATATATACACACACTCATACAGCTAATGTCACAGCCATAGATATATATATATATACACACACATACCTATATATTCACACAGAGTAGGTCCAGTGGTATAATGGCTAGTGTGCAGGACTGCAAACATTGTAATAACTTGTAATTGTAATACTGGCTCTATTACGTTCATTTTCATATTAATACACTTGAGAAAGGAATGAACCTTTTTATCCCTACCAACTATGGGTTAAATAGTACAACCATTGTTTTTTGACAAGTATGGGTTTGGTATTAAATACCCCAGGAAAGTTGATATACCATTAAACAAAGAAGCATAGACACATATACACACATATACATACACACACACACACACATATATATATATATATATATATATATATATATATATTGAAGAGCAATATATTTAGGCAGCAATTCATTATTTAAGCATGTTTTTTTAAAAACAAAAGAACACTGTTTATTATTTATTATTTTTAATTTTATTTTTTTAAGACTCCTTGTTATTTTTCTTGCGTCAAGAAAGGTGTTAAAGGAATTGCCCCATATCTTCTGCCCAAGCATTCTCGACTATACTTTTGGTCATCATCAGAGGTAGTGTAGTTTTAAGTTGACATTTTAAGTTTTTATTGTTTTGATAATTTGTCGCATTTTGTTTCAAAGTTGTCGGTTGGAACATTTTCAGTGTTTTTGTAAAAACATTTGGTTGTAAAAAGAAAAATCTACTAATAGAGTTTGTGTTTTTAGTTATTACAAATATTTAATATGTTGGTGCCTGTGTTAGATGCTATTTTATTCATGCTTGGTTTTTTATTTTTTATGTATATTGCTTCTAGGATTTATTATCTTTTGCTATTATTGCTTTTATATATAATTATTGTATCAACTGTGAGAATCTTCTTTACATTGGTAGCCAATTAGTGCTATTGTGTGTTTTATGATTAAATGTTGTTTTATGGCGCTATTTCAGAAAGGTGATAAGTGTGACAACAAGATAATGTTGTGGTTGTATAGCCAATGTAAGAATTATTTTTGTTTTTCAGGAGGCACTCTCGAAATGGACATACAAGTTTATAGACTACATTGGTTTGTTTTAGGTATATTTTAGTGGAATTGGTCTTATTCTTAACAATGAGGTTTGATGTTTTAAATTTAGTGTAGTAGATGATAAATTTTATTTGTTTTTGTTCTTCGAAAGGTTTGATGTGTCTTTTTATAATGTTGGTTATTGCTTGTTAATCTAATTTGATTTCTGTAATATAGATTAATTTTGTTAGTGTAGTTATTGTTGGTAGTGTTATTATTTTTGTAAATGTTGTGAAGATATAGTTTTATTTGTTGATCGACTAGTTTATTAAGGAAATTGTTATTGATAAGGGTTTGTTTTATATTGGTAAGTTCTTTGTAAAATATTGTCTTAGATGAGGAGATGTAAAATGCTCTATGAGTTAAGTTTTTTATAATTGCTATTTAATATTTTTGGTGACATTCACTGTGGCAGTAAAGTAGGGTGAAATTAGATTGAGATGTAGTGAATTTGTTATTATTGGTGGAGTCTCTAAGTACATCTAGGAAAGGGTTTGTTTTTTTTATTAATGTTGAGTTCGGTGGTAAAATTTAATACTGAGTTTTTTTCTAGAGTTTGTTTAAATTGGTTAATTTCATCATAGGAATGTGTTGCAATGAAAATGTTATCTACATAGCAGACATATATCTTAGGTTTAGTTATTATAGTTTTAGATATTTTATATATATATATATATATGTATACACAGAAATTTATAAGTCTAAACTAC
>OY757930.1:67241600-67246600 GCA_963585895.1 Sepioteuthis lessoniana | reverse complement strand
TTGGTTAGGTGGGGGAGGGGTCTTACCCCTCTGCAGAGATGCTGTCAGTGGATTCTTCAGCCCCAGCCAACCCGGCTGACAAAACATATGGTCAGATATTGTCAAAAGTAAAGTAATGTTGGTGACCTAAGTCAAGGGTGACCCAAAGGCTCCCTTTTCAATAGCTACCCTATTCCCTGGAGTGGCCATTTTTGAATGAGCAATGATAAACATAAATACTGTAGTTCTTGGTGCATTTTGTTGGGTTTCAGGCAAAATCTTTGTTGTGGCAGTTTCACCAAGTTTCAACAAACTGTATTGGAGGATTCCCCATAACAACCATCAAACCGTAACAATAACATCCTTTTGACGCAGCTTTGCTTTGGAGGAGTGTTTTTAAGTTTCATCTCAGTCTACACTATTCACTTATTTATATACAAATCCAGTTTTGGGAAAGTCCCAATGCAATCCAGAATTGTATAGTTTTTGACAGAATGATTTTAATGGCATGTCAACTCATCTAAGGTTATTTTATGTCTTGAGGTTAGGGAATCATATTCATAGTATATTTATTGCCCAGAGAGAGTCCTGGATATGACACTAAACAATCTGATGGTGAGGTTCTAGTGGTGCCGGAGCTTTGGGGAATGCAGAGCACCCCTTCATTGCCATTGCTCCCAGGTCCACTCTGGCCCGGAATGGTAGCACCTGATAGAGCCCTATCTATGGGTTAAATAGAACTAAATGCATACATATGCTAAACTGAATCGTTTGAATTAGAACTGTTTGAGTAAACTGAGTAGCTTGAAATAGAAATATTTTGGACAATTAAACTGTGTATTTACATTTAAACTGCGTGATTATGCTGGACTGAATTATTTGAAATGGAACTGTTTCTGACATTGAAACTGTACTTACACTAAACTGAATTGTTTAATATACAACTGTTTTGATATTTAACTGTGTGTAAACAAAATCTGTACTTATGCTAAACTAAATTAGAATTGTTTGAATAAACTGAATAGCTTGAAATAGAAATGTTTTTTGATAATTAAACTGAGTACTCATGGTAACCTGAATTGTTTGAAATAGGACTATTTGCATAAAAATTGATTTGGCGTTAAATAACATACGAAAGTTGATATGCGATAAAACCCAACCAAACAACAAAAAAAATCATTGTATATTTATATCTATATTTTTGTGTACTTGTATCTTAAGTTTTTTGTGCACAGTAATGACACTAAAAATTCCTCATACAAATAATCTGTACACAGTTGTATGATTTCAATTATTTCTTTTCATGAAAAGCCATTTGTTGCTGACAGTTATACGGTTTCAAGTAATAATAATCCCTAGTAAACAACTTGAAGTAAGTATTCTTAATAAAAATGATTTTATATAGCCTCAAATAATCCTATTAAGTACAAATAATTTGTAAACAGATCTATTTGACCCATAGACTGAACCTTACAGGTACTACCCCTTAGGGTTTGAATTCCTGATTACAATTCAGAAGAGAAGATGAATTATTCTGTGTTGCAAAGCGAGCAAGTACAAGCCTGGTTTAGGCTCGCTCGAAAAAAAAAAAAAAAAACGAAATATGGCCGCCCCAACACTTCAAGACGGCCGCTTTGAGGTGTTGGGGCGGCCATATTTCTTTTCTTTTTTTTCGAGCGAGGAGAATTAGTGAGAGTGGCGGGTGCAAATTTTTCAAAGGGAACGTGCCGGTCAATCATAAAAACAACACATGTGAAAAAAACGAGGAGACATTTTTCGTTGGTGGATATTCTATTAAACGGCGAGACATTTTTTTGCGAGAAGCAAATATTTGGATCGGTTTCACACACACGATTCTGAGCATAGAAGACTGCTGGGAAAGCAAATACTTAGATCAGTTTCACAGTTGACATTATATATATATATATATATATATATATATATATATATATATATATATATATATATATATATATATATATATATATATATATATATATATATATAGTTGTAACCCTTTGCTGAGTAATGGTCAATTTGGCTTTGCTTAGAGTGAATTTACAAAGAGTTAAAATAATGTTCTTAAAGATTAATTGATGCTATGTCAGTATAGTCATGTTGGTTGGTCGGTTTTATGATATGTCAACCTTTGCTTGATTATTTAAAGCCAAAGTTAGTCTTCTATTTGCAAGCAATTATTTAGTTTAATTTAACTAATGATAATAGTCTTTTGAAGATAATTATAGCTCAAAGTAACGATTAATACAATTTGTACACAGCATTATAATTTCAAGTATTTCAAACAATTAGTGTTCTTTTTTTTTTCGAGCAATTATATTTCAAGTAAATAATAATAATTATTATTATGATAATCCTTTGTAGACAATTATAGCTTCAAGTAATTATTAATATCAATAATTTGCATACTTATGTTTTTAACGCTAATAATCTTCAAACAGAATTTGATGCGTAGATGGGAGTCTACTATTCAGAGACAGAGTGGACCTGGGAATAATAGCAGCAAAAGAGTACGCCATATCCCCTAATGCTCCAGAACCTTAGGCTCACCACTAGATGTAGTTTACATCCCTTTTTCTTTTGGATGGGTGGGGGGGTCTTACTTTTCTGCAAAGGGAACAGTTGGTATATTCTATGCTCTGAAGGGTGGGGGTCTTACCTTTCTGCAAAGAATAAAGTTAGTATATTCTATGCTTTGATCGGTAGGGGTCTTACCTTTCTGTAAAGGGAACAGTTGGTATATTCTATGCTCTGATAGGTAGGAGTCTTACCTTTCTATAAAGGGTACAATTGGTATATTTTATGCTTTGATGGGTAGAGGTCTTACCTTTCTGAAAAGGGTACAGTTGGTATATTCTATGCTTTGATGGGTGGGGGTCTTACCTTTCTGCCAAGGGTACAGTTGTCATATTCTATGCTTTGATAGGTAGGGGTCTTACCTTTCTACAAAGAATAAAGTTAGTATATTCTATGGTTTGATGGGTGGGGGTCTTACCTTTCTGCAAAGGGTATAGTTGATATATTCTATGTTCTGATACTAGGTCATTGATGATCACATCACATCTTCAAGGATGACAATGCCCTAGCCAATAGAGCATGAGCAGTAAGGGAATAACTGCAGCATATTTCTATTGATACTCTTCAATCCCAGATTCAAATCTGAAGATTAATAATCAGCATGAAGAAGTGTTTGGAAATCACCTTTCAAATGAATAGTGGCAATACCAAATATCAACATTGTATTCATGTACAAAAAGCACAAAACCAGTGGTTTTTTGTGATTTTTTTTTTTTTGTAATATACAAATAAGCCAGGAAAAACATATTTGTTTCTTATAACACTGAGCCATAAATTTCCTTCCTTACAAAGTTGCCAATAGACACTTTCCATATATTTTTTTTTCATTTGACTGGTCTCATAATCTCATAACATATAGATATTGCATTTAATCTTGGTAAAAATCTCCAATAGTATTTTCCAAGTCAAATCTATTTTAAAGGAAAAAAAAAGTAGTTGAGTTTTGAGCATATGTACATATACACATATATATAACAATATCTATAAATAAACAGTGCTCAATATCAGTGATAGAGTATATATATATATTTATATATAAGTTAGGTTGGTTAATTGGGTTTTATGGCATATCAACCATAGGAGGTTATTTCATGCTAAATCCTGTATTAAATATATGATCTGAAACATTTTTAAATTAAACCGAGCTCATTTTTTGGCACACAGTTAAATGGTTTCAAGTATTGTGATGCAACAGTAACAATTCAATTTAACATCAGTCATTTATTTGCATACATTTAAATATAATTTACAAGTAATTTTATTTTTAAATACATTAGAACAAATTCTTTTTGCACACAAGTATTGCTATTGTTTCTACATAGTTAAATAGTTTCAAGTATTGTAATCAAATACTCAACATGACTTATTCCTTGTCACACAGTTTAATGGTTCCATGTATTGCTATTTATTACTAATAATACAATTAGACATCAGGAATTTGTTTAAACACTTTTAAATGATCAAAGAGTTCTATTTCCAACAATTCCATTCAATATAAGTCACTTCTTTACACACTGTTTAAACATCAAACAGTTCGATTTGACCCATAGATGGGACCCTATCAGGTGCTACCACTCCAGGTCAGAGTGGACCTGGGACCAATAGCAATGAAGGAGTACTCCACATTCCCAGTGCACGTGAACCCTCCCCATCAGATGCAGTTTAGAGTCAATTCAGGACACTCGTTGGGAGGGTCTTATCCCCCTGCAGAGATACAGTCAGAGTATTCTACAGCTCCAGCCGACTGGGCAGTCTAAAATAGAATAGCTTAGATACAGAATCAATATTGCTTGGTGACTGTCAATTCCTTACCTATATGATCATCAGAACAAGGTCTGACAGTCACCAATTGGCACTAATTCTGTGTCTATGCAATCTTAATTTACACACACACACACACACACACACACAATGTATTTGCCAAACTTTCCACACAAGTAGGATGGGACATAAGATCAATTTTTTTAAGCAGAGCTTAACAAGTTTGAATTCAGTGTTTTCCTTCTCCTAGGCTGGTTGCCATAACAAAGCAAAAGTCTGCTCTATTATTTGCCCATAGCCGGAGGGAGAATAGTTGGATTCATACATTTCCCCATTGGTATTAGTGCTATGTGAAATGCAAACAGCTAAGTCCAGGATTTGAACTCTGGTTGCCTTATCCTTTTCCAACGACGATATCCATTACACTACAAGTGTCTCTTACAATGTATGTATGTATATATATGTAGATATATATCTGTATGTGTATGTATAATAAATATATATAAGGAAGAGTTTGGAAAATTAGATTATGACATATGTCAATCTGATTTTATAAATTGACTTCTATCTCCTACCATTAGATTTTATCCTAACTTTCACTATACATATATATATATACATATATATATATATATATATATATATATATATATATATATTTATAA
>OY757930.1:67174100-67236600 GCA_963585895.1 Sepioteuthis lessoniana | reverse complement strand
AACTCGAAAATTTAATGAGCAGCCAATGCTAAATCACGCTCCACTAGTGCTATATACTAAATGCATACTTTGATCAAGGAATCAGAGATGCTGGGTGCAATAGAAAATCAATAAATCAATAATAGCCTTTTTCTCCCCCACATACACACACTCTTCCTTTCTCTTGATCAACATCAGTTAGAAACATTCTAGTAGGGTCTAGTGTTGACAATTTAATCAATATCCTTACAATACAGACTATGCGACTGAAGCAAAATATCTAAGTTAATCTTGGTGGTTCACTTACTTCCTACAATATACCACAGGACCTGTTAGCTTAAGACTTCAGCTCACAGCATATATCATTAATTATTTGGCAGCCAGATAGTTTTATTTAATCCTTGTAGAGCGGGCAAATTATTTTCAGAAAATCTACAAAATAGAAGGTATGTTCAAACAAGCTGATTAATCATATATATATATATATATATATATATATATATATATATATATATATATATATATATATACCTGGAAAAAAAAAGAAGCTTTTTGATATGATATGTCATACAAATAATGAGAATCCTAGGGCAATGCATGAAGTGGGGCTTCATAGTGATGTTTCTATACATTAATATTGAATTGGTCAAGGAGCAGTCAATAGAAAAATGCCTTACATTCAGGTACTGTGAAATCAATCAGACTGAGTATCATTAGCAACAAAAATGTTGCTCTGCCCACAAAAGCAATAATATGAATATAAACAATTTTGGCAAGAGTCTGATCAAAATGTATAAGAAAGTTTTTTTTTTTTTGTTTTTGTTTTTGTTTTTTTAAATGCTTAATACTCTTATGAAGTAGAACTGATTTAATATCTGAAATTATACTGATATTCATCGATTCATCTGATGACTGTACAGGCCATAGTATATGAAACTAAGTTAGGACAGAAATTGTAAACATTTTAGTATATATATATATATATATATATATATATATATATATATATATATATATATATATAATTAACCAAAAGACTTACAGCGTGAAAAAAACCCAGATGATACAATTTGCAAATAAAAATTTTACAAACTGATATCTTGGAAAAAATTCAATAAAAAAAAGAAAAGACTAATGGCACCTGTACCATTTGAAAATAATCAAATAGTGTTGCAATCCCAAGCCAAAAGAAAAAAACACTGTCAGAATCCACAAAGCTAAACATTAAAAGTACTCAACACACTGAGTACAGAGAATTTAAAGTAATAAATCCGACAGAATCAGACCAATCACTCTCCAAAAGAATATATATATATATATTCTTTTAACAGATGAGAATAAACAAATTGTTGAAAAATGTTTTGGAAATCAAAAAGTTCTCAGATGCTGGTCAGTTGAGCAAGGATAAAACTTAAAAGAAATTAAAATCTCACCTCCTTTTATAATAGACTCATTACTAAAAGTTTCATGTATCAATGATGATACGATCATCTGATGATTGTATCTTAGTTGATACATTAAAATTTCTAATATATAAAAAGGTGAGATTTTAATATATATATATATATATATATATATATATATATATATATATGTAGTGCATTCAATAAGTTTCCTGACTCTTTTGTACAGACATTTAAAATTGTTGTAGACTCTTGAAAATTCAGTATGTTATCACTATACATCTTATGAGATGACTGACCAGTTTTATGATTTCAGGTTCAAATGAAAAGCTACAGCAGGAATTGGAATACACCCTACTAAAGCCCGATTGTCACAGCTGGTGAATTTCAAAAATGCAATCTCGACATGAGGACACTTTAGAAGAACGATATGCAATAAAATTCTGTTTTAAACTTGGAAAAAATGCCACAGAAATGTATGGAATGCTTCAGACTGCTTTTGGAGCATCTTGCATGAATCGAGCATCAGTTTTTGAGTGGCATAAGAGATTCAAGGAAGCCAGGGAGTCTGTGAGGGATGATGAGAGGAGTAAGGATGTCAGAACACCAGAGTTGACTGGCCAAAGGATTAGGGTTAGGGTTACTATGTTGAGGTTTTAAGGGAGTTCAGGAAGAGATTCCATCGGAAGAGGTCAGCACTCTTCAAATTGTGTCAGTGGCATTTCCACCAGGACAATGCACCAGTCCACAACTGCATCCTTGTCACAGACTATTTGACCAAGATGGGCATCAAGACAGTTCCTCAGCCTCCCTATAGTCCAGATCTTGTTACCTGTGACTTTTGCTTATTTCCTAAGCTCAGAGGCTGTCGTTATGAGAGAACTGAGGAGATGAAAGAGGCTGTGATGAAGGTCACTGACACGCTCACACAAGAGGACTTCCATGGAGCCTTCCAAAAGTTGTTGGAATGGTACAACAAGTGCATTGCAGCCGGAGGAGATTACTTCAAAGGGGACTAGAGTTTTATGTGTGTACTATCAATAAAAGTGCCCATACGAAAAAAGTCTGGAAACTTATTTAATGATCCTTGTATATATATATATATATATATATATATATATATATATATATATATATATGCAGTTCCCAACTCTGGTCACAGAATTAACCACACTACACAAGATATACTGTTGAGTATATTCAACCTAGTGTGACACAGGGTCATGGATATGGAAAAAACTCCAAGTCAATGCTCAATAAGCAATCATCTGTAAGATTACATTGTTAAAATCATACAAATTGAAATAAACTTATTTTAAGCACAAAGATATTTATTAACCTGGTACAATAGAGTCAAAACTGTTGTGCATCAAATTTGATACATTAGGAGGGAAATAAAAATAGTACATAAAACCTCAGATTCCTTAGTTTTAAATATCTCTGACCAACTCCTTTAGGTCAATAAAGGAAATAAATTTCCAAGTAAATCAATTCCACCACCTGCAACATCAGCTCGTTATCCATCAACCCAGAAAATAGATATTTACTGTACTTTGCAAGTCTGGCACAATATCAAAGAAGTAAAATTAGATATCCTGTTTTGTCAATTTGAGCAAGCCTACTTGACCAAGAAATAAAAATTTAAAATATTAGTTTTTACCTCAAGTTCTCTTACAATGGCCAAGTAAAATATGGTCAACATATACATCTACATCACACAAGTAGCATGAGGGAGAAATTAGCTAATCTAAATTAATTAATCTCTCCATTTTATTTCACTTTTTTTTTTCCTTTTTAACGACAACTTTCTATGTTTTAGAATTCTAACCCTTATTAACTTTTCTTCATTTTTTTTAATTTATCTTTTCTTACAACTTTTTCTCTCTTGGCTTTCATTTTTCTATGCTTTTATTCTTTTGTTTTTATTTGAGTGATTTGATAAGATTTTCCATTAACCAATGTCAAAATCTTAAACCCATAAACAGAAATGACTATACATACATGAATAATCATGTCATTTATGACAGGAACTTGAAATATATATATATATATATATATATATATATATATATATATATTTCAAGTTCCTGTCATAAATGACATGATAAGTATATATATATATATATATATATATATACATATATATATATATATATATATAAATAAAAATATATAGTATAAAAACATATCTGTATAAGTATGAAAATATATATGTATAAGCATAAAAAAATATATCTATGTAAGTATAAAAACATAATATATAAATAAATAAATATATATAAGTATAAAATATACATATACATATCAGTATAAAAATAAAATATAAAACAGGATAAAACTCATGATTCAGTTTTATATATATATATATATATATATATATATATATATATATATATATATATATATATATATAAAATATAATTATATAAAACCTAAAACGTATAATATGATGATATATATAGTCTATGAATAAAATATAAAACAGGATAAAACTCATGAGTTAGAGTTTAATATATATATATATATATGTATATATATATACATATACACACACACATATATGTATATAAATAATGTAATATATAAGTATAAAACTCATAACTCAGTTTCATATATATATATATATATATATATATAAAATATGATATACATATGATATACATATGTTTATACATATACATGAAATGTAAAATATTTAATATATATAAGATAGACATATGTATGAAATGTAAGATATTCAATATATATAAATGTGTGTGTGTGTGTGTGTGAGTGTGTGTGTTCATACAATGACTGATGTTTGTATAGCAGCATTGCTTTCTGCTGTATATTTAAGGTAATGATTTTTTATATTAATCATTTTTCATTAATTATATTTTATTATTTAGTTTGGTAAGGCTTTGAACTACTTGGTTTCTCTTAGTTCAGGTGCCATAGTCAGATGAGCGCTACTACATCCATGCAGAAAGGATATGACAATCATCATCTGTCATAATAAACCCCCAAACAGGAAATGGGGCTGGACGGCCGTTAGAGTTAATTGAGTGGAAGGATGATGTCATGCTTGGAAGAGATATCCTGAGAATTCAAAGATTTCAAAAAGATGTAGCTAAGTTTCTACCGTTGAAGCATGCAGCTGGGTTTTTCAGATCTGAAAAGCAAATCAGTTTGGGTCTCTGCTGGCGGAGATCTTAAACACCACAAGATACGCCACACATAGGCTTTTATGATTTGTGTCTCTCCTCATGTTGCCAAGGACTGAAGGTAGAAAGGAATAAACTCGTTCATACCGCCTGTATTTGTCTTATTACTGTTGTTATTGATATCATTATGGCAATACAACATTTCAACAAAGCATTAATCAGATGATGGGTAAATAGTAGGACAGATTGGGTTCTTCAGCCTTGGTGAGGCAACTAGTCTAGGAGAAGGAAAACTCTGAATTCAAACCTGTTAAACTCTGCTTAAAAATTGATCTTGTGTCATATCCTGCCCGAGCGGAGGGGTTGGTAAATAGGATTAATCAGATGATGACTCTGGGTTCAGGTATGGTTTGGAGGTCAAAGCATTCCAGAGCACCCCAGCAGGATCTCGCATAATATTACCAAACTTTGTTAGATTATCGTCACTCTATGGGATTGCTATATCCATGCTAATGCAGTTCTCCTGGATCTTTTTTATGTATTTCCTCTTGACAGATGAAGAAAGTCAAGAATGCATGCATATATATATATACATATATATATATGAGATTTGGCATAATGGTTAGAGTGTTCACCAATGGACCGGGAGACTGGGGTTCAATCCCTGGTCGAGTCATACCAAAGACTTAAAAGAGAGTACTTGATGCCACTTGCTTAACTCTCAGCATTGTAAGGTATGGATCAAGGGTAAAGTAGAGCAATCCAGGGAAAGGAGAAACACTCTCCCCTCACCGAGGTGTAGTAGATATTGAAAAGGGAACCTTTAGCTCACCTTCGACTCCAGTCAGCCAACTTTATATATAAACCTCTTGCAGTAATCTACCTTCTACTCACTTTGTTTTCTGTCTCTACCATGCTACCCGAGATTGTCTATCTTCAACCAAATCTCTAATTTTATTGGGAGACATTAGAGATTAAGAAAAGATGAGCTGACATGAAAACTGCATCCCTATGAAAAAGGAGGAACCCAACTAATATCAACTCACAGAAACTTAAGGCACAAAATGAACTAACATATATCTAAAAGAACAAACAGAATATATCCAAAATCAGATCAATAAAATTAGGGACTCAATTGAAGAGAGACAATTTAGAATAGCATGGCAGACAGTAAACAAAGTGAATAGAAGGAAGAGTACTGTGAGAGCTAAACTGAAAGCTGCCAGCCAAGAAGAACAAATGTACCTGTGGAAACAACATTTCAAGAATTTACTTGGAAAACTTCCCAAAGTCACGGATGAACCTATCACAAAAATTATTAGTAATCAACTAGACATCAAACTAGGAGAGTTTATGCAAGAACTCGACTTAGTACAAAGAAAAATTAAAAATAGGAAAGCTGCAGGTCTTGATGAAATACCTCCAGAAGTATAGAAAACAAGGAAATTCAATGACATACTGCTCCAATACTGCAATGCTGTATATAACCAAAACACAATAGACAAATGGACAAAGGGCTGCATCCTCCTTTTTCCCAAGAAGGGTAACCTTGGAATAGCCAAGAACTACTGAGGTATAACCTTTACTCCCATAGCAACCAAGATCTACAATGCATAGAAAATATTTAGGAAGAACAAAAATAGCTTTCGGAGAAATTGATCCACAACATCATAAATTTTGACTACCTGTTGAATTTTAGAAGGTGTTCACGCAAAAAAACCTCGAGACAACACTATTATTTGTAGACTTCTCCAAGGCCTTTGACTCTATACACAGAGGGAAAATGGAGAAGTGACATCTCCACAGTAAATGGTGGTTCTCTAAAACTGGTGGACAAGTTCACCTACCTCGGAAGCAGCATCTCATCAACCGAAAATGACATTAACATGCGACTAACAAAGGCACGGATAGCTATTGATAGGCTATCAGCCATATGGAAGTCAGACCTGTCAAGTAAAATATAACACAGTTTTTTCCAAGCAGCCGTCATGTCAATACTGCTATATGGAAGCACCACATGGATGCTGACAATAGAGAAAAAGCTTAACAGCAATTACACAAGAATGCTACATGCTGTATTGAACAAGTCCTGGAGGCAATATCTCACAAAACAGCAGCTTTACAGTCACCTACAACCCATCTCGAAAACCATCCAAATTAAACGAACCAGACATGTGGGACACTGATGGAGAAATAAGGACAAAAGCTAGACTAGCAAACTTACACAAGTGAATTCAAGTCTCATTGGGTGCCCCATTCATAAGGCCTTATGCCACATCTAAGCAAAAGGCTTAGTAAATTACTCCCCTTCACACGGATGAGCAAAGGTTGGACAACCAGTGAGAACCTATCTACAACAACTATGTACTGATACAGGATGTGGCCTGGGGGACCTGCTGGGAGCAATGGACGATAGAGACAAATAGCAAGAGAGAATCAGGGAAATCTGTACTAGCAGCACGACATGATGATGATATATATGTGAGTGTGTATACATATACACACACACACACACACACACACAATATATATATATATATATATCAAATATAAAAAGTAAGATATGCAAAAGGATAATAACGTATGACTCAGAGTTTCAAGCTTTTGATTCTCAGGTGACTAAAAGTCAAATGTTGAATACTAGTTCACCTGGGGATCAAAAATGCAAAATCCCATTTTATATTTTACTTTTTATATTTGATATAAATTGCTCCGCATTTTGGCACATTGATATATAGATTTTACAGATTGATGTATAGATTTTACAGATTGATGTATAGATTTTACAGATTGATGTATAGATTTTACAGATTGATATATAGATTTTACAGATTGATGTATAGATTTTACAGATTGATATATAGATTTTACAGATTGATGTATAGATTTTACAGATTGATGTATAGATTTTACAGATTGATGTATAGATTTTACAGATTGATATATAGATTTTACAGATTGATGTATAGATTTTACAGATTGATATATAGATTTTACAGATTGATGTATAGATTTTACAGATTATAAACTATTTTAGCATTAAATCTTAATCTTATATATATATTTATGTATAACTAATATATACTACCTAGAGTACGTACAATTCCCAGCAATAATTTTTTTTTAAGATAAAGTTTCAATTTATAATGATAAAAAAAAACTAAGACTGATCTCAGTTTTAGATTTTTGTCAATAAATACAGAAAGCAACAAAATTTGAAAATGAAAACTGTTACCATAAAGCTATATATGTATGTGTAAATGCTTATATTATCATTATAGACATCAAAAAACAATGTGTTCTTAATTTCTCATTTTATAAGTTTATTTCTTTTTTTTTATGGTTTCTTATATAAGTTATACATAAAACTATAGCTTATGTAAATGAAACTAAAATAATAAAATTACAAATGAATAACATGAGACAGTTATTTAAGATCTGCTTTTTAAAATCATCATGCGAATTGGATATCCAACTCTTGTTTGGTTTCATTATTTAATGGCATATCAACCTTTGTAGGTTATTTAATGCCAAAGCCATTCTCCTAGAAGAACAGTAGTGGTACTATTTAACCCATAGCTGGGAGGATAAGTGGGTTCATACCTTTCCCAAGGGTATTTACCCGAAAGTGAACGTAATAGCGCGACTGGAGTACGAACTCGCTTACTACAATTCCGCAGTCCATCGCTTTAACCATTACACCACGAGGACACCCCCCAACTCTTGTGATGAACACCATTTCTTACTACATATCATGCATATCACATATTGATCATGTACATTAACTATAAACAAATATAGATACTCACGTTTATATACATAGAGAGAGAAACATGCACACATTTTATATTTATATATATATATACATATAAAGAGAAAGAATGTCAGACACACACATATGCATATATATATATACACACACAAACACATATATGATACACACACACATATATATATATACACACACACATACGATACATATATATATATATATACACACACACACCCATACGATATATATATATATATATATACACACATATATATGATACACCTATATATATATATATATATACACACACACACACACATGTATATGTATATAGAAGTCACTGCTCTAACATGCAGAATAAACAACAAGAACAACAACACTTACCGGTTCAGTGGCCCCAGCTAGCATCCAGCTGGCAGACAAAAAATACTGAGCCCATAACATCTTAAGCAAGCCAGTGAATACACACACTAATATACCCATTCACAGGGCCAGCAACCAATCACTGTCCAGAGAATGGACTTAGCCACTTGAGAACAATGGCATGCCCCAATGTCCATATAATTTCACCTCAAGTCATTGCTCATTGCTTTTTTACGCAAATGAGTATTTACTCACAGCTACCAAGTTTTATGAATGAATTCCAACAATATATATATATACGCATATATAAATATTTCAAGTCCATGAATGCTCCTTATGATGATATATGTTGGCAACCTTATATGAGGGAGGACCCGAAGGCTCCCTTTTCAATAGCTACTACACCGAGGAGTAGGGGAGGGTGCTACTCCATTGCCCGGACTGTTCCACTTTACCCTTGATCCTCACTATATAGTGCTGAGTGCTTAGCAAGGCAGCATCAAGTACCATTTTTTGAGTCTTTGGTATGACTCGACCTGAGATTGAACCTCAGTCTCCTGGACCATTGGCAAACACTCTACTCATTAGGCCAATGGCCCAGTTTGATGATATATAAAATATAATAAAGTGGCTATCCTAGTTTAGAAGGAATTCCATGTGTGTGTGTGTATGTGTGTGTGTGTGTGTAAGACTGCAAAAATATGTCTAAAATTTTCAGCGACACTTATATACTTCCTCAACATAAACTGTTAGATAATAGATGTTGAATTTGAATATAAGCATGTGGTATAAATACGGGCAACATGACATGTGGAGTAAAACAACAACAATGCACATTTACACTTGCATATACACTAAAAAAAAACATATCAACTAAATATCTACCTTGCCAAATCTTGAAAAAAAGCTTAGCTGATCAACTCAAAGTTTATAAAAAGTATATTTACTAAGAATGCATAAAATTTTATTCAATCTAGAGTGTTTATTTTTTTTTTTAGTTTTAGGATCTATTTAGTTTCTATTTTTGAAAATTATAATATAAAGTAAATGAACAGGCCAAACTTCACATTATAGCAAAGGAACTTATATATATATATATATACACAAGAATGTTGAGAGCAATATTGAACAAGTCCTGGCGACAACACCCCACAAGACACCAACTATACGGCCACTTGCCTCCCATCACGAAAACTATACAAGTTAGATGAACCAGACACGCAGGACACTGCTGGAGAAGCAAGGACGAGCTCATAAGTGATGTACTCCTATGGACCCCCACATATGGCCAAGCAAAAGCAGGACGACCAGCTGGAACTTACATACAGCAGCTATGTGAGGACACAGGATGCAACCTTGAAGACCTGCCGGAGGTGATGAATAATAGGGAGAAGTGGCGAGAGAGGGTCAGGGATATCCGTGCTGGCGGCGTGACATGATGATGATGATGATGATATACACAGGGTGGAACAATAAAATTGTTGTCCTAAAGAAAACAACACTACAGCCTTATTTTAAAACTTTTATTGAAAAAATCAATTCAGGTAACTTGATTATGTAGTGAGCTGACATCTATTCAATGTAGCCACCTTCAGCCTCAATCACCACCTCGATACAGATCCAGAACTGGGAGCATGCCTTTTCCACAAGCGCCGGCGGGAGCTCGGCAAATACTCGGCAGATGGTGGTGATCAAGCGGGCTTTGGTGTTGTGGAAGGTCATGTTGGTGATGTTTTCAACGTATGACCAAACGAAGTAGTCCAGCGGGTTCATGTCGGAGGAGGAGGGGGGCCAGTGAGAGAAGGGTAAAAAGTCGTAGCACTCCTTCTGAAGCCAAGCCTGGGTCTCTTTGGACTTGTGGACCGGCGCCGAGTCCTGCTGCCACACCCAGGGTCTGCCACTGGCCACCTGATTGCACCAGGGGATCCCCACACTCTTCAGAACATCCAGGTACACTGGTGTTGATTTTCAAGCCGACTTCGAAGATGTGAGGTGGCATGATGTGGCCATCACTTGAAACCACACTAAAGACCATAACCATAGCTGAAAACTTTGTTTTCATCACCCTGGGCATGTCCCCGTTATTCGTGGCAATCCAGATTTGCATTTTGAGGGTTCTGGCAATGGTCCTGTTGTCATAATTTGGATTGGTAGAGAGCATGAGTTGCACAGTGGCCCATCTCCGATCTCGCTCGTTGAACTGCATATTGCTGCTGGCAATAATACTCTCCATTTTTTAATATCTGTAATATTCTAGGAATCTGAGGCTTGGAATATCCATCTACAGAAAGAATATCTATTTGGGCTCTTTTTCAATACTAATCTGTTTAGTTCTTGACATTTTGATAGTTTCTGAAAATTAATTTCAACTACACATTTCCAAAGCTCATACTAATGAATTTATAATGCTGTAGTAAAATTTATTTGAATTTTATAATGGGCTTTTTTAATACACAATAATAACTAAGTTGGTCAACCATAGTCGAGGGCTATCTGAAGGCTCACTTTTTTAATAGCTACTACACTGAGGTATTAGGGAGGATGCTACTCCTTTTCTTAGATTGCTCCACTTACCCTTGATCCATACCTTACAATGCTAAGTGTTAAGCAGGGAGGCATCAAGTACCATTTTTTGAGTCTTTGTTATAACTACCTGGGATTGGACCCTGGTCTCCCAGACCATTGGTGAATGCTCTAACCATTATGCCAGGGGCCAGTGAATTTATTTATCCAAATATGCAAAATTACCCTTTTAGCTACTAAGAGAAACAATTCAGGGTTATCCCAAACTTTTCATTGGTTATATGTATATATATATATATACATATGCACATATATATATACATATGCACATATATATATATACATATACACATATGTACACAGCTATACACACATACACCTATAGACATTTACATAGTCACACATACACCGATAGATATATACACATGGCAACAGCATAATCCGTTTTAATTTCTCAGCCCAACCATCAACACTCTGCTCATGTCTCCTTAAGTGACTCATCAATCCTGCAGCAGATCCACAAAGTCTGAGGCAAATGTGACACAAGAAGCATGCCCTCTTTACTGGATTGATGGGATCAGTTCATGGAATTTGATGCCTGTGCGCCACCGTATGTCTCTTGAAACCAGAAACTGACTTAAAAACTTTATTACACAGTGGGCAAGTCACATTGTCGGTTCCCAGAGAGAAACCTGTATGCACAGATTGTCTCTCATGAGACTTCTGATGATTGACACATCCAGCCTTAGAAAGCAAAATCTGACCACATTTGATATCTCCAGCAATCTACGTTCTCACCAATATTACAGGTATTTCACTTTTGAACTTGATACCTGCATGCTCAATGCATTCCCTCTCTAAACTGGTACAGCCATCATGCACATGAATTCTCCATTTGGTTCTCCTTAATGTCAGCTTTTCCTAATTGTCAGAATCTATTTTTATATTCACAAGGTTGATTTTTAGGCATCCTTATACCTCTTCTAAGGCTTATGTTGTAGCACTAAACAATCTGATGGTGAGGTTCCAGTGGTGCTGGAGCTTTGGGGAATGTGGAATACCCCTTCATTGCTATTGTTCCCAAGTCCACTCTGACCCTGAATGGTAGCACCTGATAGGACCCAGTCTATGGGTTAAATAGAACTAACTGCATATTATGCTAAACCAAATTGTTTGAATTAGAACTGAATAGCTTAAAATAGAAATATTTTTGATAATTGAACTGCATGCTTATGCTAAACTGAATTGTTTGAAATGGAACTGTTTTTGACATTGAAACTGTACTTACACTAAACTGAATTGTTTAATATAGAACTGTTTTGACATTTAACTGCATGTAAACAAAATCTGTACTTATACTAAACTGAATAAGAACTGTTTGACTAAACTGAATAGCTTGAAATAGAAACGTTTTTGATATATAAACTGTGTACCCATGCTAAACTGAATTGTTTGAAATAGAACTGACTATTTGCATAAAAATGGATTTGGCATTAAATAACCTACAAAGGTTGATATGCCATAAAACCCAAACAACCAACCAACCTATATATATACATATATATATATATAATTTTCTCTTAAAAAAACTAAAAAAAACAACAACAGTCACAAAAAGATAATAAATTTATTTCCATCCTCTGAAAAGCATTGATATAAATCAATGCTCTAAAAAAATTAACAGGACTTCTTCAGATCAAACAAGAGACTGGATTAAAATAATTTTTTTTGGCATTCACAACCAGACGAGAAAAAAAAAAACTAATTTCCCCTACATGATAAAACAAGCCTTAAACCTCAAGTAACAATAGATATTATAGCATCTAAAAGAACATCTGGTTTCATCATACTTCAATTTAATAGAGGAAAAATTTACAGCTACCATAATACATGTCAAAAATTCAAACATATATATATATATATATATTAAAAAATTATTCAGACATATCTAATTTTAGTACATCAAATTTTATCATTAAAATGAACTAAAAAATCTAAAACTTATCTTATTTATGGTAACTCCTTGCCCAAATTACCATAGAGTAAAAATCACTAAAATAAATTCAAATTTTAATTCATTTACCAATTTAATAAATCATAGTTATTCATTTTTTGTTTATTTATTTATTCACTTATTTTTAAAGTAGTCTAAATTTATTTTTATACCTACATCTAGCAATAAAATTACATCTATGATTTGATAGGTTAACAGGATCAAAGTATAACATAATTTGTATCTTTTCTTCCAAACACAAATTACATCAATCATCAAAGCAGCTCAGAGTAGTAGATCTTTTCAATATTTTCCATTGAATTTTGGGAGTTAAACCCCTATTTTTTTTTTTAAGAAAAAATTATTTGTTCTGTGAATTTATTTACATTGAGCTCTTGACCGGGATTATTTAAATTTAATATTCTATATTTAATATTTTATTGGTCCTGTTTGGAATTATTCTCAACTCCAGATTTCCTGGATTATAGGTATATATATATATATATATATATACACACACACAAATACATATACACACATACATAGATATATACACGTATATATACATATTCATAGAGAAACATCCAAACATACATACATACATAGTTAGTTTGGTTAATTGGTTTAATGGCATATCAAACCTTGTGGGTCATTTAATATCAAATCCTCACTATCTATCACTAATAATTCAATTACACATAGGTTGTTTGTTTATACAGTTAAATGGTCGAAGAGAACTATTTCTAACAATTTGATTTAACATAAGTCATTTTTTTTGCACACAGTTTAAACAACACAGGCTCATTTACCTAGTGGATAGAGTATTCACCAATAGCCTGTAAGACCAGGGTTCAATTCCAGGTCGAGTCATACCAAAGACTTAAAAAATGGTACTTGATACCTCCTTGCTTAACACTCAGCATTATAAGGTACACATCATAGGTAAAGTGCAGCAACCCAGGGGAAGGAGTAGTGCTCTCCCCAACACCTTGGTGTAGTAGCTATTGAAAAGGGAGCCTTTGGATCGCCCTCGACTATGGTCACCAACTACCACCTGACTAAACAAATTAGGGCAAAAGTTGTGTTGCAGGTCAAGGATTGCTCTGCCCCTAGGATACTATCCCTAAGCATTACAGGTCAACATTCATGGCCAATAGGTCGTCTCGTTGAGGGCAGAATCTTATCCCACTGCAGAGATTTAGTTAGTACATTCTACAGCACCAGTCAAAAGAGCGACATACATAAATAGGTGTACACATGTACATACATGCATGTACACTCAGATATATATTGATGCATGAATGTACACACACAAATATATATATGCATGCATGTACACAAGGTATACATACAGATGCATGCACACACGTATATATAAATATATATATATATATATACACAGTGTACATATATATATATATATATATATATATATATATACATATAGTACCGCCTTGAGCTACCGAAACTGTGTTATCACCCCTGGATGGCGGCTGATGAGGACATGGTATCGCACGTGCTTTCACACGTTGTATGATGAAAAATTTGAAAAATATATATATATATATATATATATATATATATATACACACACACAGATGCATGCATGAATGCATGTACACACATACATATACAGATGCATGCATGCACACGCGTATGTATATATATATATATATACACACATAGATACATGTATGCACACGTGTATATATACATATGCATACATGTACATAATGAAATAACTCCCACAATCTCTCAACCACAGATAATGTGAAGTCACTGAACAAAATAATCTGAAGACTATGAAGAACAGAGAATTCTTGGACAAGCACTCCAACAGACCAAAAAAACTACAACTACACCCAAACAGAAGAAAAACAATGAAGTACAAATAGAAACATTTACTTCAATCTACGAAATGAACATAGGAATAATATTTATATAACTAATAAACAAATACTTCTGGCTATCAAAGAAACCACACGAAATATTCAATGGAAATACACTAAAACTTAGTTACAGCTGCACTGAAAACATATTGCTAACAATGAAAAAGATTATAGGAAAATCTATAACACACTCAATGCCTCATCAACGGAAATTGATTACAAACAAACCTTGAATACCAAGCAGCCAAGATCTAAAGAAAACATGGAAAAAATATATATATGAATAACAGAAGAGCCCTTGAAACAAGTTACACAAAAAAATGTCATTTAAAAATTTTAAAAAATATGAATCCAACACTTTTCTAGTCACATAAGACAAAAAAATTAAACACTTTTAAACGAGCCTGAGTTCATTTTTTTCACACACAGTTGAATGGTTTCAAGTATTTCTATCAAATACAAATAATTCTATTAGCTGTTAATCATTTGTTTGCATGTAGTTAAATGGTTGGGTTGATTCTTTCTTTTTTTTAATGGCATATCAACTCTTTTTAGGTTATTTAATGCCAAAGCCATTCTCCTAGAAGAACAGTAGTGGTACTATTTAACCCATAGCTGGGAGGATAAGGGCGTTCATACCTTTCCCAAGGGTATTTGCCCGAAAGTGAACATAATAGCGCGAATGGAGTACGAACTCGCTTACTACGATTCCGCAGTCCATCGCTTTAACCATTACACCACGAGGACACCCGCTGGTTGGGTTGAGTTTTGTGGCATACCAAATATTATTGGTTATTTAATGCCAAATCCTGTTTTTACATATGCATATTAAATATATGATTTGTTAACGGATTTTGTTGATACATTTTTTTAACTAGTAAAATATTTCTATTAACTATTAATTTACTATTTACTATTAATCATCTGTTTGCTGACAGTCAAATGGTGTCAAGCATTGTTATATAGCAATAATAATTTAACATCAGTCATTTGTTATCACACATTTAAATGGATATACATACATGATTTGTAAGTGAATAGTTTGTACGTTATTTCATTTTTTTAAAATTTAGAACTAATTTGTTTGCACACTAATATTACTATTGTTTCTATATAGTTCATCATCATCACCATCATCATATCGTGCTGGTAGCACGGATATCCGTGACCCTCTCTCGCCACTTTTCCCTATCGTACATCGCCTCTGGCAGGTCTTCTGGACGACATCCCGTATCCCCACATAGTTGCTGAATGTATGTTCGTGCTGGTCGTCCTGCTTTTGCTCGGCCATATGTGGGGGTCCATAAGAGTACATCACTTAAAAGTTAATCCCTGCTTCTCCAGCAGTGTCCTGCATGTCTGGTTCGTGATAGGAAGCAGGTGGCCGTACAGTTGGTGTCTTGTGGGGTGTTGCCGCCAGGACTTGTTCAAGATTGCTCGCAGCATTCTATACAGTTAAATAGTTTCAATTATTGCTATCTAACACTAATAATTCTATTCAATATAATCATTTGTTTGCAGACAGTGAAATGGTTAGAAGTATTTTTATTTAACACTAATAATTCTATTTTTCATTCATTTGCACAGTCAAATGGTTCCGTGTTATACCAATAATTCAATTTAGACACACAGTTAAAGAGGTTCAAGTATTGCTATGTATCACTAATAGTTCAATTAAACATCAGTCATTCGTCAAATTGTCAAAAACTTATTTCTAACATTTCGATTGAACATAAGTTGGTTGTTTGCTCACCGTTTAAAATTCAAAGTTCTATTTGACCCATAGATAAGACCATCAGGTGCTACCACTCGGGGTCAGAGCAGACCTGGTAGAAATGCTAATGAAGGGATACCCCATATACTCCCAAAGCTTCTGGGCTGGAGCCTCACCATCAGGACACCCATGGGGGGTCCTTTCCCCTCTGCAGAGATGCAGTCGGTGTATTCTACAGCCCCAGCTGTAGTTTCTGAATAAATGATCAATTCTAACAAAGCCACATGAAAACTAACAATTCCAAAGACTGAAATGGCAAATTAAAAAAAACACTAGAAAACAACTGAATACAGTGAATTATATTTACCCAACCCCTCCGCTCGGGCAGGATATGACACAAGGTCAATTTTTAAGCGGAGTTTAACAGGTTTCAATTCAGAGTTTTCCTTCTCTTAGACTAGTTGCCTCACCAAGGCTGAAGAACCTAGTCAGCCCTACTATTTACCCATAGCTGGAGGGAGAATAATTGGATTCATACCTTTCCCAAGGGTATTAGTGCTATGTGAAATGCAATCAGTCAGGTCCAGGATTTGAACTCGTGTCGCCGTGTCCATATCCTGCAACGATAACCATTACACCACGGGCACAGTGAATAAATTAACAAAATTGATATAATAGACGCACATTATCCGGCTCATTGGCCTAGTGGGTTGAGTGTTCGCCAATAGTCAGAGAGAGCAGGGTTCAATCCCAGGTCGGGTCATACCGAAGACTTTAAAAATGGTACATGATACCTCCTTGCTTAACACTCAGCATTAGAAGGTAAGGATCAAGGGTAAAGTGAAGCAATCCAGGGAATGGAGTAGCACCCTCCCTACACCTCGGTGTAGTAGCTATTGAAAAGAGAGTCTTCGGGTCATCCTCGACTAAAGTTGCCAACTTTACTTTTTAATAACCACACTGCAGAAAAAAATATATATATTCCGCCAAGTGGTTATCTCTGTTTTGTGATTTGTTAAAATATATATTTGTAGATGTAAACAAAACCCAGTGTAAAGTAGATCGCAGTTGCCAGAATGCCCTACAAACTAGATTATCATTTCCATCATGTACCACACAATATTATATCAAGGGATAATCACCACATGGGAGACTCTTGGTCTGATGATCACATCGGCAAGAAACTTAGTCATGAAGCACCGTTGACTATTCAAACTTAGATTTACATATTCTCTCTCACCAATATTGAGCACTTTTTATTGAGATTGTATCAAAACATATCTACACACACACACACACCTAAAAACGAACAAATGTACACACACACACACACACACAATATTTCATATATATATATATATATATATATATATATATATATATATATATATATATATATATTACTCGCATATATACGCACAAAGGGAGGGATTAAGTAATGGTTTGTCCATTTATTTTCACAGTAAAAGTTGTTTGTTTTAACTAGTTCGGCCTACTCATAAAATATAACAGCAAAAAAAAAAAAAACATTTGAGATTAGCTGACTTTACACATGACATTCACAATATTTGATTTATTGTATTGGCAAGACGGATTTTAGAAATATACAAAGTATTACAAATACGTAACTAAAATCATTTAAAAAAAACAAAAAACAAACGCCTTTTATTTTTTAGTTAAAAATTTTAAAAAAATTAGATTTACTGTTGATACATTTTTTTTTTTGCCTATTAATGGATATATGAAATGTTTAGAGCAATCATTTTATCGTCTGTGTACTCAGTTTACTAAGATGACCTCCAGTTAGATAAAAAAAAATTGTTTGAAGTTTGTGAAGGCACAAGTTGAAGTAGTAAAATATTTCAACTTCAAAATTATTGATTAAATTTCAGGAAATCACAATGGTGATTCAGGGTTTACGAGAAAATGGCCTTTTCACCTCGGTTGTTTCTTGATAAAAGAAAAGGACTGAAATAAACTAGAAATTATTTCAACTTTTTTTAAATCTAAATTTTGATGATAGACATTTCGAAAATGGCCTTCTGACCTCAACTGGGATTTGTATGAGATACAATACAAGTCAGATGGCGTAGGTGTAATTTAGCATATATCCTCACCTGGTATAGTTTTTACAAGAGTCAACGAGGAATTGCCAAAGAGAACCATTTTTGGAATTCTCTGCTGTGATTGCCAAAATCATAGTTTGATTCCAATCCACGACCTCTTATCATTCTAAATAATAATATGCTACCATCTTTCAACTATGTGTATATATTTTCTGTACTAGTATGAAATTCTATTAAGTTAATTTCTAGAGGTGGTGCCCGTGGTGTAATGGTTATCGTCGTAGGAAATGGAGACGGCGAGACGAGTTCATATCCTGGACGAGGCTGATCGCATTTCACATAGCACCCTCGGGAAAGGTATGAATCCAATTATTCTCCCTCCAGCTATGGGTAAATAGGAGGACAGACTAAGTTCTTCAGCCTTGGTGAGGCAACTAGTCTAGGAGAAGGAAAACTCTGAATTCAAACCTGTTAAACTCCGCTTAAAAATTGACCTTGTGTCATATCCTACCCGAGCGGAGGGGTCTGTAAATAGGATCTTTTTTCTTTTTTCAGCTTTGACCATAGATTTCAAAATACCACATCTCGTCGAAAATCAAAGTTTACTTCTCTTCTTCGGCGAGTATATATGCATGAGTGTCGGTATAAATGTCCATAGAGGGGCCAACGATTTTTTTGTTTACATTTAAAATATCATTCAAAAACTATAACCCTAAATTTGTGAATACTTTGAAACATTATTTTTCTAAAAGATTTCTTCTCCTTTTTTAAGATATGACCAAAATTTAAATTCAGTTCTTAATTCCTTAAGTTACAGTGATAAAAAAACTGTATTAGGTCAATTTATTTCCTTTTTACCCTATAAAACTGAAACAATAAAGAGAAGCTGACAGTTAAAAACGTGTCCTTATTTTTAGTTGGAAAATTTTGAGTATTAATTCTAATAAAAATCATTCGTTTATTTTGTAAATATTTTATTTCTTAAAAAAATGTTTTTGAGTTACACTGAATAAAAAATTAATATCGATTGATAAAATCAGAGAGAACGGCTTCGAGCTGACAAAGAAAAGAAGCAGAAGGTACCCCGCAAAAACAATTACCGATGTCGACTACGCCGATGACATAGCGATACTGGCAAATACACCCAACCAAGCTGAAACACTACTGCATAGTTTGGAACGAGCAGCTGCAGGCATAGGCCTCTATGTCAATGCACACAAAACGGAATATATGTGCTATAATCAAACAGGTGACATCTCCACACTAGACGGAACCCCTCTTAAACTAGTAGACAAATTCACTTACCTAGGAACCAGCGTCTCATCAACCGAAAAGGACATCGAAACGAGGTTAACGAAAGCATGGACAGCTATCAATAGGCTATCGATTATATGGAAATCAGACCTAACCGATAAAATGAAACGCAGTTTCTTCTAGACAGCGGTCGCATCGATACTGCTGTATGGATGCACTACTTGGACGCTAACTAAACGGCTGGAGAAGAAGCTAGACGGCAATTACACAAGAATGCTGCGAGCAATCTTGAACAAGTCCTGGCGGCAACACCCCACAAGACACCAGCTGTACGGCCACCTGGCTCCTATCACGAAAACTATCCAAGTTAGACGAACCAGACATGCAGGACACTGCTGGAGAAGCAGGGACGAACTCATAAGTGATGTACTCTTATGGACCCCCACATATGGCCGAGCAAAAGCAGGACGACCAGCACGAACATACATTCAGCAACTATGTGAGGATACGGGATGTAGCCCAGAAGACCTACCAGAGGCGATGAACGATAGGGAAAAGTGGCGAGAGAGGGTCAGGGATATCCGTGCTACCAGCACGACATGATGATGATGATGATATGAAAAAGTATTGAGTTTTTGATGAACAAATTTTTCGTTTAATTTTTGTTTTTGACCCTCTAAAAATTTAACACTATAGATAAGCACAATGAAAAGAAGCAAAGAATTGTCCTTACAATAAAAAGAAGCAGAGAATTAAAAATGTTAAATTTTTGCTATTAGAATTTTATTTTCAATTGGTACTAAACTATAAAAATCTAGAATTTTCGAAAAAGCATTAAATTCAAATTTCGCCGAGGTGATACTTAAGAAAAAGCGAGACTTGAGAAAATTTGAAGAGTTTGTAGAGAAGAGGAAAATCTCGTATTTTGGTTTAGCGCGCAATTTAATTCAACACTGAATTTCACCCAATCAGGATGACTTATCCTATTCAACCCGGACCTTCATTTCCGGCTAGCAAAACGGGCGAGCGGCTAAACCCACGCTCTTCGGGTGAGACGGCGACCAGAACAGACGTTCCTCTGGTCGTCCCTGCTTAGCGATGCTTTTTAGCTAAACAAGCCACCCAGTGTGGACATCTCACTGTGGCTTTAACACTAGCAGCAGCAACATGGACACTCAACGAGGGAACCATCTAATTTATGGATTCTTTACGAGGAATCCCAGTTAAACATAAATTAGAAACATTCAGCATGCCTTCCACAGGCACCACTTCATGTCACCCCAAAAATTGACTATGTCGATCCGAGCGTAACTCCGCTCTCGACAACATGGAGATATCGCAGACTCTCCTCCAAAAACCAGATACAAAACTACACGGTGACTTTAAACACATCCCTCACACGTCCAACAACACGCTGCCATCTCAACATCTCGCTAAGCCATTTCGTCTCCAACACTAACAAGCCTAAACACCACGAGTCTTGCAGCACCAAAAGCAAACCATATTCAAAGCTGCAAATAAAGAACTTTCGTTGTTGTGTTGTTAAAGAAAAGTTTCGTAATTCATTTGTGTGCCTAAAAAATATAGTGTTAAACAAATAACCACCACACCGCTATAAATTGGTAACCCCGCATGGCACCTTCTGAATTGCGCGCCAAAACAAAATACGAGATTTTCCTCTTCCCTACAAGTTCCTTTTCATTTTTTTTTTTTATTTAGTTATGAAGAACTGTAAAATGTTCCCAAATCGATTGATTTTACTTAGTGAATTATATTATTTAATCAGAAATAAAATCAAAAACCATACGTTGTGCTTTTCCTTGTAAACATAATATGAGCTATTTTAATGTTCATTGACGTCTCTTTTCTCAGTTATAAGTCAACACATGCAAACCATTAAAGTTACTCTGTGTGTGTGTGTGTGTGTGTGCGCGTGCGCGCGCATACACACACATAGAGTACACATACACACATACACTTTAGGAGTTCAGTTTCAATAAGCCTAAAAGTTAAATACTTGTTTTATCCGTACATTTACACACACGCACATGTCACACCGTTTTTTGTTTTTTTTAATCTGACCCCGAAGATTAGCCTTTATCATAAGTGAATACCTTGGGATCAAAAAACAATCCCTAGTGAAACTCAGGAGAAAGAGTAGACATTTTCTTTTGGTTAATAGATTTTATTCCAAATTTAAGGTGTATAGAAAATTCCAGTCCATTTTGAATGCAAGAAAAAAAATAATAAACGTCAAATATTACACCGGCTTATTGGCGTAATCGGCAGAGTGTTCGCCAATTGTCCGGGAGACCGGGGTCCAATCCCAGGTCACGTCATACCAAAGACTTTTAAAATGGTACTTGTTACCTCTTTGCCCAACACTCAGCAATATCAAGGATAAAGTGGCACAATCTAGGGAAAGGAGTAGCGCCCTCCCTTACACTTCAGTGTAGTAGCTATTGAAAAAGGAGCCTTCGGGTTGCCCTCGACTACTGTCGCCAACTTTACTTACTTTTTATTACACCCACAAAATGTAACACGAAAAGCTTCGCACCTCACATCTACTTACTCACTAAGCGTAATGACTAACAAGCTAGATTAAAAGGCAATTGTATTTTCACTGAAGGCCTCATACTTTCGACCTTTTGTTAAGTCAACAATGTCCAAGTTCTGTTGTATCATGTATTTGTGCGTAGTTCACGTGTTAAATTACGCGTCAAGGTGAATACTCACTTGAGCATTCGGGCAGTAGCCTCTTCAAACAACAAAAGTAAATTAACTGAACATTAAAAATTGACCCAGTTTTGCTGGTGTACAATTTGCAAATTCTACAAACTGATAACTAGGGAAAAAAAATTTTGTAAAAAAATAAAAAAGACGAAAAACACACGTGCTACTTGAAAATAATCAAACGGCGCGTATGTCTAGTCAAAAGAAAAAAACACCAACGGAATTACCTAAGCTAAAACATGGCTATGTAGGAATTATTTTATATATATATATATATATATATATATATATATATATATATGGGTCAAATCAAACTATTCAGTCATATACTAAGCATTATTTTTATTATTATTAGACCGAATATATGTGCTTTAATCAAAGAGGCGACATCTCCACACTAAACGGTTTAGTGTGGAAATTCTTGCCTATTTGATTAAAGCACATGTATTCGGTCTAATGATAATAATAAACCCAGTTAAATACTAAATTTAGATTTAGTGTCAATCTCTTCATATTAACATATACTTTAAATTTCTTTATATTGAATTTTACTCTATATTCTTATATATTGAATTTTATCCTTTAAATTTCTTTTAAATGGAATTATTAATGTAAGATACTTGGAACCATTTAACAATGCGTAAAAAATGGTTTATATTAAATAAAATTATTACTGTTAGTGTTACATTTTTACGAAGAAAGAAAATATGTAAGCAATGGTGTATAGAAAAAGACTCGTTGATGTACAACAAAACAATTAGATTTATTAACCACAGGTAGAGACATGAATCTAATGACTAGGAACAGAACCGTCTTGACTAAATCGGCACGATTAAAATGTCCGTCCACAATATGTGATGGTGGTTTCCAGTCTGTTTCTCTCTCTCTCTCTCTCTCTCTCTCGTGTCTCCGTTCTTCTGGAAATTTACTAAGCTTTTTGCTTAGATGTGGCACAAGGCCATATGAAAGGAGCACCCAATGAGACTCGAACTCACTCATGTAGGTTTACTAGCCGAGCTTGCTAACCATTACACCACTTCTTCTGGTCCCTACAAATACCACAATGCACTCCTCTTGGGAGGCAACTCTCTTTCTCTCCCTCAGGGAGAATAACTTTAATTTTTTTTTTTCTTTTGTTAGATTGGCCAAATCTTTTGTTAGATTGGCCAAACAGTTAGATCGGAATACTTGAAACTAAATATGCGCAAATAAATGAGCTCTAAAAACTCACTTAAAAGTCAAGTTACCTACAAACTATTCCCTTGCAAATTTTATATATGATACTTGATGCAGCCTTGCTTAACACTCAGCATGATAAGTTAGCGATCAAGGGTAAATTGGAGCAGTTCAGGGAAAAGAGTAGCGCCCTCCCCAACACCTCAGTGTAGTAGCTAATGAAAGGGGAGCTTTCGAGTCATCCTCGACAATGGTCGCCAACTTTACTCCTATTAAATAATCCATATAACCATTACTAGTGGGCTTCCTTCACTGAGTCTTTACTCAGATATAAAATCCTATATTTTACAACCAATAGGTGAAGCGCGAATAAGTAAGAAACGCCCACACATAAAGCAGATCCGAATCACTAAAATTTTTATACAAATCAGTAAAAAAAAAAAAAAAAATTTGGATCCAAAATTAAATAAGTGGTTTCCGGAATCTGATTGGACGGGATAGTCATGTGCTATGCTTTCGCTCACGCCCGAGCAGTTGAACTCTAAAAGAAACTGCCGGTGGAGTGCTTGGGAATGCCCGACTTGGGGAGCCATTAACTCGCTGAAAGGTTGGCCCTAAGGGTCGATCCTTGACGGAAGAAACAGTGTGGATGAGTAAGGTTGAGATGGCTTTTCAAAATCTTGCGTCAAACCCCAAGGCTGAGAGCCACCGTAGCCCAAGGGTCGAAGCACTGTTTTTTGCTGAGTGCCATAAGGCCCTTCGTAAGCTGCTTCGGTCCAGTGACCTTTCTCGACCTCAAAGGGAGCTGTATCGGGGCCTCGTGGTGGGTGCCGCTTTAGATCTACTCGTGGAGCGACTTGGCGGGTCGCAGGTGTTAATTAGCTCCCAATGGGATTGGACGCCAGGCTCGAACTTCTTGATTCGCCTGTTTTGGTTGGTTGTTTGGTTGGGTGTTATGGCATATCAACTTTTGTAGGTTATTTAACGCCAAATTTATTTTTATACAAATAGTTCTATTTCAATTTAGTTTAGTATGAGTACACAGTTCATATGTCAAAAACATTTCTATTTCAAGTTATTCAGTTTATTCAAACAGTTCTAATTCAACTAATTAAGTTTAGTATAAGTACAGATTTTGTTAACACATAGTTAAATGTCAAGAACAGTTCTATATCAAACAATTCAGTTTAGTGTAAGTACAGTTTCAATGTCAAAAAATGTTTCATTTCAAACAATTCAGTTTAAATATAAGTGTAGTTTAATTGTCAAAAACATTTCTAATTCAAGCTATTCAGTTTAGTCAAACAGTTTTATTTCAAACAATTCAGTTCAGCATAAGTATGCAGTTTTGTTCTATTTAATCTATAGATAGGGCCCTATCAGGTGCTACCATTCTGGGCCAGAGTGGACCTGGGAGCAATGGCAATGAAGGAGTACTCCGCATTCCCCAAAGTTCCAGCATCACTGGAACCTCACCATCAGATTGTTTAGTGTCATATCCAGGACACTCGTTGATGGGGAGGTTTCACCCCTCTGCAGAGGTGCAGTCGGTGTATCCTACAGCCCCAGCTGACTGGGCAGTACACAGAGTTAAAAGTCAAAACAGTTTTATTTCAGATAATTCAATTTAGCATAAGTACATAGTTTAGATGTCAAAACAGTTTTATTTCGAGCAATTCAGTTTAGCATAAGTATGCAGTTTTACCGTCAAAACAATTCTATTTTAAACAATTCAGTTTAGCATAAATACACAATTTAAATGCAAAAAAACAGTAGAGTCAAGAAACCACGGTTTGGTTCTATTTCATCCATAGATAGGACTCTTATCAGGTGCTACCACTCCGGACCAGAGTTGACCTGGGAGCGATAGCAATGTAGAAGTACTCCGCATTCCCCAAAGCTCCAGCATCACTGGAACCTCACCATCAGATAGTTTAGTGTCATATCCAGGACACTCGCTGGTGGGGTATTACCCCTCTGCAGAGAAGCAGTCGGTGTATTCTACAGCCTGTTTTGGAGTGGACGGTTCGCATCGATCCAAAACAGCTCATGCTACTTGAAGTAGACAATGTTTTGCCTCCGTGGAAAGGTGAGAAACGTGGTGTTTCTTGTGATCCTAGCCGGAACCAGAATGGTGATTTGGACTACGCGGAAGGAGGGGTTGTATGACGGCGCAAACTTTTCTGATCGTGATCTGATTCTTTTCTTTAGGCATCAGCTAAGGGTCAAGATTAGATCCGATAGAAAACGCTTGGACTGCACAACATTCAACAATGTGGCCGTAAGAAATGGAGTAGCATTGGAGTCATCCTTTCCTCCTCTTCCAGCACATGGCAGCGATGGTCTGGGTCTTTCGGGACCTGCCCGGTAAGTAATTGTTTCATTGTCATCCTTTTTTCCCGAGCTAATGGAACGCTGTGTGTCATGACTGTCATCTAGTTTATAGCAACCAAGATCCCCCTCCCTTTTGCTTAATCCTATAACGTTTCCCTGTCCCAACTTGTAGGGTCTTGGATTCTCATACAAATAATTCATATTACTGATCCCTAGCCGACGCTCCTTCCCTAGATTTCATTTTGTCTATTTTTAGATTAGTTCCGCTCACCTCTTAGAGGCAATCCAGCTTTTTTCTGGCCTTAAAATACCAGAAAATAGTCGGCTGTCCAATCAGGGGAACGACTAAAAGGTGTTTCTTTTGTTGCCTCTTTTAGGGATTTTTTCCCCATTCCCCTATTTAATCATCTCGATGTATATAAATTATTTCATTCGGGTTTTAAGTAGGTTTCATGGAGAGAATGTGGTATTATGGTGATTCTAGCACAGAAGTTGATGAATGGCTGTAATATTGTTATAAGTAAATGGGTTGATGAAAGTGACTAGCGAGGGCCTCAGTCATCGAAAGACCGCTCCTCTTCTCCACCTCCTTTTAATCCTAAGGACCTGTTGTCCCACGGAGATGTATTTTTTTTCTGTAAATAAAATTTTTCCCCTTCCCTCTGGTCAGACCACCTGGCGTTTATGCCGAGTAGTTTGGGAAAAAAATGATCACCTTGCCTCGGGGGGGGGGGCTGTCACCTCAAGCTTTTACCTACTTGTAAGACTAAGTTCACTGCTTGGTATTCGAGGCACTCTATAAGGAGAACGCCGACGGTGTCAAGTTATTTTTGTACCAGCCACACGTGAGTCTCGATTCATACACGGTCCCCACGATAAAAAGGCCTGGTACCATACTCTGGTTTGGTGGGAGGTCAGGTAAATACCTGTAGGATTTACACACCTATATTTTTAGAATGACAGTGATACAAGAAAATTCTAGAAAACAGGATACTGATTCACTTGTTCCCGAAACAAAGATGGTGGACGTCGGTAAACTAATTGGTCAGGAAAGTCACGTGATTTATGCTCCCAACTACGCCCGCACCTTTGATTTTGTCCTGCGCAAAATAAACGGTGTGTTTGGAGCCGATCACATAACAAGGTTTAGCTATATAAACTCTCCACTTCCAATAACTCACTGTCACATTTTGACTTCCAGAGACAGCACTCTTTCTCTTACATCTTGGCTTTGCCAGCTAGTAACACACAGCTCCATAAGTGTAACATGGGTGCGTATACACTCTGCAACCTTTTTCTTTCCTGTTTTGCTTTTTCGGCCGGACTTGTTCCAGTCTCGCGTACGGTCTCAAATATTTTGTCAAATTCCGAAGGAGACAAACGACCAACATGAGAGAAAACACGTCCTTTCTAGAATACATTGCTATATTCATGTGTGTTGATAACTCGCGTGAAATACTTAGTCAACATACATTCGTAGTCTACAAGACACTGTTAATAATCAGTCTTTCACCATAGTATTCGTGTTAGTTACACACACACAGAGAGGAATATTTAACAAGCTATATATTAGAATATTCGTAATGTTTTTTTTTAATGTTTCATTTTTATGTACTTGTTGAAATATAAATTTATTTTTGTTTGTATTGCTTTGTTTTGAATGTTCTTTTGTCCGCGTCGTTTACATCGTCTGCTTTTCAATAACGAGCCACCATAAATTGTAGGAGCAACATTATTCAGCAAACAACCCCCACATACCGACATTTTTCCACTTCCCCCTGGGTAGATCACTTGGCATTCGTGCAGACTGGTTAATTGTCTTTTGAGCACTTGGTCCCAGGGGCAGTTCCCCAAGGCTTTATCTGCTTTGTAGGACTAAGTTCATTGTTCGGCGTCTGAGGATCCCCATTAGGGAAATGCCGACGGGACCAAGTAATTTTTGCAACTGCCTTGCATAATTCTCGATTCGTGCGTGGCCCCCACTAAAAATGCTATTTTGCCGCATTTTGGCTTGGTGAGATGTCGGGTACACACAAATTTTTTTACTTGTCTTCTGGCATTCGTACCGGGTGGTTAAAAGTCTATTGGACACTGGGTCACAAGAGAGCATCCTCAAGGCTTTATCTGGTTTGCATTGAGTTGTTCGCTCGGCGTTTGGGATGCACCATTCAGGGAATGCCGAAGGGGCCAAGTATTTTTTTCACCTGCTGCGCATGGGTCTCGATTCGTGTGCGTTCCCCACTATAAAATGGTGTGCAACATTTTGACTTGGTGGAAAGTCAGATACATACTGACACTTTTTTTTTTTTTTTTTTTTTACTTGCCTTCGGGCAGACCATATGGAAACTGATATAACAAAAAAAAAACGGTAATGAGATGTTGTGAAAAATTATGCAGATGCATACAAGCTCCTTATTGGATATCAATGGCCTCCATACTGTATTTGAATCAACCAATATCATTGGTCGAGAGTTTAACCGTCAAACCTCGCTTTCGTGAGAAATTGTCTAATCCGCTTTTTAAATTTCAGTTCCAGCAATGCATATTTTTGGAACTGCCTATCGCGTTGGGCTTCGGCCCTGCGACAGGACCCACCTTAAAAACGGCCTTGTGCCATATTCGTACGTTGGTGGGGCGTAGGATAAATACAGTTCCAGCAATGCATTGTTAGCAAACGGACCTCATACATCTTTGTTGGGGCATTTGGCGCCCAAAAGGTTCATCTTCAACAGCCGGAGAGGAATCGTGTATGAACTCGTTCCTTATTATGAGGCAATTGGCACCGCTGAGACTTTCTTTAAAAGCCCAAATAATTAGGCTAAATTATTATGTTTGTTATGAATAGATTTACAGAGATTTTTTTTTTTTTTTTTTTGTCAGATATTGATCTGTCTTCAATAGACAATTATCTTCATTGAACATTTGGCAATTTTGCCTAATTTCCTCGACTGTATAATACCTTGTCTTCAAAAACAGATCTGAATCCTGAATTCTGCAACCTGTGAAGAAAATTAACTAACAACTCTTCCGAATTTTATTACCAGTTCTGTTCGGAGGCAAAAAAGGCATTTTTTTTTTTTTTTTTTTTTGCGCAACAAGAAGCAATAAAGTTGTGTTGACATTAAGGTAAGCTTGTTGTTGTTACTTGTGTCGTTTTTCGCCACTGCTACGGAGCCTAAACATGGGAGAAGAAAATTTCTCACAATGTCTCAAGCTCAAAAGATGAATGACTGTCATAGCGTTGGTCTCGGAAAAGGACCACACAGCCACGAACCGGGGGAAAATCTGTCAGTAGCGGCTTTTATTTAAGAGAAGGGAGTAGCTCTTTCGCTTGCTGGTTCGTTCACAGTCCAACAAAAGCAGACTTGAAGCCGTAAGGGGCCCAGTTTCAGCTGGGCCACCTTCGGGTGGGCGAGCTGCATGATAGTCCAGCAGGGCTCGAGACTGACCACCCCCCTCCCCTAAACCACCACTATAATCGACATTCGGTTCATTCACCTAGTGTCAAGTCCTGTCTGGAGGGAGGCAGTGACAAATACTCTGCAGGAAATATTCTGTGTTGTCAACATCCCTCTTTTAAATATAGCTACAATTAAATAACTCATAGTATCTCGAAGAGGAGCTTCTAAATACAATGTATTTAATCCGGTTGTTAAAAACTATTTCCGAAACGGTAGGCAGAATCGATCTATTTCGAAAAAAATTCACTCGTAAAACACAGGGGTTACGTTTTGGTAAGGGACGTCACAATTGATTAAGCATTCCTTTCACCTAGAAAGTTTTTTTGAGTAACAGGGGTCGACTACGATAAGACTAGTAAGTAAAGTTAGCGACCATAGTCGAGGGTGACCCGAAGGCTCCCTTTTCGATAGTACTACACCAAGGTGTAGGGGAGGGCGCTACTCCATTCCCAGGATTGCTCCACTTTACCCTTGAACCGTACCTTATAATGCTGAGTGTTAAGCAAGGTGGTATCAAGTTCCATTTTTAAAGTCTTTGGTATGACTCGACCTGGGATTGAACCCAGGTCTCCCGGGCCGACTGTACACACGAACATTTTATTAAATCGGGTCAGTTACTTTTTTAAAATAAAACACAAGTGAAGACAATAAGAAAAAAAAGACATAGATGATCGTTATTATTTCTTCAGTTTTATTCGTAATATATTCAATTAAATTTCCATTGACGCAGATGCCAAATAGACGACTCTAATTAGTCAGAAGTGGCTTTCTTGGAATGATACTTGCCTTTTTAGCAGGGCAAACATTTAATGCACTCATTCTAGCAGGTTAAAAAATAACGAAAATGACTTCTGGTCAAGTAACGCTGAAGTCGCCGGTTCTCGCTAGATGACCGAATTTAAGCAGCAATGAACCAAGTCAATTCCAAGACGAATGGCCATTTATTTCAGAACAGCTATTACTGTAAGCAACCTGAGGCCTCTATACCAGACTAAGCGTAATTTAGAAAGTAACAAGATTCACTGATATTATTTAAAAATTTTTTTTTTCAACATACGTGTGAAAGCACGTGCGCCATCTGTCCTCATCAGCCGCTAATGAGGGTGATAACAGTTTCGGTAGCTCAAAACTGATAGATTTTAACGGCATATCAACTCGTCTATTTATTATGCCTATAAGTTAGGGATTCGCGTTTACTGTACGTTCATATTGACATTTTTGATATGTGTATGTATGTATGTGTGTGCATATATATATATATATATATATATATATATATATATATAAAAACTCACGAATGGTGAACTGGTATCTCTCTGAAATGAAGAACTGGTATCTCTCTGAAGTGAAGACAATTTTGCAAACTCGCCATTTAAACATTAATTCAAATAATTCCCTGTAAGCCTAACATTAATCCTAAGTCACCATTTAAACACATAATTAAATGACGCAGATGTGTCCGGTTTGATACGTGTTCGTATTAATGTATTTTTTTATTCATCGTATTTTATCTTTTTCACCAATTCCTCCGCCTAAAAAAATTACTTCCCAGCTAAGGGAAGGTGCTCTTGTCGCTCGAAAAAAAAAATTGTGTGTGTGCCCACCGGCATAAGGGTTCGTTGTTCGCCAATAGTCCGGAGTTCAATCCCAAGTCGAATCATACCAAAGACTAAAAAAAATGGTACTTAATGCCTCTATGCTTGACACTTAGCATTATAAAGTATGGATCAAGGGTACGTGGAGTAATCTAGGATAAGGAGTAGGGCCCGTCTCTACACATCGGTGTAGTAGCTATTGAAAAGGAAGCCTTCGTGTCGCCCTCGACTACGTTTGACCAACTGGCCTACGGAGATGTATATGGCCATCTTTTAAGATTGAACACAGTTAATATTTTTTTTTTTTTTTTTTTTTTTTTTTTTTTAGTGCCTAAAAGTTTATAAACAAAAAGACAATGACTCAAACTTTTTCTTATCTGGAGTGTGAATTCAAGTGCATTTCTAGATCATTTTTTTTTTTTATCATTACAGTAGTTTTTTTGTTTTTTTTTCATAGGCAAATTCTAAGTAAGAAACAAGAAGAAACTGACTCGGTTCATCAAGAGATTGATTTCAACGGCATATCAACCGGTCTAGGGTTATTTTATGTCTCAAAGGTTAGGAAATCGCGTTCATATTTACATTTATTTTGTGTAGTTGTTTTTTTTTTTTTTGTTTTTTTTTTTTTTTTTTTTTCAAACGGTTCTATCAAATACGAATAATTTTCAAATTTAATTGACCCATAGAGGAGACCCTAACACCGTCAGAGCGGACCAAGGAGTAATGGCAAAAAGGTATGTAAATGTCCGTAGATCTCGAAAACTGCAACCTAATCGGCTGCAGTTTAGTGTCATACCCAGGATACCCCTTTTGGGAGATACAGTCAACCGCTTGTAAGCTCAGCTGACCGAGAGCTTCCAGTTACTAAGGGCCCTTCTTTGGGGGGAGAAAAATTAGGTTTGGACGTTACGATTTTTCGTTTTTTTAATTACTTTCAGATTTAAGTTGTCCTATGAATGAATAAGCAAAATTTGCTAAGTTTAAACAAGCACGACACTATTTCAAATTACAAAATTCAAGTTACAAAGAGGGCTTCAATGTTTTGCAATGACAACCAATGGGATTATCACGTGACGTGCAAACGTACCTTTTTATTTTTAAAACACCAAAATTGAGCTAAAAATTTTAAAATATATTATTGTGTTAAGAGGTTAAAGTGATAATTATTTGCAAAGTATTTTCTCAATGATTTTGCATGATAAACTTCCATCTTCACTCAACTCAACTGGCTACTAAAAGGTAAAATGGGCCCCTCGGTTGGTGTTGTGGTTAGCAAACTAGACTGGTAAACCTAAACAAGTCGGTTTAAATCTCACTGGGTCCCCCATTCATACGGCCTTGTGCCACATCTAAGCAAAAAAGCTTAGTAAATTACTACTCATTAGTAAAATGGATCCCTCGGGTGGTGTAAAGGTTAGCAAGCTAGTCTAGCAAACCTTCACGGTGCCCTAACGGCTGAAGCTGTAGAATACACTAACTGCATCTCTACAGAGGGGTAAGACTTCACCCAACTAGTGTCGTGGATATGACATTAAACTATCGGATGGCGAGGCTCGACTCGGTGGAGCTCTGGGGAATATGGAGTACCCCTTAGTTGCCATTGCTCCCTCGTCCACTCTGACTCCAGAGTGGTAGCACCGGACAGGATTCTATCTTTGTGTCAAATAGAACCGTTTGACATTTAAACTGAGTGCCAACAAACGGCTTATGCTAGATTTAATTATTAGAAATATAACTTTGATTATTTAACTGTGTGTAAACAAATGACTGATGTTTAATTGAAATGTTAGTGATACATTGCTATACTTGGAACTATTTAACTATGTGCAAATGAATGAGGAATGTTGAATAAAATTATAAGTGTTCTATAGTGATTATTGAAACCCTTTAACTGAGAAGGAACAATAGCAATACTAGAGGGCAAACAAATTAGTTGTAACTCATCTAAAAATTAAATTACCAACAAACTAATCTCCTACATATCATGTTTATCTATTCAAATGTATACAAACAAATGACTGGTATTAAATTGTTACTGTTACATAGCAATACTTGAAATCATTTAACTGTGTGCAAAAAATGAGCTCAGGCTCGTTTAAAAATATTAACAACGAAATATGTTTACAAATCCATCATATATATTTGATATATATGTATGAAGAGGATTTGGTATAAGATAACCTACAATGGTTGATATGCCCTAAAACCAACCAAACGAAACCAAACACTTCATAGGTGAGTTCGAGTCTCATTGGGGGCTCCATTCATTCGGCCTTGTGCCACGCCTGAGCAAAAAACTTAGTAAATTACTACTTAAAGGTAAAATGGCTGCCACGTGGTGTAATGTTTAGCAAGCTAAACTGTAGAAATTTTGGTAAGGAACTGGTGATCCTGTTTCACCGATCAGCAGCAGCCCCTTGGGGTTACGTGGCATCCATCATAAAAAGGAGCTCCACTGGAGACTCTCTCTTTTGGTTCCACTACCAACACTGCTAGCACAGGTCCATTTCGTAGAAGCCCTTGACGGCACACGTATTTGGTACCTTCCACCACCGGGATCCAAGAGCGACAAACGCACGTGCAGAGTTTAAAGGAACAGGACACACACAGTTAAGTTCCAGCAAGCATTTTACCTTCACAAACCTTATCAAACCTACTTTACCTTCAATCAACTTTACAAAACCTTACAACCTTCACAATACCTAACCATACTTTATCTTACACCTTGTGAACTCTTTTTTGAACTGTTACTTACACATTCGTTGTTTATTCCATTTGGTGTAAAACCCCTGTTTATTGTTGTTGTATATAAATTTTGTTGCATGTATAAGTCGTTCGTCCCTTTCTTCAAAAGCTGTCAACCCAAATCTCTACTGCTGTTTTAAGTACGGTTTATTCTCTTACAAAACGTAGGAATAAGTCGGGCTTTTTGGGGTATATAAAAATCCCCATAAAACTAGCAAACCTTCACGGCTGAGTTCGAATCTCATTAGACGAACGTACGTATATATATATATATATATATATATATATATATATATATATATATATATATATATACTGAAAAATAATATAATAAAGTCATAGTCTTTACATGTGTATGAAATAAGCTTTGACATAAAGGCCTGTAAAATAAATAAAATTCCTTTTGATACGCCATCATAATTACATGAGTTGTAGAGAACTTTTAATAAATAATTTTCCTCACTGTTATGATAAAAAAGACAGTCAAATATTCTCTAGATTTGACATCTTAAATTAGTATCAGCATTAGCTATAGTCATGATAAAAGATGAATAACTGCATCAATTTTATTAAAGCTAAAAATGAATAACAAAGGTGCTTCGTTTAAAAAGTATCATTTACCAAGATAGAAATGAATAATGAATGAAATGTAAATTTTCTTTAAAATACAGGTCTGTTTAGAAAGTATAGAGACTGAAGCTGTATTTAGCAAGACAGAAATGAATAATGAATGAAATGTTTTTCTTTTTCAAATATTTCCCTTTAAGATTCAGCACTCATTCTGAGTTTTCCATAGTAGACCATTTAAGTGTGTGCAAATAAAACTATTAGTGTTTGATAACAATACTTGAAACTATTTAACCGTGTGCAAAGAAATGAGTCGTGGCTCATTTAAAAATTGTCACCTACAAACTATTCATTTACAAATCATAAATATTTAATATATAAGTATGAACAGGGTTAGGCATTAAATAGCCTACAAGAGTTTATATGCCATAAAACACAATCAACCAACGAACCTAACATCCAAAATTTTATAAAAATGTTTGATTATGGTGAGATTAGTTTATTTGTTTTAATGGCATATCAACCCTTGATGGTCATTTAATGTTATAACCTGTTTGTACAAATATAAATTATATGATTTTTAAGTCAATAGTTTGTTAGCAATTTTATTTTTACTCAAGCCAGAGCTCATTTGTTTATGCACAGTTAAACGATTTAAAGTATTGTGAATTAACACTAATAATTCTATTTGATATTCATGTTAATCCTGGTAAAAGATTGAACAGTTCTATCTGACCTTAGCCAAGCTATCTTGGGCTGCAGAATACACTGACTGCATCTCTGCAGAGGAGTAAGACTCCCCCCAACAAGCATCCTGGATTTGACACTAAACAATCTAATGGTGAGGTTTTAGTAATGCTGGAGCTTTGGGGAATGTGGAGTATCCTTTCATTGCCATCACTGTCAGGTCCACTCTGGCCCAGAGTGGTAGCACCTGATAGGGTCCTATCTATGGGTCAAATAGAACTAAATCATGTACTTATGCTAAAATGAATTGTTTGAAATTAACTGTTTTAACATTTTAATTGTGTGTAAACAAAAATCTGTGTACTTATGCTAAACTGAATTGTTTCAAATAGAACTGTTTGATAATTTAACTGTATGTAAATAAATGACTGATGTTTAATTGAACTGTTAGTGATACACCCCAACATTTGGAACCATTTAACTTTGTTGACTTGTGCTACATTGAATTGTTTGAAATACGTCTTTTTAATCATTTAACAGTGTGTAAACAAATGACTGATGTTTAATTGAACTGTTAGTGATACATAGCATACTTGGAACTATTTCACTTTGTTGACATGCTAAATTGAATGGTTTGAAATAGAACTGTTTTTACATCTAACTGTGAAAGCAAGGAACTGTATTTAACCAATGACTGTGTATAAACAAAAGTCTGTACTTATGCTAAACTGAATTGTCTGAAATTAAGTGAAATCATTTAACTGTGTGCCAAAAAAAAAAAAATAGCTCAGGCTTGTTTAAAAATGTGATCTTCAAAATATGTTTTAAAATCATATATTTAATATATAAGTATAATTAATATTTAATATTAATTATATTTTAATAATATTTAATATTATATTTAATATATAAGTATAAACAGGATTTATCATTAAATGATCTACAATGGTCAACATGCCATAAAACCAAACCAAACCATCTATTTGACCTATAGATGCAATCCTAACAGGTACTACCCCTCCAGATCAGAGTGGGCCTGAGAGTAATGGTAATGAAGGACCTTAGCCAAGCCATTGTCCAAACTCCAAAACTGGAGCTTCACCCACAGATGCAGTTTAATGTCATACCCAAGGGAATATATGGTTTCAACCATAGTTAACCATATTTACCAACCCCCTCTGCTCGGGCAGGATATGACACAAGATCAATTTTTAAGCGGAGTTTAACAGGTTTGAATTCAGAGTTTTCCTTCTCCTAGACTAGTTGCCTCACCAAGGCTGAAGAACCTAGTCTGCCCTACTATTTACCCATAGCTGGAGGGAGAATAATGGGATCCATACCTTTCCCAAGGGTATTAGTGCTATATGAAATGCAATCACTCGTCCAGGATTTGAACTCGTGTCGCCATGTCCATTTCCTACGACGATAACCATTACGCCACGGGCACCTCCACTTTCAACCATTGTTAACACTGATTATTCTAATTAGTATTCATTTGTTAACATAAAGGGAAATGGTTTTGAGTATTGTAAATGATTTAATAGTTCTTTTGACCCATAGATGTGACTTTAACAGGTACTACCACACTGGGTGCCTGTGGTGTAATGGTTATCGTCGTAGGAAATGGACACGGCGACTCGAGTTCAAATCTTGGACAAGAATGATTGCATTTCACATAGCACTAATACCCTTGGGAAAGGTATGAATCCAATTATTCTCCCAACTATGGGTAAATAGTAGGACAGACTGGCTTCTTCAGCCTTGGTGAGGCAACTGGTCAAGGAGAAGGAAAACTCTGGATTCAAACCTGTTAAACTCCGCTTGAAAATTGACCTTGTGTCATATCCTGCCCAAGCAGAGGGGTTGGTAAATAGGACCACACTAGGTCAGTTGACCTGGGAGTAATGGCAATGATGGAGTACACAACATTCCCAAAAGTTCCAGAACTGGAGCCTCTCCATGGGATGGTTTAGTGTCATTATCTGGACATTCGTTTGTAAGTCCTAACCTCTCTGCAGAGATCCAGTCGGTGTATTCTACAGCCCCAACCAACAGTGTGAATAAAAAAAAAAAAAAATGTACAGAATTTTGTGTGATAAAGTTATAGACAAAGAAAATTTTACTATAACCGTAAAGAGATTAAGAAATATTTTGTCTATGTAAAAAAAAAAAAAAAAAAAAAAAAAAAAAAAAAAAATTCTAAGAGAAATAGGATATGGAATGTAAAAAATGAAAGGATTACAGAGTATACGAATAAAATGATAAAAAATGAAAACTATTTTAGAAGCTACAAAAAAAGGCTAAATCGACTTTACTAGAACCACAGAGGTAAGTAAATAAATTGACAAAACTATGGATTGTGATCAGTGGTTTTCAAAATTTTGGAATCGGAACCCATTTCTATTTCAAAGTCAATCTTATAGAACCCCATTTAAGCAAAAATGAAATTCATCAAAAATATTTAATGAAATTCAGATCTAATATTTCTACTGAGTATTGACCTTTTGTACAATAGTTTTCAAACATTTCAGAGCTAGTACCCATTCTATCTCAGTGTCTAATTTGTTGACACCCATATATGAGGATCATTAAATAAGTTTCCAGACTTTTTTCGTATGAGCACTTTTATTGATAGTACACACATGAAACTCTAGTCCCCTTTGAAGTAATCTCCTCCGGTTGCAATGCACTTGTTGTACCATTCCAACAACTTTTGGAAGGCTCCATGAAAGTCCTCTTGTGTGAGCGTGTCAATGACCTTCATCACAGCCTCTTTCATCTCCTCAATTGTCTCATAACGACAGCCTCTGAGCTTAGGGAATAAGCAAAAGTCACAGAGAGCAAGGTCTGGACTATAGGGAGGGCGATAAACTGTCTTGATGCCCATCTTGGTCAAATAGTCTGTGACAAAGATGTTGTTGTGGACTGGTGCATTGTTCTGGTGGAAATGCCACTGACCCGATTTGAAGAGTGCTCGCCTCTTCCAATGGAATCTCTTCTTGAACTCCCTTAAAACCTCAACATAGTAACCCTAACCCTAACTGTTTGGCCGATCAACTCTGGTCTATTGACTTCCTTACTCCTCCCACACCTCTCATCATCCCTCACAGACTCCCTGGCTTCCTTGAATCTTTTATGCCACTCAAAAACTGATGCTCGATTCATGCAAGATGCTCCAAAAGCAGTCTGAAGCATTCCATAGGTTTCTGTGGCATTTTTTCTAAGTTTTAAACAGAATTTTATTGCATATCGTTCTTCTAAAGTGTCTTCACATCCAGATTCCATTTTTGAAATTCACCAGCAGTGACAATCGGGCTTTAGTAGGGTGTATTCCAATTGCTGCTGTAACTGTTCATTTGATTTTGAAATCCTAAAAGTTGGTCAGTCATCTCATAAGATGTATAGCAATAACATACTGAATTTTCAAGAGTCTAAGACAATTTTAAATGCCTGTACAAACAAAGTCTGGAAGCTCATTGAATGCACCATGTAAATAAAAATTAAATCTTGTTGACCCCCTTATAAAAAAAGAATGAAATTTATCAAAAATATTTAATGAAAATCATATCTAATATTTGCACTGAGTAATGACTTGAGAGGGATGTCCTTGAGTTGGCAAAAATTGCTAATTTTTGGTGATATTTTTGACTGACACAATTCACTTTGCATAAGTCTAGATCTGTATTTGGTCATCATATTAACATGTGCTGAAAAATCTGTTTTACATAGATATGTTGTTTGCAAAAAGTAGCAACATTTTGACTGCCTTTTAAGACAACAGTCCTGCAGGGTCTCTAGACCCCTACTTTTAATATTATGAACACACTGTGATCGAGAGACCACAGTTTGAAAACCACTGGTCAAGAGTACAAGGGTTTTAAAAGGTATATATAAGCATCTGACCAAACTGACATGTTCTTCAGCCAAGTCTGCTTGGGCTGTAGAATGCACCAACTGCATCTCTGCAGAGGGTTAAGACCCCCTTCTAACAAGTGTCCTGGATATGACACAAAACAATCTAATTGTGAAGCTCAAGTCTTAGAGCTTTGGGAAAGTACTCCTTTATTGCCATTGTTCCAAGGACCACTCAAACCCAGAGTGGTAATACCTGATAGGGTCCTATCTATGGGTCAAATAGAACTGTGTGATATTTAAACTGTGAGCAAATAACTTATGCAAAATTAAATTGTTAGAAATAAAACTGTTTAATCGTGTAACTCTGTGTAAACAACTGACTGACATTTGATTGAATTGTTAGTGATTCTTAACGATACTTGTGTAATATAATGGCTGAGGGATTTCGTTTTATGCCTTTGGGTTTAGTTAGGCTGGAAACCTTTCAGTTCAGTGCATGGGTTACTTAGGTGCAATCACCCTCAATCTATTGAACAACTTGAATATGCAATTCGTCAAATTACTGCCATTCCATATGAAATGACCCGCCGAGTTATAGACAACTTTCGAGAACACCTTCGACAGTGTGTAAACAATAACAGATCCTATTTGACTGATTTAATTTTCAAAACCTAATGAAACAGAATGACATTATATGTACTTTTCGAAAATAAAAACACTTTTTTTGTTTCTTTACTTTATTTATCTTTTATTAAACCTACAAATGTGTCAGATCATTTTGCCTGACCCTGTATATGTATAAACAGGATTTAACATTAAATAACCTACAATAGTTGATATGCAATATAACCCAACCAATTCAAATCTTATATATTTAATGTATAAACAGGATTTGGCATTAAATAATCTACAATGGTTGATATGCCATAAAAAACCAAATCCTATATATTTAATATATATGTATAATGAGGATTTAGTATTAAATAACCAATAATTGTTGATATGTCATAAAACCCAACCAAACTTGGCCCACTCATTTAACAGCATATCAACTCTTAATGGGTTATTTAATGTCAAAATTTGATTAATTGTAAATATTTTGACAGTTGTTATAACTATACTTTTATTGCTCCATTACATTTTTTAAATCACACTTTTTTTTATTTGTCTGTAATTTTTTATATTATATAATATAAAATATTTCTATCTAATCTAAATAATTCGCTCACAGTTCTATAGTTTCAAGCATTTTTATCTAATACTAATGATCTAGATCGAATTATAGTTTAAAATTGCTATTCGTATTAGATAATAATCATTTATTTGCGCTCAGTTATAGAGTTAGTATTTCAATATAATACCGGTAATTTTCAAGCAGTTATGTGGTTTCAAGTAACTAATAATAATAATAATTATTCTTAGTAACTAGTTAGTTTCAAGGGACTTTTCTTAATACAAATAATTTGCAAAGAGTTATATGGTATCAAGTATTCCTGTCTGATACAAATAATTTTCGAACAGATTTATTTGCTCCATAGATGGGACCTCTACAAGTACTACCATTCCAGAGTGGACATGGTAGTAATGGTAATAAAGGCATAATTCCACTTACTCCAAATCTCTAGAACTATACCTTTTCCAGTTCAAAATGGGAGTAGTTCATTTCAAAATAGGAATAGTTCAGTTCAAAATGGAAAAATTATTGTAAGTATAAATATAAATTTATAAAATATTTTTTATATTTATACTTATAATAATTTTTCCATTTTGAACTAAACTATTCCCATTTTGAACTGAACTACTCCCATTTTGAACTGGAAAAGTTATAGAACCTCACCACCAGAAACCATTTAGAGTCATATCCAGAATACTTAGCTGTTTATATAATCCCAAGTAGGATTTAATAAAAAAAAAATATATCAAAACTTTTATTTACTTTCTAGTGGGGTGTCCTCATGGTGTAATAGTTGAAGTGATGGACTGCGGAATCATAGTGAGTTTGTACTCCAGTCGAGCTATTACATTCACTTTCAGGCAAATACCCTAGGGAAGGGTATGAACCCTTTTATCCTCCCAGCTATGGGTTAAATAGTAACACTAGTGTTGTTCTAGGAGAATAGCTATGGCATTAAATACCCTACAAAAGTTGATATGCCATTAAATAAAGAAACCAAACCAAATCATTTACTTTCTCTGCTTACTTATGTAATGACACAGCAAATGCAAAAAATATTAGCCCAATCACCTGGGGTAGGGCTGTAGAATACACTGACTGCTTCTCTGCAGAGGGGTGAGACCCTCCTCCCAGTTGAGTGTCCTGGATATGACATTAAAAAAACTAATGGTTAGGCTCCAGTGATACTGGAGCTTTGGAGAATACACCTTCATTGCCATTGCTCCCAGGTCCACTCTGACCCAGAGTTGTTGCACCTGATAGGGTCCTATCTATGGGTCAAATAGTACTGTTTAATATTTAAACTGAGTGCAAAAAAAATTACTAATACTAAATTGAATTGTTTGAAATAGAACTATTTGATCTTTAAACCATTGGTTGGTTATGGTTGGTTTTCTTTTACAGCCTATCAACCCTTTTTGGGTCATTTAACGCCAAATTGAGTCATTTTGATTATAGTTTCAAACAATTCAGTTTAGTATAAGTATATTTTTTTTTATTACACTCAGTTAAATGTCAACATTTCTGTTTCAAACAATTCAGTTAGTTTTGCATAAGTACACTGTTTAAAGACACAGTAAAGTTGGCGAACATAGTCAAGGGCAACCAGAAGGCTTCCTTTTCAATAGCTTCTACACGAAGCCGACTGAGCCATTTAAGTGACATTTCATTAAATTGTTGGTGATATATAGCAATACTTAGAACCATCTAATTTGGTTGACATGCTAAATTGAATTGTTAAAAATAGAACTATTTGATCAATCAACTGTGTGTATCTACAAAATGTGTTTACAAATCATGTTTAATATCTATGTAAAAACAAGATTTGGCATTTAATAACCAACAATGGTTGATATGCCATAAACCCTAACCAAACCAAATTATATGTATTTGATACATATGTATAAAGAAGATTTGACATTAAATAACCTACTATGGTTGATATGCCATAAAACCTAACCAAGCCAAATCTTATATATTTAATATATATGTATAAAGAGTATTTGACATTAGATAACCGACATTGGTTGATATGTCATAAAACCTTACCAAGCCAAATCTTGTATATTTAATATATATGTATAAAGAGTATTTGGCATTAAATAACCTACATTGGTTGATATGCCATAAAAACTAACCAAGCCAAATCTTGTATATTTTATATATGTATAAAGAGGGTTTGGCATTAGATAACCTACAATGGTTGATATGCCATAAAACCTAACCAAACAAACAAAAAGTATATATCAGAAGTAAACTAGTGCTATAATTATCTAATTCTACAAACTTAGTGCTGACATGTTTGTTTTTTGACTATTGATTTGAACTAATCAATACAATAGTCAAAAACAAATATGAGGGAAACAGACTCAAGACATGAAAACAAAAATGAATAAACACAGTTGCATTTATTTCCAAAAATAGACCAAAATGTCCACTACATATATAGTGTAATGGCAAATGCTAAAAGCATACGTAAGAATTTACTGGAAATTATTTTATTTGAGAAATACATGGTTCATTCAATAAATAAGGGGAATTTTTTTTTTTTTTTTTTTTTTTTTTTTTGAAAAAAGCAAAAATCATTTTTTTTTCATAAATGTAAAAATATGTATTATTTGAATTGGTTTTGTTTGCTTTTATGGCATATCAACCATTGTAGGTTATTTAATGCCAAATCCATTTTTATGCGTATAAACAGTTCTATTTCGAATAATTTAATTAAGTACGCAGTTTAAATGTCAAAAAAGTTCTATTTCAAGCAATTCAGTTTCGCATAAGTATCCAGTTTAATCCTATTCGCGCGCCATAGATAGGACCCTCTTAGGTGTTACCACTCTGAGCTAGAGTGGACTTGGGAGCAATGGCAATGAAGGAGTACTCTGCATTCCCCAAAGCTCCAGTATCACTGGAGCCTCATTATTAGATTTTTTAATGTCGTATCCAGTACACTCATTAGGATGGTGGGGTCTTACCTCTCTGCAGAGGCAATGAAGGGGTACTCTGCATTCCCCAAAGCTCCAGTATTACTGGAACCTCATATCAGATTGTTTTATGTGTCTTATCCAGGTCACTCATTGGGGGAGACTTACCCCTCGTCAGAGATGCAATCAGTGTATTCTACAACCCCAGCCAACTGGGCCAGTATTATTTGTAATTGCATTATTACGAAAATTATTCTAATCATGCTAAAATATTTGTTTTTAGGTTATGGCCATAAATCAAACAGAATGTTTTAGTTTTGAACAGAGGTCTGTCATCAAATCTTTAGTGGCTGAGAAGTGCAAACCATGTGAAATTTGCAAAAGAATGTGTGATGTGTACAGAGAAGAATATTTTAGTCCTAAAAATTTTACAAATTGGCTAAACATTGGTTTGCCATTACAAGCCTGAGTCAAAAAGATAGTCGCTAAAGTGTTGACTCTCCAGCACAGAAAAATTTCCAAGGTCATTAAAGAAGGTCATGATGACAGAGTTTTAGGACATAAAAAGAGGCATCACAATTGATTTCGTTGAAAAAAGGGTAACTGTAAAGTGTGCTTCTTATTACATTTACAAATCATATATATTTTATATATATGTATTAGGAAAATTTGGCATTAGATAACCTACAATGGTTGATATGCCATAAAACCCTACCAAACCAAATCCTATATATTTGATATATATGTATTTACAGGATTTGTCATTAAATAACCTTTAATGTTTGATATACCATAAAATCCAACCAAAAAGAGGATTTAGCATTAAATAACCTACAATGGTTGATATGCCATAAAATCCACCCAAACCAAATCATATATATTTAATATATATGTAAAAAGCATTTAGTATTAAATATACCTACAATGTTTGATATGCCATAAAACCAAACCAAATCATATATATTTGATATGTATGTATTTACAGGATTTGTCAATAAATAACCTTCAATGTTTGATATGCCATAAAACCCAATCTAACCAAATTCTATATATCAATATATATTTAAAGAGAATTTAGCATTAAATAACCTACAGTGGTTGATATGTCATAAAACCCAACCCAACCAAATCCTATATATTTGATATATATGTATAAAGAGGATTTGGCATTAAATAATCTACAATGGTTGATATGTCATAAAACCCAACTCATATATATTTAAGATGTATGTATAAACAAGATTTGTCATTAAATAACCTACAATGTTTGATATACCATAAAACCCAACCCAACCAAATCTTATATAATTAATATATATGTATAAAGAGGATTTATGATTAAATTCTCCTAATTTAATAGAAATACATAGGTAAAATCCAAAAGTCGCAGTCTCAATTGTATCTTTTACAAAACTCTGCATTTATACCATCTGGAACAAGGGAGATAATTCCCTCTCATTCATACCCCCTCCACATCAGTGTGCAAACAAAATCCACTTAGAGACAGACTGTTCTTTAAAGCCCACAATGTTATACAGTAGTAGTCTGGATTGATCTCAAGGAATTCTTAATGGCATCCGTTGTACATACTGACAATATGATGATGTGTAAGTGCCTCTCATGGGTTGTCTAATTCTTGCATGGGTGTCATTCCTGGCAGAGATTAGGGAATGGAAATGTGTAACATGGGAGATAATTCCCTTTTGGTTCTACAGTTAATTGAATGACTCTTTTACATTGTAAATTATAATTCACTGAATTTACATACGTCTGTCTGTATCATCAAGGTTCCACCACTTTTGGCCTGATTTCAATTAAACTCTCAGAAATAATTAGAATTCTCTTTGGGCATTGGAATCGTGAACATTATGACCCTTTACCATTTTGATTCAACTCCATTCAAGGCTGCCTTACAACACAGACCTTTCCATTTTGTGCCTTGATTCTTTATGGGGATTAAATAAGAAATAAAAAAGCAATAACATGAAGAAATAAGATGAACACGAAATAAAATAAATAAGTAAAAATAAGAATTTCCCTGGAGGCCTCTGGCAGGAACCAAAATCAGAGCATACCTAAAAAGAGGGGCTTCCTAGCACTAAAGAGGAACTCTTCTCAGTTCCTTTGACTCACCTCTACTGAATGGATGCTTCTTTTTTCTCTCAGCTGCCAGTAAGAGCACACGTGTTTGATAAGGCCTCAGCCTGAGCAGCGCATTGTGTCTCCTACTCTTAGCAGCATCAGCTTAACATACCAACTGAACACTGACACACAAAGAAGACTCTAAAATTCACAATTTGCCAAAAATTATTCCTGAGATTCTTCAAACGCCTCGATTAGGAAGCACGGTTATTTCTACTGGTTCAGGAAAATATTCACCATCACAAAATAGCCATAAACCCCCAAAATTAAAACTGAGTTTCAAAGTATCCTTGTCTCTTCCCTTCTCGTCATTCCATCCTTTGCAGCTTCTACAAACCAAAAGGAAATAACAAGTCAATCAGGACAAGAAGGAAAGTGTCAATTACCAAACCTCAGATTTTCACAACCACATTTCACCCCACAAAAATCTTCATATACCCCATACCTTCAACAGTCCACTTATTAGTATTTGAAAGGAACACTTGAAACTATATAACTGTATGCAAGTAAATGATTATTATTTGATTGAATTGGCCATCTTACTCTGGAGATCTTTTTATAGTCCTGTAATCATGTCACTTCACGTGACTGCATCCTGGCTCACTGAATAATTTTATTGAGTTTGATTGGTTATTAAAATCAGAACTCAGTTGTGTAACAAGTTGAGTCAATTTCAGAATGTATATATGTATAAGTTGGCGACTGTAGTCGAGGGCTACCCGAAGGCTCTCTTTTCAATAGCTACTACACCGAGGTGTAGGGGAGGGCGCTACTCCCTTCCCAGGATTACTCCACTTTACCCTTGGTAAGTCTTTGGTATGACTCGACCTGGGATTGAACCTCCAGTCTTCTGGACCATTGGTGAACACTCTACCCACTGGACAAATGAGCCTGGATATATGTATAAACAGTGTCAATTTCAGAATGAGCCCTGAAGGAGAGTTATTTATGGCACGTTGGAGCATTCCATCCCTGGATTACGATTAGTCGCTGGTCAATGCGTGGGCATATATATATACATATATATATTAGTTTTTAATTTAGTAGTTTTGCAGGGACTGTATTGAGTTACAGACTGTTTTATTTTTCTCTATCAACTGGACGCTACTTGGGACCCCTAGGCTGATAAGTGTTTCTGTTATTATTATTATTATTATTATTATTATTATCCTATGAATTTATGTGTGAGTCTCCGTGATGTAGTAGCTAATGTGCAATATCGTAAAAAGCGAGTTCGAACTCCAGCCACACTGTTACGTTCAATCTTGAATTAATACTCTTAGAAAAGGTACAAATCCCTTTATTCTTCTGCTATTAGTTGAATTGTACTGTAAAATACAGCTTGGCTCACAATATGAGACAAGGTAAAAATTCTCACTGTGCCGTAAAAAAAAGTGATGCGCCGGAAGAGATTGACCTATGAACTGCATGATAGTTATTTCCGCTCGATGATGATCACACCTGCAATTCCGAAGATAGCGGATGTGACACATCCAAATGGCCAATAATCGAAAGAAAGCGCGCAGGTGTGCTCGGCTGATAATATGGGACAAGGTGAAGGTCCCACTTCAATGATGCACCGGAAGAGAGTGACCTGTGAACTGCATGACAGTTATTTCCGCTCGACGACGATCACACAGGCCATTCCAAATGAGCGAAAGTAATACATCCCAATCGCCTGAGATCGGGAAGATTGCAGAGGCGTAGAGGCGTGTCTCTATCTCTGCGTGGGAGTTTGAAGGTAATATAAGGCCGACGAATTGAACAGAAGAGTTAGAGAAAAAAAGATCCCGCTGTTCACGAAACCTCTCGTCGTCACGCAGTGTGCGTTGTCTCGGCCTTCGTCTCCTGACATCGAAAAGTTCAAGCCTCATCGACGAACGATCCTAATTCCTCTCCTGACTGCTTTTACTTCACACAAGCGTCCGTCGAGAAAATAGATATATATCGTTATATACAAATTCCGTGTTGTCGTTTGTTTGACCAGAGGGCGGAACGTAACAGTACCACTACTGTTCTACAAGATTGGCTGTGGTGTAATGGCTATCGTCGTTTGAAATGGATACTGCGAACTATGTTCAAATCCTGGACAAGGCTGTTTGCATTTCATATTGTGGAAATACCCTTGGAAAAGTATTCTCTCTCTTGCTATGGGCAAATGGTAAGGCAGACTAGAACCGGCCTATTGTGGGTAGAGTGTTCACCAATGGCCCAGGAGACCGGGGTTCAATTCTAGGTCGAGTCATACCAATGACTCAAAAATAGTTCTTGCTTAACACTCAGCATTAAAAGGTACGTATTAAGGGTAAGGTGGAGCAATTAAGGGAAAAAAGTAGGGCCCTCCCCAACACCTCAGTGAGGCTCATACGATTCTTCCCGAACGAACATGTCGAGAAAGAATCAAACAATAGCAGATGTACTCTCACGTGCACCCTTCAATCAATTGGACCAAGTAGACAGGTCGCTCACGGATGAAACCATTTCTGTTATATAACGTCTCTTCCAGCTTTGCCAAACAGATTTACAATAGATCAAAGAACAACAAAAACTGGATCCTCAAACGTCTAAAATGTAGTGGAAATCAGATAACACACCACGTGCACCCTATAATCAACCGGATCAAGCAGACATCTCTCTCATAAAAGATGCAACCCTACTTACCATACAAACAATCCCATCAACCCTCTTCCAGCTTCGCCAAACAGGTTACAACAGATCAAAGAACTACAGAAACTGGATCCTGAAACAGCTAAAATCCGTGAATACTGGTCAAGTGGATGGCCTACCTATTATACCAGAATCATCACCCCATAAGCGATACTGGATCAGCAGAGAACACTTAAATGTTTGATGACCGAATAATGATTCTACTAGAGTTGAGGATTGAAATGTTCAACCATATTCACGAGATACACCTGGAAATTGTCAAGTGCTGTCCTCTTGCTTTATCCTCACTCTTGTGATTCCGCATTTTTTCTGACATTGAAAATCTTATAAAAAAACTGCACTATTTGTGTAAAATTCCAACCCATACAGAAGGAGCTCTTACTTCTTTCATTCTTCCCTTAACGTCCTTGGTCAAGACTTGCCACGGAGCTGTTTGAATTTCGCAGCAAAACCTACGTCCCAATGACGGACTATTGGTCTCGATTGACCGAGTTATTTTGCCTTGACTACCAAACTAGTAGCAACCTGGTTACCAGTTGTGGGATATCCTACGACGGTCAAGAGGAAATAATTCATAACTCTTAGTTATTGCCTTGACCGGAAGAGCAGCTAAGGTGGTTGAAAAGTCAGAGTACTAGTAACTACTACGAAGCATGCCACATTGCAAAAACCCCTGGTGAATATCCAACATTGGATACAAGAAGGTTCTTTTTACCTCCGAAGGCTTTCAAATAAGTCGTTAAATTCTGTGGTGTTGAGTTCTCGATAAGTTCATGAATGATTTGTTTGCATTATCGCTTAGTGTGGTGTGGTGTGGTCGCAAAGAGATATGTTTACCACCAACCAAACAGTGATCTCAAACAACCGATAGGCCGTTGTATTTTTTGACCGCGATGAAAGGTTTATAAATCGTAACGAGATTCGACTTGGCGTATAACACTTACAACACACACTTTTCCAGTTTGCGCCTCGATCCTTCAAGATGGAAATGCTTTTTTACTGACTAGCAAATCACAGCTTTAACTGTTACATTAAACAGAAGACCAACATGATACACTCTTAATTGGTGGTAGTGGAAAGTTTTTCTCTATTACTCTAGAATACGTATACATATAAAAGTGGAGTTCAGTCATTGCAAAATTTGTTAATTAGTTATCAACTGAAAAGTTTTTAAACTCTGTTCCGTCAAGGTTACTTTACACCCCATATGGCAGTTTGTTTCAACATACAGTGATTTAGGTCGCAAAATATGTTGGTTAAGTTGAAAACTGAAGAAAGTTAGTATCAGGAAAAAACATGAACACTTTGGAAGTTTTAGAATTTCATATTACAGTCGCAAATAAATTGTTCTGTTCGCGGCTATATAATATTATACAAGAATAAACATTTAATAGTAATTTACGAAGCTCTTCACTTCGATGTGGCACAAGGCCGATTGAATGGGGCACCCAATGAGACTCGAACTCACTCTTGCAGGTTTGCTAGTCAAGTCCACTTAACTGAAGTTCTTGTGTCGTCGTCGGATCTGCCAAAATTTATCGTGCTTCACATGATTCTCTCGTTCATTGCTGGAATTGTAGCAGAGACCATTTTAACGTTCATTTGTTCCGGAGTTTGTTAGAAAAAAAAGAGGCCTAGACATCTCTTTTGCTATCTTGTGCCAACGTATGCAGGCCATTAATTGGTTAGTTTGAAAGGTGCATTGACCAATTAAATGTGTCATTCATGGCCTTTAGAGAGTGGGGTCGACTAAGGGAGACAACTCGCTTACCTTAGGTGTATATATTTTTTTATATTCAAAATGAAACTATTTTGTGAGGATTTTATTCCTGAAAATAGTTCTTGTTAGAATTTTATTAAATTCTTGTTAAATCTTATTAAATTCTTGTTAAATTCCTGAAAGTAGTTCTTGTTAAATCCAGTTTTGAAGTCTTTGGTTATGGACATTAGCTAAGTTAGCAAAGCAAATAGGGTCGACCGCTTTTGAAGAAAGGAAAATACAACAACTGTTTGTTAGTTCAACAATTTTACTATTCAAGAGAGGAAAAGAGATGATAATAGGAAAGGGTTTGCTGATACCTTAATTTTTGATAACTTAATTTAGTTTCTGTAGACTTAATTGGTTAGCTGAAAATACGTCCTTGTAACTGGGACGACAAGTGGTGGGTTTAAATTGTGGCCGGTTTCCCACTTGAGCTTGTTGTCTCGGCACCCCTACAGGTTTCTAGAGGTCGCAATGTAGCAAAGGTGGTAGAAGCGGCGGATTTATCGCTGGTTGCCTTGGGCTAGTTGTAAGATAGCAGTCCACAGTGAACCACTGTCAGATATTGAACGCTAAACGTTTGTGTTAATGAACTAAGAGTTTTGTGTTCTTCACCTTTTCCCATGGCGAGGTCACAACGGGGTCCGACTACTACTTAAGACTCGGCGATACAGTTATCAATACGTTCGAGGACGAGATGGTGCAACCGTACATTTGGTGTGTAACAATACAACGTCCTATTTGGTGCCGTAACATTGCGACGTTCTATTTAGTACCATTATGCTACAGTATTCCTTGGGGAGAAAGCCCCACAGGATGATAACCAATATTTTTTTACTCACGCGCCTGGCTAAAGAGAGGTCGAAATTTACGCATTTTACATTTATATTAAAGATTCACAAGTTTACGTGACCTCGAAGAGTGCCATGATTGGCTCTCTTTGGCCACTCCGATAACTTTTATGTCAACAAGACGTTATGTAATCCTACTGGTTGTATTGCATTTATTTAACAAAGAAATAATGATTTACACAAAACAGAAACTATTTTATGCCAAGAAAGAAACTATTTTATGCCAAGACATTCGGGAATAATCTTTATTGTGTGTTCATATTTAAATTTTTTCCCAGTTGTTTATTAAGAATTTTTTTAAATTAATTATTCATTTACGCCAAGTCGGCTGGTGCCATAAAATACACCGACTTCATCTCTGCAGAGGGGTAAGACTTCAACAAGTGTCCTGTTTATGACACAAAACAATCTGATAGTAAGGCTCCAGTAATGCTGGAGCTTTGAGTAATGCGGAGTATCCTTTTATTGCTACCGTTCCCAGGTACACTCTGACCCAAACTGGTTGCACTTGATAGGATCCTATCCATGGGTCAAATAGAACTAAACTGGGTACTTATGCTAAACTGAATTGCTTGAAATAGAACTGTTTTGACATTCAACTGTGTGTAGATAAATGACTGATGTTCAACTGAATTGTTAGTGATACACAGCAATACTTGGAAACATTTAACTTTGTTGACTAAACTGAATAGCTTGAAATAGAACTATTTTTGACATTTAAACTGTGTGCTTATCCTTAACTGGATTATTTGAATTAGAACTGTTTATGTGCATAAAAATGGATTTGGCATCGAATAACCTACAAAGGTTGATATGCCATAAAACCAAACGAAACTAAAACCAAAAGTAAGCTAATTATTTTTTTTTTAATTTTTTGCACACGATCCTATTGAATACGAATACTTTTTAAGCAGATTTATTTTACCTATAGATGGGACGTTAACACGTACAACGACTCTTGCATCAAAATGGACCTGTAAGTCATGGCAATGAAAGAATAATATATTCTGCCCAGATCTCTGGAAACTCGCCGTCAGATGCAGTTTAGTGTCATACCCATGACACCTCTTTTTCAGAAGGAGTTTCATCCCTCTGCAGGGGATACTGTCAACATATACTAAGCCTCATTGGCTGGGCAGTGTTATTTTCAACTCATCCACCCACACACCCACGCACACAAACGCACATTCACGTTTTTACTGACAAAAAAATAATAACTTGTTACGAATTGTTTGTATTTATTTATCTCCTCGGTAAAAAAAATAGCTTTTTTTCTTATCAAGGAGTCTCTGGTGATAGGAAAAGGAGAAAACACGTTAGGGAGAGGAAGGCAAATTCCCGGAGGCAAGTGAAGCCTCCTCTCCTTTCTCGACCTAAAATCACTTCTAATCCCCCTTCTTGCAATGTCTGTCTTTCGTCAGGTTTAACTCAAATGCTAAGCATTGGCATTATTAAAAACGGTAGGAGATGTAGAAGAGGATAGTGGGTGAAGATTAACAGGCAGTGACTGCTGTCAAACCCCTAAAAAGGTTATAAAAACGCCTTGTCAAAATGGGAAGTAATGTTGTCCGACCTAGTGATGACTTTACTATATAAGCCAAAAATGTTGCCATGGATTAATATAAGCCTTAGTTGACAGTAAAAAAATTATCTTTAGTCAGGTGTAGACCGTTCATTGGATTACCGAGTGCTGCTGAAAATTTGCTCTATCCAACAACACCATTTTGCTGCCAGAAGCTGTTGTCTTTCCCGTGGAAATAAATAGGAGGCATTATTTTCGGGGTGTCTTAACCCAACCTCACCGTACGAGCAGGATGCAGTACAAGGCCAATTTTTAAGCGGAGTTTAAAAGTTTTGAATACCAAGTTTTCATTCTCCTTGACTGGTTGCTGTACCAAGGTTAAAGAGTCCAGCATGCCATACTATTTACCCATAGCTGAAGGGAGATCAGTTGGATACACACCTTTCCCCAAAACAACAATAACAATGTGAAATGAAAACAGCTTTGTCCAGGATTTACTCAGATCAATGAGTCTATTTCTAACTGTTACACCACGAGCGTCTGCGTTTGAATGTACGAGGAACATAAAATAAGTTTCCAGACTTTTTCGTATGGGCACTTTTATTGATAGTACACACATGAAACTCTAGTCCCCTTCGAAGTAATCTCCTCCGGTTGCAATGCACTTGTTGTATCGTTCCAAAAACTTTTGGAAGGCTCCATGGAAGTCCTCTTGTGTCAGCGTGTCAATGACCTTGGTCACAGCCTCTTTCATCTCCTCAACTATCTCATAACGACAGCCTCTGAGCTTAGGGAATAACAAAAAGTCACAGGGAGCAAGGTCTCGACTATAGGGAAGCTGAGGAACTGTCTTGATGCCCATCTTGGTCAAATAGTCTGTGACAAGGATGGAGTTGTGCACTGGTGCATTGTCCTAGTGGAAATTCCACTGACCCAATTTGAAGAGTGCTGGCCTCTTCTGACGGAATGTCTTGCTGAACTCCCTTAAAACCTCAACATAGTAAGCCTAACCCTAACCGTTTGGCCAATCAACTCTGGAGTATTGTCTTCCTTACTTCTTCAACACCTCTCATCATCCCTCACAGACTCCCTGGCTTCCTTGAATCTCTTATGCAACTCAAAAACTGATGCTCGATTCATGCAAGATAGCCCAAAAGCAGTCTGAAGCATTCCATAGGTTTCTGTGGCATTTTTTCCAAGTTTAAAACAGAATTTTATTGCATATCGTTCTTCTAAAGTGTCCTCATGTCGAGATTGCATTTTTGAAATTCACCAGCTGTGACAATCAGGTTTTAGTAGGGTGTATTCCAATTGCTGCTGTAGCTGTTCATTTAAAGCTGAAATCCTAAAAATTGGTCAGTCATCTCATAAGATGTATAGCAATAAGATACTGAATTTTTAAGAGTCTACGACAATTATATATGCCTGTACAAAAAAAAAAGTCTGGAAACTTATTGAATGCACCACGTATGTATGTATGTGAGACAATGTAGGAATCCGTTGTAACAGCGGTCCATGATAACCTCGATGCTTGAATTTATGAAGGCATAATTGATTCCAATTAGTATTTCATGGTTGCCTCTATCATCTTAAGAATTTGAATGACGTTAAGCGTTGACGCTAACTCCACAAAATTATCATTCAGTTGAAAATCGAGTTGGAAATAGGTTTGGTTTCATGGCATATCAACTATTTATAAAAGATATATATGACTAAGGTAAGTGGGTTGTCTTTCGTGGTCGATCCCACTCTCTAAAAGACATGTATGACTCCATGTAATTGGTCGGCGTGTCTTTTCAAATTAACCAGTCACTGGCTACCAAGACGTTGACACCAGATATCAAAGACATGTCTAAGTTTCTTTCTATAACCAAGCTCGGTAACGAGCAGACGTTGAAATTGTCTCTGCTAAAATTCCAGCTGTGAATCGGAGCCGTATGAAGTACGTTAAACTTTCGTATATACGACACAAAGATTTCAGTTTAGTGAACTTTTATGTTTATTTTGTATAATATTATATTGCCGCAAACAGATCAATTGTTTGCAACAATAATATATTACTTTAATACTCCAATATGTTCATGTTTTTCCCGATACTAAGTTTCTTCTATTTGTTGTAAAATCACAACCATGGCCAACTATACAAACACATAATACATATACATCTACATATGCATGCAGAACACAACGACACACAATAAAGTCGAGCGACACAGTTCTTTTAGAAAAATATACCTCTCACTTTATTTGAAAGGGTTGTGTGTGAGAGGGAGTTGGAGACCGAACAGAACAGCAACATATTGACCCCCCCACTCTATTGGCCATAACCGCGTTTCTTTCCTGTTCTCCTGGGCTGCTCAACCGGGGGCCTAGGGGCCCAGCCTCTCTGGTGTGGAATACACCCTACTAAAGCCTGATTGTCACAGATGGTCTTCTCTACCGCATCTTATCTCCAACTCGTCTGATCCCCAACTCTCAATCGGGGGCCTGAGGGCTCCCTCTGCTGGGTGCTGGCTTTCTCTTCCGCATCTTTACTCCAACTGGTCTGGTCTCCAAACTAACTGCCTTCCTGTCCTCACCGAGTTATATAATAGTTAAACGTCCACCTTCTTCTTGTGGGCGTCACAATTTCGCACTCATTCACCCTGTCCACGGTCAAGGTTATAATATCCTGATCGACCGGATGCACCTGTTATTTACATAGGTGCATTTCCTATTTTGACAGCCCGGCCGGGTCGTAGGTCAATATACAACATATTTTCAACCTAATATATTTGCGGCCCAAACTTCCAACATTTTTAATACATTGTAGGTTAATGCCAAATCTATTCATATTTCAAATAATTCCGTTTAGCATAAGTACGCAGTTTAAATGTTAAAACAGTTCTATTTCAAGCAATTCAGTTTAGTATAAGTACAGTGTTTAGTTCTATTTAACACATTGATAGGACCCGATCAGGTGCTACCACTCCAGGCCAGAGTGGACCTGGGAGTAATGGCAATAAAGGAGTACTCTGCATTTCCCAAAGATCCAGCATTACTGGAGCCTCACCATCAGATTGTTTAGTGTCATAAACTGGACACTCGTTGGGGGTGTCTTACTCCTCTGCATAGATGCAGTCAGTGTATTCTACAACCTCAGCCGGCTGGAAATAGTTTTATTCTCTAAGATAAAGCATTCAAAATCCCTCTCTCTCTCTCTCAACATATATATTGTTACGAACGAGACGAACGCGAATTTTTCCTTTTCCATTTTCTCACATTGGCAAGAACTGCTATGCTGGGTGAATAAGGTAGCCATCTGAGTGAGACCGGCCTTCGAAAATAAAGTGGACCGTTTACCGGGACTCCCACCCTCCCGAAAAAAAATGCATTTCAGGGACAATACAATGGTTTAGGTTGTTGAAGCGAGACACTGTAGAGACGACTTTACAAAATGAGAAAATTTAAGACCCGAAGAAGTTTCCCCAATATTGTTGTGTATTACTGAACTTTGTTGGGGTTTGTTCTGCCTTTTTTTCTTGTACCATGTTTTCTTTTGAACTCTTCATACGTGTTTTCTGCATTTGCTCTATTTTCGAATTCCTGCTGGCAACTGCTTTTTTGACTGTCAGAGAGGGTTCACCAACTTATTGACTAAAGACAATTTTGCCTGCCCGGTTTTTAATTACGAAATTCGGTCGCTGCAATTGTATTTTCTTCTACTAAGGTTATTAATTTTCAATGTTGAATAACAACTTCACGGCAGACTCAGAGTATTTTTGTTCATTCAATACGTTTCTGTTACGAAAGAAACGTGTGTGAATTCCGAAACTTTGTTGCGGAGAAAGGTCACTCTGACAGTTGTGAATAATAAATTAAGTGAATACAATTGAAAAACTTAATAGAATTTATTTTTAGAAATATGAACAACTAAAGGGAGAAAGCAAATGTGGGTGAATGCAAAAACAAAAAGAACGAGAAAGTCCTTCTGTAGAGTTCTCTTAGAGAGGAAAAAGGAGAAAAAGGCCTTAGATGAAAGTTCTCGTGTCTGTGTGTGTGTGTGTGTGTGTGTTTTATAAATTCATATCTCCTCGTGCCTATTTAGGCTTGGTTTTAAATTTAAATTTGAATTTAATTAATTATCCATTGGGTCTGAAGAAGTCCTGTATTAATTTTTTTTTTCTTCATGTTTTTGGTTCACACCAGAAACTGAAAATACGGGACCGAAATAAATTTATAATCATGAATTAACCGGTCTTTGGTTTTTTTTCTTATATATATATATATATATATATATATATATATATATATATATATATATATATAAACATTATTATGTCTCGTTTTTGCGAGTTTACGGTCACAAAAAATATGACAATTCGAGTGACAAACTTGTTCCATTTTGATACCATCGATTTTTGTGAAGTCTACAACCACTTCACTCTCACTTCACCCCACTCAAACCTACCTTCCTTTTTCACTGATGTCGTCTGCCGGGTCTTTTCCCGCTTGTTTTCTCTTCTGAAAGGTTAATAACAAAATCATTTTATCCAATTACTTTTTCTCTTTTTTGAATCCAGTATTTGTATTCTCTTTCATGGCGCTCAACATAGTGGGTATGTAATAAAGTTGCTTGTAAATTGCTAATAAATAAATAAATGAATATATTTTCTCTCCCTGCTCTCTCTCTCTCTCTCTCTCTCTCTCTCTCTCTCTCTCTCTCTTTCTGTGTATATATATATATACACATATATATTACATATGAATTTGGACTTGAAACTTTAAGTATTTTCTTCTACTAATTTTATTAATTTACTCTGTTGAATAACAACTTCGCTGGGAGTATTTTTGTCCATTCTATAATTTTTGAGAGTGTGAATTTCAAAATATATAAATCATTATATAAACTGAATCTTCGACTAAAAGTTTTAAAAAGCCAAAGAATTTTTAGCGAATAAATATATTTCGCTCGCAGACGAATAGACAATTAATAGATATTGAATTTACTTTTAAATAAACTAGTTATATGTAAATAGCATTACTTTATTTTATTTTCATATTTTATAACCATAGATTCGGTGATAATTACTCAATTTACTATTCTAAAAAATACAACATAGATCTAATATGCAATGTCATTATATGAGTAGACATCATCATCAAACTCAAATTTCGCATGCAATAAAGATTGCACTCCTCACGAACCTAATGAAAATACTCAAAAACGGGTGGTCTCACCAAACACCCCCCCACACACACATATGTATATATATATTCTGTGGTATGTACAAAATTTTAGAATAGTTTTAAGTAGAGCATAAATCATAAGTTCTAAAAAAGGGAACATTTTTTGGTCACGTCTCATCAGAGAATCCAGTGATTAAATAAAGAAAACAAGGAACAGTAGTTGACGATAGAAAAAGAGAAAAGAAAACGAAAGCCGCAAAGAAAAAAAAAACCCAAAATAAAACGTTTACCTGGAACAGTTGGGAAGATTCTTTTTTTTTTTTTTTTTTTTTTTGTTATTCTTGGACTTAATCCGGTTTAGATGCAGTATTATCAACAGAGTTAAACAGAAAAAGATTGTAGAATTTCTTTTACCGATTGTTATTTACTGATATAAAACTTCAACTACTATTAAATCTATTCCAATGTATTGCTTGCTTTTGTCACGGAGTTCTCTGATGAAGCATAACCGAAAAAGGTATTTTTTAAATAAATTTTGATGTATGCTATACTTCAAACTTTTTCCAATATATATACATATATATATATAGGCTGTCCCAATGTACATGGGACCCATGTGACTGCTAATAACTCTACTAATAATAATGTTGTGTTCTTTTTTGTTTCAGATTTGAAAATAGTATACTATAACAACTATTAATCCTTGATCACAATGCCTTGGACAAGAGAGGAAAAATATTTTGTGTCACTGCTTATTGGGAGACAAAATCATTCAAACCTGTCTCAAAATAGATGCAACCCATTAATTTGATAATTATTTATTACTTAGTCAAGGAACTCAAAAAAAGGTTGCATTTCCTGGAAGCTGATATAATAACAATTTAAAAAACCTTGATTTGATGTCTCTTGCTCAAAGGATGAATTTTTGACTCGATGTGTTCCAAATGACCTCCATTGTGCTTATCTCAGTAATAAATCATTTTCATATCAATAGGCTGTATCAATTTTGAGACACCCAATATACGAGGATCATCAAATAAGTTTCCGGACTTTTTTCGTTTGGGCACTTTTATTGATAGTACACACATGAAACTCTAGTCCCCTTCGAAGTAATCTCCTCCGACTGCAATGCACTTGTTGTACCGTTCCAACAACTTCTGGAAGGCTCCATGGAAGTCCTCTTGTGTATCAATGACCTTCGTCACAGCCTCTTTCATCTCCTCAGTTGTCTCATAACGACAGCCTCCGAGCTTAGGGAATAACCAAAAATCACAGGGAGCAAGGTCTCGTCTATAGGGAGGCTGAGGAACTGTCTTGATGCCCATCTTGGTTAAATAGTCTGTGACAAGGATGGAGTTGTGGACTGGTGCATTGTTCTGGTGGAAATTCCACTGACCCAATTTGAAGAGTGCTGGCCTCTTTCAACGGAATCTCTTCCTGAACTCCCTTAAAACCTCAACATAGTAAGTCTAACCCTAACCGTTTGGCCAATCAACTCAGGAGTATTGTCTTCCTTACTTCTCCAACACCTCTCATCATCCCTCACAGACTCCCTGGCTTCCTTGAATCTCTTATGCCACTCAAAAACTGATGCTTGATTCATGCAAGATAGTCCAAAAGCAGTCTGAAGCATTCCATACGTTTCTGTGGTATTTTTTTCAAGTTTAAAACAGAATTTTATTGCATATCGTTCTTCTAAAGTGTCCTGACGTCCAGATTGCATTTTTTAAATTCACCATCTGTAACAATCAGGCTTTAGTAGGGTGTATTCCAATTGCTGCTGTAGCTGTTCATTTAAAGCTGAAATCCTAAAAATTGGTCAGTCATCTCATAAGATATATAGCAATAAGATACTGAATTTTCAAGAGTCTACGACAATTTTAAATACCTGTACAAAAAAGTCTGGAAACTTATTGAAGGCACTACGTGTGTATATATATATATATATATATATATATATATATATATATATATATATATATATATGAAAGTCTAATTAAAGACATTTTGATTCGACAACATTCTTTATTAGACCAATAGATATGCTACGCCTACAGTACATTTTACATCGCTTTTCCTATAGCATATCAACTTTTAAAATTAAAAAAAATCTTTCCAAACAAAAGCTTCCTTTTTTCCACAAAAGTTTTTTCTCCTGACGTGAAGCTAATGTCGAAACTAGTTGAGAAAAATTTATTTGAATCATATAAGTAATATTCTTTATTGTCTAATCACTTTTGTTCATCTTTATATATATAGCTGGCCGAACAGTCTCTTTATATATATAGTTAGCCGACACTCTAACCATTATGCCATTGGCTTAATGGTTAGAACTTGCTAATGGTCCGGGAGACCGAGGTTCAATCCCAGGTCAACTCAAGGACTCAAAAAAATGGTACTTGTTGCCCCCTTAATACTTAGAATTATAAGGTACGAATCAAGGGTAAGTGGAGCAATACAAGAAAAGGAGTAACGCTCTCCCCCTCACCTCGGTGTACTAGCTATTTAAAAGGGAACTTTTCGGTCTCCCTCGAGTACGGTCAGCTAACATATATATTGGTTTTTTATCTTGATTAAAATACATATGTTTTGATGAGAAGATGGCATCATCTTTATCAAAATATTGTGCCATCTCCTCTCTAAATGGCAAACCTCTGAAATTAGTTGACCAGTTCTTATACCTCGGTAGCTTTGTCAGCTTATGTGTAGCTAAAACAGTATTAAAGCAGCATCCTACAAAAGGAGCTGTACGGCCACTTACTTCCCATCTCACAAACTGTCCAAGTAAGACGAGTAAGACATGCTGGACATTGCCTGGGATGAGAGAGAGAGAGAGATCTATGTTGTCAATATGTTTTGATGATGAGATATATATGTAGAAAAAAATATATATATAACTTACGAAGACATAAATAGACCGTTACAGCGATATTACGTAAACAGACTCTATTATTTTTGCGGAGAAACACCAATGGATTTCCAATCCATTGAAGTTTCCCCCTCATTGGCGTCGTCGATAGGATCCATCGGATTTTTATTGCACCTAGATAAACCAGACTTTATAGAAATTTGGATAAGATGTTTTTCGCCGCTGAAAAGCATCAAAGAAATTGGAGGTGAAAATGAATTCACTGGTTTATTTTTGGCTACAGTCTGCTGTGAAGTAATTATGAAAATTTCCTTGATGACTTATCCAAGAGAATTATCAGAACAGACATTCAATCAAATCAAGATTATTTTAATGAATGTTAGACCCCAAAAGAAAAGAGTCATTACTAAACGAACAAAATTCAAGTCATTAAAAAGGACAAGAAAGAACTTATGAACTTTCTACATCGGCTACGAAACGCCAGAAATAATCATAAACTTTCTACATCGGCTACGAGACGCCAGCAGATTCTGTGAATTTGAACGTTTAGGTAAAAAAGAAATGGAAGTAGAATTATACTACGAATGGTTGAAGGTAGGTTCCATTCTTGTTTTAGATATAAAATGTTGTAACAGTTACGGAACGGATCCTGTTGCTAAACCGCCTTTCAAAGCCATACTGCTAACTGACTTTTCAAGCCCAGTCCTGACGATTGCTGCGGCTGAATTTTGTAATTAAAAACTAGACCAGTAAGATTAAGAGCAACGACGGGTAGTAACAATAACATTAACATGGAGACCAGATAAATCAAGCATAAGAGCTGGAACGAAAGAAACACGGCCTATCTTTATGCAAAAAGTGGGTGAACTTTGTCCAACGGCTGAGTCCTTTTGTTGAATTGTCTGTTCGGTGTCTCACCTCAACAGCAAACTCCTTCATACTGTTCCTAAAACTCGCCTTTTTCTTAAGTGTTTTCCGGCGAACAGTCCACTTTCTTTGAGAAGGTCGATGTCATTCAAACTGCTTTCCCTCGTTTTCGCCGATTTGAGAAAGAGGGAAAGAAAGACTTCGGATTCATCGTGTTCGTAACAAAACGTTTGCAATTCAACCAAATGTCGCTTGTTGTATGCGTTGATATTATTCAGCGGAAAGAGTTGAAAAAAAAATTTAATGATGTTAAAAGTCAAAAAGAAAAAAAAATGAAAAAAGAAGACATTGAACTAGAGACTTAAAACAGAATAACTTACTCGCTAACATCATAAGACAATGAGTTTTTTTTAAAAAGATCATTGAATATTCAATATTACATATTTGTTCAAATAAATTTGATTCACATGTTAACATAGCGATTAAAAATAGGTCAGAATTAAGTTGTATTTGTTTATTCATATGCTTTATTATTTATGTTAATAAATTGTTGCAAACATTCTTACTCATTACAAATGATTTCAAACAGATCAATACTTACAGTGGACTTGGGAGTAATGACTATGAAGAGATCTCTACTCACTACTTGCCCAGTCGGCTGGGGCTGTAGAATACACTGACTGCACCTCTGCAGAGGGGTAAGACCCCCCCTAACGAGTGTCCTGTTTATGACACTAAACAATCTGATGGTGAGGTTCCAGAAGTGCTGGAGCTTTGGGGAATGCGGAGTACCCCTTCGTTGCCATCGCTCCCAGGTCCACTCTGGCCCGGAGTGGTAGCACTTGATAGGGCCCTATCTATGGGTTAAATAGAATAATAGCATACTTATGCTAAAATTAATTGAGTAAACTAAATTGCTTGAAATAGAAACGTTTTTGACAATTAAACCGTACTTACACTTAAACTGCGTGCTTATGCTTAACTGAATTATTTGAAATAGAACTGTTTTTAGAAATTAAAAGTGTATATACACTTAACTGAATTATTACATATAACTGCTTGAATAGTTTGAAATGGAAATGTTTTTGACAATTAAACTGTGTACTTATGCTAAACTGAACTGTTTTCAATAGAACAAATTATTTACATAAAAATAGATTTGGCGTTAAATAACCTACAAAGGTTGATATGCCATAAAACCAAACAAACCAAACCAAATCTACTCACTACCAAGAGCTCTTCAACTGGAGTCTCACCACCGGCGGCAGCTTTAGTGTCATATTTACGACACCCATTTTTTG
>OY757930.1:67164100-67169100 GCA_963585895.1 Sepioteuthis lessoniana | reverse complement strand
AATATCTCCCAAGGTTTTTGAAGTTCTCGATCAAATCATGAAATCCCGCTGCAATTACAATTTGTCAGAATACAAATGAATATATATTAATACGCAGCTTGTTATTATCTAAGATTTTCAACGTATAATAATCGATCAATTTTCAAGGTATAATAATCGATCAATTTGATTAATATTCACATTTGAATTGAGTGCAACCAAAAAGAAGTTTAAGTTGAAAAATGAATATTAAACGCTTTTTTTTTCTTTTTTAAATAAATAAATAATTTTTTTCTTTTTTAAATCTATTGTTATTATTTTTACTCTTCTGGGAGTTTCCCACTCCAGCGATAGCTGGTGGTTTTTCACTTGAGTTTGAGTGACAGCAAATCTCCTCAAGTCACCAGGACTCTTCTCAGTATTCTGGCCGATCTTAATAATGCTTAAGTCTGAATGGTCTCTATTTGTCCTCTCATTTCTAAGACTTCCAGTTCCTTTATAAATCCTATGGGGATTGTTCCAGGTGCACTAGTTATAACTGGTATCACAGTCACGTTCATGTTCCATAGATGTTTTAGTTCTCTAGCAAGGTCTAGATATCTATCCTTCTTTTTGCTTTCTTTTAATTTTATTCTGTCGTCTGCAAGGACAGCAAAGTACACTATTCGACAGGGTTTATTATTATTATTATTATTATTATTATTATTATTATTATTATTATTATTATTATTTACACCTTGAGTTTTTCACATCAGTTTTAGCTGATGGCTTTTCATTGGAATTTGAGTGACAGCAAGTCTCCTCTAGTCTCCAGGATTCTTCTCAGTATTCTGATCGTTCTCAATAATGTTGTAGTTTGGATGGTCTCCACTCACCCTCCTACCTCCAATTCCCTCAGTCCCTTTAATAATCCTTTGGTGACTGTAACAAAAGCACCAATCACGATTGGTATAATTGTCACCTTCATGTTCCATAGTTTTTTTCCTTTCCCTTGCTAGGTCCATGCACTTATCCTTCTTTTCACTTTCTTTCAGTTTTATTCAGTGGTCAGCCGGGACAGTAAAGTCCCCAATTTTGCAAGTTCTCTTTTTTTGTTGATTATGATAAGGTCTGGTCTTCTGACTGAGATTAGGTGATCCGTCTATATGTCAAAATCCCATTGGAGTTAATGTGTGTCACTCTATTGGACAGATGTTGCGTTATGCATATACCATTTGTTTGTTTGGTCAAATTAAAATTTCTTGCACATCTCCCAGTGGATCACCTTGCCACCCAGTCATGTCTTGTCTTATACTCCTTCTGGGCTAATTTGCTACATTCGCTTATTATGAGATTGATGGTTTCGTCCCCATCACCACATAACCTACATTTGATATTTTGTTGCGTCTAATCAATTCTTGCTTTGATATTATTGGTTCTTATGGCATTGTTTTGTGCTGCTATTAGGAGAGATTCTGTTTCTCTCTTAGGGTTTCCTTTTCTTAGCCACGTCCAGGTTTTCTTTTGTGAGATGTTGTTTATTAGTCGTTTAAAACACCCATAGAGTTGTTTTTCTTCCCAATATCATTATTATTATTTAGTCTTTGAGAGTTTTTCACATCATCCTTAGTAGATGGTCTTTCACTGAAGTTTGAGTGACAGCAAGTCTCTTCAAGTCTCCAGGACTCTTCTCAGTATTCTGGCCGATTTCAATAATGCGGTAGTTTGGATGGTCTCCACTCGTCCTCTTATTTCCAAGTCCTCTCGTCTCTTTAATAATCTTTTGATGACTGTACCAAGAGCACCCATTACAATTGGTTTAAACGTCAATTTCATGTTCCACTCTTTTTTTTCAATTCCCTAGCAAGGTCGAGGTACTTATCCTTCTTTTCACTTTCTTTCAGTTTTACTCTGTGGGGATTTAGGAATTAACAGTAAACTCCCAACCGGATATTGACTCGTCGGCTGCCAGATACAAAATGTATAAACGCGTCGCCACGCATAAGACTCCCCGCATCCATCCGGTTAAAAATCAGAAAAAAAAGAAAAATAATAAAAAGTAAAGTAGCCAATGGGAAGCGGTCGCGCCAAAATTAGAAGGATTTTGGAGTGGCGAATTTGGAGCCGGTGTAGAGAGATAAATACTCAGGTTTTCTGTGAACCGACCTCTTTTTCGGGTAGTGACGTCGAACCGACAACACCAATTTTACTGTCTGGTGTTTTGGGCACCACGCTATGTCTTGGGACGTAGCGTTGGTTAGTCCATTCACCAAGTAAATAAAGGAAAGTATGGAAGAAATGTTTTCGTCTCTTATCTGTTTCTATCTTTTCTTTATGTATATTTCTTTTGGACTTTCTTTGGGCAAGGCATTGCGCCAGCCAGTCAACGTGGAGTAAAATAATATAACCAAAATATGGAGTCAGATATCTTGCGGCAACACAGTCTTGCCCTTAGCCCCTGACCTACTAAATACCTTTCAAACACCACATTGGTGACCTCGACGCGAAAAACCTTTAAACACCACAACTCTATGGTCAGCCGGGACAGCAAAATCCACAATTTTTCCAGTTCTCTTTTTATTTTATTGATTATTATAAGATCTGGTCATATTCTTCTTATTATTATTATTATTATTATTATTATTATTATTAATCTTTCGACAGCTTACTTAATAATGAATTTAGAATTTATGTTGATCTCTATGTGTCGCGTTAGTTAATTCATTAGCGCCGAAATCTTTTACATTCTTAGTCTAATTGAAACCTTTTAAACTCACCTTCTTTACGAGCCAGACACTTCTTCGCGACGTTGTTGTTTCTTTATTCAAAACGTAGAAAATTTTCTTTATTTCCCCTGAGATATCATTTTAAAGCCGGCTCTGTAGAGCTTCTTTTTCCCAATCTCTTCTCATCAAGAAACATGACTTATATGTGTGTGTGCATATGTGTGTGTGTACCATTATTATTTACAAAGGTTAAAGAGATACTTATTTAGTGTGTATATGTATGCGTTTATACATTATTAATATTTACTAAGCTTAATCAGCGTGTGTATGCATGTGTGTATGTGTGTGCATATTCAGTAAGAAAGAAAGAAAGAAAGAAAGAAAGAAAGAAATAGAGCTACGTCAAGATAACGTAGGGAAAAAAACAGAAAATATGAAACACTTAAATTTAGGTCAATCGGAGCCTGAATTTTACCTCTTTTTAAAAAGTTATTTTGTGAACCCGAAATAAAACAACAATTAAATTGAAGGACTGTATATCGTTGGAGTGGAAAAAATATTCCAGGGACGGTGTAAATCTATTAAGGTCAATGTTACAATGATTAATAGCAGTAATGGGGAAAGGGAATTCCTGTGGCATAGTGGCTAACGTACAGGATTTGGATATCGGAATTAGCGAGTTCAAACTCCAAGCGATCTTTCTCTCTGTACCTATTTTTGTTGCATTTGCCAGGGTAGATTTTCATGTGAATATTCACTCATCCATTCTTTTTCCAATCTCTTCACCAGTGTACAGGCAAGATGATTGACAATAACATAAACCACAGGGAAAATATAGGAAGTGCCCGTGGTGTAATGGTTATCGTCATAGGAATTGGACACGGCGTAACAAGTTCAAATCCTGGACGAGACTGATTGCATTTCACATAGCACTAATACCCTTGGGAAAGGTATGAATCCAATTATTCTCCCTCCAATGGGTAAAATAGTAGGACAGACTGGGTTCTTCAGCCTTGGTTAGGCAACTAGTCTAGGAGAAGGAAAACTCTGAATTCAAACCTGTTAAACTCCGCTTAAAAATTGACCTTGTGTCATATCTTGCCCGAGCGGAGGGGTTGGTAAGTAGGATAAACCACAGGGAAAATTGGGTTCATGCCGATCCCAAATAATTTTCATGACATAGACAGATGTAATCAGAAGCAATTACAATCTTCACTGGGATAATGAAACAAGGAATACTATATATGATTTGGTTTGGGTTTTTTCTTTAATGACATATCAACCGTAGGGTATTCATATCCATGGGGTATCCATGCGTAGGAGTCTATCGGAGAACGCAGCTTAAGAGTTCGTCTCTACTTCTCCAGCTACGCCCAGCATGTCTAGTTCAATTTACTTGGATGTTTTGTGAGATGGGAGGCAAGTAGCCATACAGCCACTGTTTTGTGAGGTGCTACTTCTAGAATTTGTGCAAAACTGTACCCATCATTCTTGTGTAGTTTCCACCGAATTTTTTCTTCAGGCATTTTGTTAAGGATCAAATGGTGCAACCATACACTAGTACTGATACAGCTACATCTTGGAAGAATTGCTGATTATGCAACACTGTTTTTAAAAAATTGACCTTGTGTCATATCCTGCCCGAGCGGAGGGGTTGGTAAATATGGATTATGCAACACTGTGAATAAACAAAACACAATGGAGGAATGGGCGAAAGCCTGCATTTTCTCCTTACCGAAGAAAGGCAACCTCGGAATCTCAAAGAACTACAGAGGCATAATTCTTACTGCTATAGCTGCTAAGGTTTATAACGCCCGGTTTCTGAATCGTATCCAACCTGCAGTTTTGAAAACTCTTTGGATAAATCAGCACGGTTATCGGAGAAATCGATCCACCATTTCTCAGACTCGGACTAATCACTGAATGATCAAAGGAGTACGTGCAAAAATTCTCGAGGCAATACATTTTATTGTAGATTTCTCGAAGGCATTTGCTGAGAGGAAAGACGGAGTAAATATTTCAAGCATATGGTCTTCCCCAAAAAAGCTGTTACCGCAATATGATGCTCAACAAAAACACGAAGGCAATAGTTTGCTCATCCTATTGTGACATTGTCCCTGGAGGCTTGCATGGTTATACATAAACACCATATTTGTTCATAAATAAAACCAATTTTTTTTTTAAATAAAAAGATAATTTTCTTCCAAATCAAAGATAGCATCCAATAAGGTAGAATTGAATGACAACATACTATTAAAAAAACCGAACATGAGACTGTACAAAACAGGCAACCACACCAACCATATTGATTTGATA
>OY757930.1:67121600-67156600 GCA_963585895.1 Sepioteuthis lessoniana | reverse complement strand
CAGGACTTGTTCAATATTGCTCGCAACATTCTTGTGTAATTGCCGTCTAGCTTCTTCTCGAGCCGTTTAGTTAGCGTCCAAGTAGTGCGTTCATATAGCAGTATCGATACGACCGCTGCCTGGAAAAAACTGCGTTTCATTTTATCGGTCAGGTCTGACTTCCATATGATCGAAAGCCGATCGATAGCTGTCCATGCCTTCGTTAGCCGTGTGTCGATGTCTTTTTCAGTTGATGAGACGCTGCTTCCTAGGTAGGTGAATTTGTCAACCAGTTTCAGAGAGGTTCCCTCTAGTGTGGAAATGTCGCCTGTTTGGTTATAGCACATATATTCAGTTTTGTGTGCATTGACATGGAGGCCAATGCCTGTGGCGGCTCGTTCCAAACTATGCAGTAGTATTTCGGCTTGGTTGGGTATATTCGCTGGTAATGCTTGAAACCATATAATTACTTACAAAATATTGGTGTTAGATAAGAATACTTGAAACATATAACTGTATGTAATCAAATGATTATTATTAAATATGAATCGTTACTTAAAACCATTTAACTGTGCGTAAATTATTAGGTGGGGATACTAGATAGAATATAAAATTGTATAAAGATTATAAAGGTATACTTGATAGAATATAAAATAGTGTAAAGATTATTAGTATTAGGGATTCTTGATAGAATATAAAATGTGTAAAGATTATTTGTATTAGGGATTCTTGATACTATTTACCAACCCCTCCGCTCGGGCAGGATATGACACAAGGTCAATTTTTAAGCGGAGTTTAACAGGTTTGAATTCAGAGTTTTCCTTCTCCTAGACTAGTTGCCTAACCATGGCTGAAGAACCTAGTCTGTCCTACTATTTACCCATAGCTGGAGGGAGAATTATTGGATTCATACCTTTCCCAAGGGTATTAGTGCTATGTGAAATGCAATCAGTCTCGCCCAGGATTTGAACTCGTATCGCCGTGTTCATTTCCTACGGCGATAACGACTACACCACGGGATTCTTGATAGAATATAAAATGTGTAAAGATTATTAGTATTAGGGATTCTTGATAGAATATAAAATGTGTAAAGATTATTAGTATTAGGGATTCTTGATAGAATATAAAATGTGTAAAGATTATTTGTACCGGGCCATTGGCCTAGACCGAGCCCTTGGCCTAATGGTAGAGTGTTTGCTAATTGTCTGAGAGACCGGGATTCAATCCCAGGCCGAGTCATACCAAAGACTCAAAAAATGGTATTTGATACCGCCTTGCTTTAAACTCAGCATGATAAGGTATGGATCAAGGGTAAAGAAGAGCAATCCAGGGAATGTAGTAGTGCCTTCCACTACACCTCGGTGTAGTAGCTATCGAAAAGGGAGACTTTGGTTCACACTCAAACGTTTGTATGATCCTCCGTGGTGTAGTGGCTAATGTGCTAGACTGCAACATCGTAGTAAGCGAGTTCGAACTCCAGTCGTGCTTATTACATTCACTTTCAGACTAATATTCTTTGAAATAGTGTGTACTTACTTATCCTCCAGCTATTTATTTGAATTGTGCCACTATTGTTTCTTACAAAGTTGGCTTTAGCATTCAATAACCCATGAAGGTTGATATGCCCTTAACCAAAACCAAACATGCACAAACGAATCAAATTTCAGCATTAAATAACCCGTAAGGATTTTATATACCGTTAATCATATAAACCGAACCAAATCAGGATTTTCCTGAGTGTATAATAGATTCATCAATCCTATCTAGACATACTGGTTGCACGGATTCCTTTGACTCTCTTACCATCTGGTCTTTTAAAAAATTACCCAGTAGTCTACGGCTGTAGAATACACCGACTACTTCTCTGAAGAGGGATAAGACACCCCCAACGTGTAGCCAGGATATGACATTAAACAATCTGATGGTGAGGTTCCAGTTATGCTGACGCTTTGGGGAATGCAGAGTAACCCTTCATTGCCATCGCTCCCAGTTTCACTCTGCCCCGAAGTCGTAGCACCTGATAGATCCCTATCTATGGATCAAATAGAACTAAACTGTGTATTTATGCTAAACTGAATTGTTTGAAATAGATCTGTTTTGACATTAAACCTGTGTACTTATGCTAAGCTGAATAGTTTGACGTAGAACTGTTTTTGACATTTAAATTGTGTGTAAAAAAACTATACTTATACTAAACTGAATTGTTAGAAATAGAACTGTTGATATGTATAAAAATAATAACCTGCAATGGTTAATGTGTCATAAAACCAAACCAAATCAATTTTTAAAAAACTACATCATAGAAATGTTAGTAGAAACAGTCTAAATGTTACATATTGACCCCGGCCAAGCTGTCAAAAGAAGAAATGCACCTGTGTAAATAACAAGTGCATCCGGTCGAAGATATCAGGGGATGGCATTGACTGTCGACGGGTTGAATTGAGTGTGAATTGTACCGCTCGCAAGAAGTAGGTGGACGTCAAATTATTATATAACCCCGGCGACAGGAAGTTCATATCAGTTGAAATTGGAGTTCAGAGCTTGAAGTCAGTGTTCCAGATCGAGCTGTGGGAACCATCTCTCATCAGAGAGGCTGGGCCCCCAGACTCCCGGTTGAGCAGCCCAGGAGAACGAAAAAGAAACACTGCCATGGCCGGAGAGCTGGAGGGGGGTCGATATGCTGCAGTCTCCAACTCACTTCTCACACATAACCTTTCGTAACCCTTTCCAACCATTACGAATAAAGTGAGTGGTGTATTTTTCTAAAGAACCGTGTCCGCTCGTCGTTATTGCGTCGTTATGTTTCTACATGTATATATGTATGTATAGTTGGTTGTGGAAATTTACTAAGCTTTTTGCTTAGATGTGGCACAAGGGGCACCCAATGAGACTCGAACTCACTCGTGTAGGTTTGCTAGTCGAGCTTGCTAACCATTACACCACCAGAGGCGCCTGTATAGTTGGTTGTGACTATACAACATAAATCTGTGGTCCGAATTCTGCCGTCCTTCTCGGAATCTTATCCCCTCTTCGTGGTGAGAGGAAGATAATCCACTAATTGAGAAGCATCATATTACAAGTAGTAACAATGCTGATATATTTGCTATCAAAATATTCGTGAAGAACAGCCTTTCATGAATTCTTCTTCAAATCCTGCTGAGATTAACACGTTATCAACCGATACTAAGTATAATTACTTTTACACTTCCATAATTCCATCTCAAATCCCGAGTCAACAGGCACTCTGTCGAAGAAGTTTGGAATATGCAGACTATATCTCAAGCAAATAGGTGGGGCTTTCTCAGAAAGAGTTGTCCTGAGTAAGTATTCACCCAATTCCTCCACCATAGTACAAATTTTCATAAGAGTGCTACTGGTTTGAATTCAGAGTTTTCCTTCTCCTAGACCGGTTGTCTAAGGCTAAATAACCCAACGTACCCTATTATTCCCACATAGTTGGGAAGGACAGATGGATTCATGCCTTTCTCAATGACATTAGTGCAATCAGCCGTGTACAGGATTTGAACTCGGGTCACCGATTCTAATGACGATAAACGTTTCACTAAGCGCGCATGCACTCAGAGTGAGAGTCGCAATCCGGGAGCTCTGGGGAATGCAGAGTCATCCTTTGTGGGCATTACTCCCTGACCCCTCTGACTCAGTGTGATAAAACCTACTTGGCTTAGAATACACCAACTGCATCTTCTGCAGAGGAGTAAGAACCCCCACTCAAAGGGGCATTCTTTTTGGGGGGTTTAACCCATCTGCATGACGGTACAAAGACCTATCTTGAATTAAACTACCAGTGTATAATTTATAATTTGCATTATTCAAAATTTTGGTTTGATTTAATTTCTTGGTTTATTATTATTTTTGAGTGTCAAAACCATCCTTATAGAAGAACAGTAGTAGCTGGGGGCATCAAGGGGTTCCCACGTCTCCGAGGGGTACAAAGGGAACGTAAGAGCACGACTGGAGTTCGAACTCACCTACTATGACGTCGCAATCCAGCACTTTAGTCACTTCGTTACAGGGGTTTCCTGTTAAGCAAGCAGTTCACCTTGTTGCGAGGTTTGGTGTTCATTTGACAAGGCAATTTCCGCTTATCTACATCACTGATCCGAAAATCTGTGACCTGCTTCCTAGACAGGAATCCTCGAAAAGTTAAACCACTGCTGAGTAGACTTAGGTGCTTGTTTCTTTCCACTCACCCGAAGACAGTATGTAAAGTAAGTAAAGTTGGCGACCGTATTTGAGGGTGACCCGAAAGCTCTCTTTTCAATAGCTACTACACTGAAGTGTAGGGAGGGCTCAACTCCTCTCCCTGGATTGCTTCACTTTACTCTTGATACGTACCTTATAGTGCTGAGTGTTAAGCAAGGAGGTATCAGGTACCATTTTTGAGTCTTTGGTAAAACTCAACCTGGGATCGAACCTCGGTCTCCCGGGCCACTGACGAAAACTCTACTCACAAGGCCAATGTTCAATAACCGACAACGCAACAAATATATAAGTAAGTAAAGTTGGCGACCATAGTCGAGGGTAACCCGAAGGCTCCCTTTTCGATAGCTACTACACCAATGTGTAGGGGAGGGCGCTACTCCTTCCCTGGATTGCTCTACTTTACCCTTGATCCGTACCTTATAATGCTGAGTGTTAAGCAAGGAGGCATCAAGTACCATTTTTTTGGGTCTTTGGTATGACTCGACCTGGGATTGAACCCAGGTCTCCCGGGCCATTGGCGAACACTCTAACCCCTAGGCCAAATATATAAAGGCATGTAAAAAAGGTTTACCTGTTAATATGGTTTAGTGGTAGAGCTCAGGACTGAAGGTCATTAGAATTCGAGATCTCATCTATTCTGCTACTGATGGAACTCCTTTAAACGTATATTTCACTTACTCTCTTACCTCAAATGAATTCAGGAATCAATAAATTCAATAGATATTTTTGGCTCCCTATATAAGGGAACCTCTACATTGGGATGATGCTAAAATTACTCTCTGTATTATGTCAACCTTTGTGACTGATTGATTGACCTTAGGAAAGGCATAAACCCCTTATTCTCTCTAGAGTTATGGGTTAAATAGCACCACTACTATTCTTCTACAAGGATAGATTTGGCATTGAATAACCAGCGATGGTTGATATGCCGCTAAATATAAAAAAAACAAACTAATTGATTGATTGATTTTAACGGCATATCAACCCATCTAGAGTTATTTTACGCCTCGGGGTTAAGCAACTGCGTTCATTGTACGTTCATATTTACGTTTTTGTGTTGTTGTTGTTTTGCAGAGAGTCCTATCAAATGGGAACAATTTTAAAACAGATCTATTAGACCCAAAAGAAGTTGGTTGGTTGGTTGGTTGGTTGGTTGGTTTATACGAAAGCCAACCTCTGTTGGCTTATTTAATACTGAAATCAGACTTTTTTTCAAACAATTATATGGTTTCAAGTAATTATTCCCTGGCCCAGCGGTTAGAGTGTTCGCCAATGGCCCGGGAGACCTGGGTTCAATCCCAGGTCGAGTCATACCAAAGACTTTAAAAATGGAACTTGATACCACCTTGCTTAACACTCAGCATTATAAGGTACGGTTCAAGGGTAAAGTGGAGCAATCCAGGGAAAGGAGTAGCGCCCTTCCCTACACCTTGGTGTAGTAGCTATCGAAAAGGGAGCCTTCGGGTCACCCTCGACTATGGTCGCTAACTTTTATCTAATACAAATGATTTTTAAACAAATCTGTTTGGAGGGAGTATCCGTGGTGTTATGGCTAAAGTGTTGAACTGCAGTCACAAGGTAAGTGTGTTCGGACTCCAGTGGCGCTATTACGTTCACTTTTGGACTAATACCTGCAGCTATGGATTAAATAGTATCATTGCTGTTTTTCTACAAGGATGCCTTTGGCATTAAATAACCCACGAAGGTTGATATACCATTAAACAACCAAAGCTAACACCAATTAATGATAATCCTGAACAAATAGCTATAGCTTCAGGCAATTATTCTTAATACAAATAATTTGAACACATTTCTATGCTTTCAAGTGTTCCTATCTAATATTTTAATATAAGATTTTGATTAATTAATTTTATTAAATAATAGTCATTCGTTTACGCAGAATTATTTGGTTTCAGGTTAAGTTGGTGAACTTAGTCAAGGGTGACCCGAAGGCTCCCTTTTCAATAGCTACCACACCGGAGTGTAGGGTAGGGCGTTACTCCATTCCCTGGATTGATCCACTTTACCCTTGATCCTTACTTTACAATGCTGAGTGTCAAGCAAGGCGGCATCAAGTAGCATTTTTTTGAGTCTTTGGTATGACTCGAACTGGGATTGAACCCCAGTCACACGGATTATTGGCAAACACTCTGCTCATTAGACCAATGGCCCGGTTTCAACTAATAATAATCCGAAGCAAATAATTACAGCTTCAGATAATTATTCTTAATACAAAAAAATACTTACATATGGTTTCAAGTATTCCTATCTCATACAAATAATTTGGACATAATTATATAGTATCAAGTACTCCTATTTAAGACAATTAATTTGAAAACAATTGTATGGTTTCGAGTATTCCTATCTCATACTAATTATTAATTGGTTTCCTGTGATTATTTCTAATTTCCGGGCCATGGGCCGATTGAGTAGAATGTTCGTCCAGGGTCTGGATGACCGGGGTTCAATCCTAGGTCGAGTCATACCAAAGACTCAAAAAATGGTACTTTATGCTGCCTTGCTTAACGCTCAGCACTATAAGGTAATGATCAAGGATAAAGTGGAGCAATCCAGGGAATGAAGTGGCACCCTCCCCCACACCTCGGTGTAGTAGCTATTGAAAAAAGAGCCTTCAGGTCACCCTCGGCTAAGGTCGCAAACTTTACATTTTCTTTTTTTTTATCATTAAGGGTTTTCGGACTATTGTCTTCATCTTAATTGTTATTAATATTTCCACAACGTTTCGGCCGATACGTCCTCCGGTTTTCTCCTACGTCCTTTATTGAATCCACCGAGGTCGCCTGTTCTGATTCCGTTCGCCATAACCGGGTACAAGTGTTAAGTATTTCTATATTGTTACATTTTCTTATTTCTATCAAATAATAGTCATTTGTTTGCACAAGTTTATATAGTTTTAAGTAAGTAATAATAATTCTTAGTAAACAATTACTGCTTCAAGTAACTATTCTGAATTCAAATAATTTTAAGTTTTCCCATGTAATACAAATCATTTGCTCGCAGTTATATATTTTCAGTTTAGAGATGCCCGTTGTGCAATGGTTACAGCCTCAGGAAATGGAATCGGTGACACGAGTTCAAATCCTGGACGCGGCTGATTGCATTTCACATAGCACTAATATCCTTCGGAAAAGATATGAATCCAATTATTCTTACTCCAGCTATGGGTAAATAGTTGGGCAGACTGGGTTCTTTAGCCTTAGTTAGGTAACCCATCTAAGAGAAGGAACCCGTAATCAAGCTTGTTAAACTCCGCTTAAAAATTGACCTTGTGTCACTCTTGGTCGTGTGGAGGGGTTGGTAAACACATGTATGTTTTCAAGTATTACTAATTATTTTCAAACAAATCCAGTTGACCCAGAGATGGTGGTGGGGGGTGGAATTAAAGAAATTTGGCCGATAAGTGAATTGTGTGTAATTGCAGATGTGATTTTGGAATTTAATTGTTCATTAACGTTTTTTTTTTTAAAGAACAATTGATTGAAGCTTAGTCTTATCTGGATGGTGAATGTAAATATGAAATTTCTATGTTATTTTTTGGATATTATTGCTGGAATTCCTATGCTCACCTGATGTTTGGGTGGATGATTTTAAGTTGATCACCTGGTTTCAAGGTGTCTATCTCTCCAAGCAATACTTGCTTAGCAGGGGCGAGTTTATGGCTTTGTGCCTAAGGTGTCTGTAGCAGAAGGAATTTCGTATTTTTGTTTGGCGCGTAATTTAATTCGACCGTTAGGGTCGACGCATAATTTCACCCAATCAGGATGATTTATCCTATTCAATCACCTTTCTGGGCAGCACAAATTGGGGAAACCGTCAAACACCTTCTTTGGCTGAACAACTTCGTTCAGTGCAGACGTCTCGCTGTCTGCTCTTCAATAGCAGCAGTAGCATCGACACAAGGAGGGAAGCTATCAAATTTATGGACCTCTCTTAGACCAATGGTTCCCAGTTGAATATGAATTAGATAAATTCAATACGCCACACACAGGAACAACTTTACGTCACCCCCAAAATTGACTGCGATGCAGAATTCTGCTCCGACACCTAGCGACTTCACCTCTGGGCAACATTTTCTGGAGACATTCACGCTTCTCCCCGAAACAACCAGAACCACAAACTCACGGTGACTTCAACGTTTCTCTCCTCAAACAGCAAACACGACTTTTGCTACACGACAGGCGAAAATATCCCCCTCGCACGTACAACAACAGGCGCTGCTTTCTCCACTCTCTCATAACTTCAAATCGTTCACTTACTTCTTTCCTTCCTACGAGATTTGCAGCATAAACGTAAACTCCTAATTCCATGCTGCCATTAAAAACCTCCATAAAAAAACTAACGGCATCTTCGTCTTCTTACTTCTCCACCTCCTCCTTTATTTTACAACAACACTTAGCGAGGGAATAACACACGCGCGCAAGAACACATTTCTTCGCTAAAAACAATAACAAAAACATTCCTACTCGCTAAATGTCCATATACGGGGACCAAGCATTTTTGTGACAGCTGTGCGTTAGTCTCGATCTGTGCGTGGCCCTCACGATAAAATGATCTTGTGTCAAACCCAGCGAGGTGGGAAGTCGGATAAATCAATCCTACAGAATTCACAGATTGTTTTTTTGTGCTTATTCATTAAAAGTACTTTTTTCTCCTTTTTTTATCCACAACATTGGAAACATTTCGTAAGAAAATTACAGAAATAAAAATTTTTAAAATGAATATTCAGAATATAAATCCGGGTAAAAAAGAAAGAAAAAAAGAATGTCCCTTAATGGTTTCCCGACCTCACAACTATTCGTCGCTAATATACGCTCATTCGATAACGAGGCAGACATTGCTTTGCGTTTAGATTAAATACCTTTTACGAAACAATGGGAAAAGAGAAAAAAAAAGCTCGCTAGTTCAGTTCCCAGCATCATTGCCTTTTGGTGGCTCTTAAATGTCATCGGTCGACCAACTACGATTAAAAGTCAATGGGGACTGACCGACGAAGAAAACTTGGCAAGATCTTTAGCCTAGGGCTTCAATTAAGGGACTCGTGATTACTACAGTAAGGGAAAAAAAGAAGGACAATTTACAAATCTCGCTGATTTTTATTTATATATTTTTATCAGTAAAAAAAAGCTGTCTCTTCAGTTTTACTTCCTACTCTTAAAAAAACAAAACATGAAGCCCTTCTCCGAATCTTAAAAACCACAGTTACTGCTGTCAATCAGTGAGGCAAACGGTTGATCTAAATGAAGTGGTACTTTCATCTATTTTTATTTAATTCCTAAATGAAGTTTACATTATTATTATCACTCGGTGTGAGTTTTTCAGACCTGTTTTAACAGTCCAATAATGGCATAATGGTTAGACTGTTCGCCAATGGTCCGGGAAACTGGGGTTCAATCCCAGGTCAAGTCCTACCAAAGACCCAAAAAATGGTACTTGATGCCGCCTTGCTTAGCACTCAGCACTATAAGGTAAGGACCAAGGGTAAAGTGGAGCAATCTAGGGAATGGAGTAGCGCCCTCCCTTACACCTCGGCGTAGTAGTTATTGAAAGGGGAGCCTTCGGGTCGCCCTCGACTACGGTCGCCAACTTTTCTTTACTTACTTTTAACTGGTGGTTTTCAACTGAAGTCTGAGTGACAGCAAGTCTCCTTAGATCACCAGGACTTTTCTTAGTATCCGAGCTGATTCTAACAGTAAAGTGGTCTGGATAGTCTCGATTCTTTCTCTGGTCTCCAGTTTACTCAGTCCATTTTCTAAGGCTTTGGGGACCATTCCAAGTGCTCCAACTGCAATTGGTATCACCGTCACCTTCATGTCTCACAGCTTTTTCAGCTCTCTGCGAAGATTCAAGTTTTTATCTATCTATTATCTTTCTTTTATTTTCACTCAATAGTCCGCTGGAAAAATATACAAGAAGATAAGTTCTTTTCTTCTTGTTATTTAACTCTAAGTCTGGTTTTCGAGTCGGGATTCAGTGATCCGTTTGTACCGAAAAGTCCCTGAGAATTTTATCAGTCCCATTTTCGTGGACAGATTCTGTTTTGTGCGTACCCCTCTTCTCCGCAGAGTCAAATTTTTATCTCTTGCACAATTCCTAGTGGATCCCCTTTCCTACCCAGTCATGCCTACTCTTGTATTCCTTTTGTGCCAGTTTGCTGCATTCGCTTTTTATGTGATTTAATGTTTCATTTCTGTCACCACATATCCAACACTTGCTATTCTTCTGCATATTATTATTATAATCATTATTATTGTTTTTTAACGTTTTTCCCACAAGTCGTAACTGGTAGTTTCTTTTTGTGAAGTCCCCAATTGTCAAGGACTCTACTCAGTATCCTACCTGATTTAAGCACCTTATATTGCTGAGTGTTAAGCAAGGAGGTATCAAGTGCCATTTTTAAAGTCTTTGGTATGACAGACCATTGGCGAACACTCTACCAACTAGGCCAATGAGCCGGTATCTCGACGGTCGCAATTCTTCATCGGATTTCTAATTCCACTAATCTCTTTCCCAGGCTCTTCAAAATTGTTCCGAGGGTTCCAACTATGACTGGTATCACTATCACCTTCACGTTCCAGAGTTTTTCAGCTCTCTAGCAAGGTTACTGTATTTACTTATTTCTTCGCTTTCCTTTATTCTTAATCCATGAATCTGAACTTCTTAGATGAGAAATTATCATTAATATACACTAATGTACTTAAAATATAGTATTTCACTAAAGACTATTGCATTTTACGAAGTTTAGCTTAGTTTAACACCAAACCAGATGTATGGAGCACTTGGCGGGAGTCAAACTCACAACTCACAAATAACTTATTAGCGAGAACACCTTTCTAATCATGTCAGAAGTCAAGGCTGGACATGTTACCTGTTGAGCAGATTCTTTGTAGATATAATCAATCCGCAAGAAGGTAAGTCTTCGTGCTCTGTAAAAGAAGAAAAACTTTACACACTTTGTAAAAACGTTTAAAGACACCCTCATTCGTTCCAACTAAATTGTCAATTTTGACGTGTAGCGTAACGGTTATCGCTGGAAATGAACTTTACAAGCTGAGTTCAAACCCTTAACGAAGCTGCTGGTGTTTCATTTCGTGCTCATACTCTCGATAAAGGTATGAATCTTTCTCTTCTCTCTCTTAAACAGAACGGTAGATTTAGCTCTCTGGGTAAGGCGACCAGTCTGGGAGAAAGAAAAACTTGCAACTGAAACTGCAGTATTCTCACTGACTGTATGGCTGTGACCCTCCAATTCTCCAAGAATCCTCATCCCTGTACTCTTTAAGGAGTCTGGATACTTATACTCCTAAAGGAATCTGCAGGACGCAGTTGCAATGCAGTCCTATTGGGAAAATAACCCCTCAGTATGTGGCGCTCAGTGAGAATTGAAATCATTAACAACGATTTGCTCCCCTATCTCGATGATGCCCCCTTGTTTATTAAGAGGGAGTCTCCGTGGTGTGATGGCTAATGTGCTGGACTGTGACATCGTAGTGAGTTCGAACTCCAGTCGCACTATCACGTTTACTATTTGGACTAATACCCTTGGGAAAGGCATGAAACCTGTGGAGGAATGGGTATTTCTCTAGGATGTAAATTAGAGTGCCAGTTCCACAATATACAACACAATGTGTACAAACAAGCATAGACGAAAGCAAATTGACAAAAACAAGAATGCTAAAAAAACAATTTTACTTTATCATAACTGGATAAATAACAAATAAAAAAGTAGTCATCATCATCATCATGTCGTGCTGCCAGCATGGATATCCCTGACCCTCTCTCACCACTTCTCCCTTTCATTCATCGCTTCTGGCAGGTCTTCAGGGCTACATCCCGTATCCTCACTTAGCTGCTGTATGTATGTTCAAGCTGGTCGTCCTGCTTTTGCTTGGCCATATGCGGGGTCCATAGGAGTACATCACTGATGAGTTCGTCCTTGCTTCTCCAGCAGTGTCCTGCGTGTCTGGTTCGTCTAACTTGGATAGTTTTAGTGATGGGGGGCAGGTGGCCGTATAGTTGGTGCCTTGTGGGGTGTTGCTTGTTCAATATTGCTCGCAACATTCTTGTGTAATTGCCGTCTAGCATCTTCTTCAGCCGTTTTTTTTTTTTTTTTTTTTTTTTAGTCGCTAACCAAACTAAAAAAAGTAGTAATGTTCATAAATTTGTGCTATGAATAGAAGTGTGTGTTTGTATGTCAAAGCAAGAATATTTTTAGTCAAGAATAAAAGAGAGAGGTCAACTCGTTCTTACATACATGTGTATGTGTGTAGGCATGTGTGAGTTCTGGTATGTTTAAGTCACTTAATCTATTGGTCATTTAAGTCCACAGTTGGCGTGTAAATGTATTTGACTGCATCTGACTTTTTCTTCCACGTGCGTCGTCTGTCGCCACCTGTGTGTCACCTCCTCTCTTAAACTAAAAAATTCTGGGTTCTTATACTCTTTGAGTGGATCGAAATAAGATATTTTAAGTTTACGCGAGTAGATTTTATTTCGAATCAACTCAAGTTCAAATGTAAGGCCGTATGAATAACCACAACTTGTAATCTGATTTAACCAATCAGAATCGTAGAAATTACTGATTTTTTGAGGCGTCTATTTTTTGGTTCTATGAAAAATCTTTGATCCGTTTTTTCGTAAATGTTCTAATCTCTATATGTTTGCTGATTGGCTTAAAAATATTCTAAGTAAACAAGGTTTGGATCCTTTTTTTCTAGAATATTCTAATTTACGTTTTCTTAGCTAATTTAACTAAAAAATAAATAAGTGTGGATCCTATAAACCTATGGGTTAAATAGCACTACTGCTGTTCTTCTACAACGATTGCTTTAGTTGATATGCCATTACAAAGAGAAACCTACCCCTTATTCCTTTAGCTTTGTTTAGTTTAACACGAGGTTAGAATGATAGAGCACCCAGTGAAAATAGAACTCATTCAAAATTGTCTGTTACCCTAACTTGATAATCATTACAATATGTAAGACAAGTTCCAGAAAATGAAATAAAAAATATATGCTAATTAGATTTGATAAGAGGTTAGAAATATGTGGCACCCAGCAAGAATCAACTCGCTAGTGATTGTCTGTTAACCTTGCTGGCTCACCGTCGCACCCCACAAAGTGCTCTCTAAGTGACTGTAAGATTGACAAATTACTCTGCTTTTCAATACTGTCAACATTGCATCTGCTCAAACACATCTACCGTCTTCATGTTTTTTTTTAGGATCCGAGAGTATCTAGGATTTTTATAAGATCACCATGAGAATTCATTTTTTTAGGAATCCTTTTTGAGATGAGGCTTCTTAATCTGAGAATTAATTTTTATTCATTGCGGACTTTTTGTCCTCATCTTGGTAGTTTTTTTTTTTTTTTTTTTTTTGTTTCTTCTCCGTATGTTTCGGCCACATTTCACCTCTGGCCTTCTTCTGGGGATTAACCGTGACCTTGGATAGGAATGCTGAGTCTTGTATCCGTATCCCCAGTAATTACTGCCTTCCATAGTTGTTGTCTATCGCACCACGTTTTTGACCAAGTAAACCGAAGGGACCCGTGGCGCAGCGGATAGAGGCGTTGAGTCTCTACGGTTCCAGGTGAGCATTGTCAGAAGATAGTGGTTTCAATTCCTACCCAAGCCGGCCAGAAACGTAGTGAGAAGAAACAACAAAAAAAAACCTACCAAGATGAGAACAAAAAGTCCGCAATAAATAAAAATTAATTCTCAGAATTCATTTTTCTCTTTCAGATCAAATTTGTGGGACCGAGCATCTCCGTTGAAGCATGGCTGAATGTGTCACTGATAATGCCGACACGTCAGTGGAGATGCACTTCCTGACCCCACTCATCAACCCTTTGAACTTGACTGTTTTGTTCGTTCAAAAAAAAGGGGAATAAATATTGTGAATTTTTGATGACTTGTTTCATTTTAGGAGGACACGCACGTGCGAACACATACATACACAACAGTACAAAGTTGAAAATGTGAATTAGAGTTTTTCTTAATTATTGTTGTTGTTGTTGTTGTTGTTCTTCTTCTTCTTCTTCTTCTTCTTCTATCAAAATGTCACTGTTAGAACAGTTTGATCAGCTTCCCAAAATCGATCTCAAAAATAGTCGCCCACAAAGAGGCGTATATAAACATTTAACTCCATAAATACACTCATCGACGAGCCATACTTATCAACAGAGACGTCACAAGTGTGCGTGGGGAAAGTGGAAAGTTATTTGAAAATGTCCCCAGGCTCCTAATCAAGGAGGACCCTAAAAGTTTTATCTACTTCACTACTCCAACTGCATTTCTATCGATATAAAACACAAAAATAAATCTCATTAAATTTTGGAGGAACTAAATACTACGGAGACGCAAAATCTCTCACTAAGCCCCTCTTTTGTCAAATAATTTAGTATTTTCTTGTGAACCTAGCTTGATAGCCGTCTCTCTACAGGAGGTACCCTTGTAATCCTTTTTTATATGCTGTTTGAATTCAGTTTTCTTTTTCTTAGACTGGTTGCCTAAGCAAAGCTATAGAATCCAGTTTTCCTACTATTTGCTCATATCTTGAGAACAGATGTATGCATGTCTTTCCCATCGGCATTAGAGCGAAGTGAAACGCAAAAAGCCTCCGACAGGATTTGAACTTCGGAGATCACTGATTCTATTCTCAGCAGGGAAAAAATCATGGAATTCATTGACAAAAAAATGGATCTAATTTTTACTTGCCCCTCCTTGAGCTTTTATGGCAGCAGTAATTCTTTCGGGCATGGATTTCACTAATTTAAAGCAATATTTTTTTTAAAAATAAATTGCTTTTAAATAAAGAATGTTTTGTGTCTTATATGTTATTAGTTAATTTACTGCTAAATAAAAAAAAGTGTGCTAATTCTATAAATTTTGATTCAGGTAGTACACATGCACATTCATGTACATACACATAAAATATGCACACACACACACACACACACACACACGTGCGCCCAAACCTTAGGAGCTGTAGATTACACCGAGTGCATCTTTGCAGAGGGTAAGACCTTCCACCTCAAGGAGTGTCTTGGAAATGACATCAAACCATTTGATGGTGAGACTCTAGTCCTGGAGATTTGGGGAATGTAGAGTACCCTTTCATTACCATTACTTCCAAGTCCACTCTGACCCGGAATAGTAGTAATTGTTAGGGTCCCGTTTATGGGTCAGATAGAATTATTAGTTTTAAATAACATTACTTGAAACTATTCAAATACCTACAGACAATAACTAGCCATATTGAAATAATTTAATTGTAAGTAAATAAATGATTAACATTAAAATAGAATCATTAGTGTTGGATAACAATACTCGAAATTATTGAACTGTGTGTAAACAAATATTTCTGACTCGTTTAAAAAATGTTACTTATAGACTTTTCACTTTCAAATTATATGATATATATTTATCAACAGGATTTGGCATTTAATAACCCACAAGGGCTGATGTGCTATAAAACACTACTAATATACACATATATACATGCACACACACAAACACACTTTATATTTATCATTGTTTTAATCCAAATTATTTTTCGCTTATCGCGTCTATCGCGTCATTTCTAACAAGAATAAAATCGAAAGTCTAAAATTTCATTAATAAATTGATTAACTTAGACATAATAGCCATCAATAATTGACATTATATCAAAATTTTATTCGATTCTTATTTTCCCGTGGGTCATTTCTAGCTGACCTGACATAAAAAAAAGAATGTTTTTAAAGCAAATCATCTTTAATATAAGTGTTTTATGACTGGTCATTCAAACTTTCGATACTCAGTCGGCTGGGGCTGTAGAATGCACTGACTGCACCCCTGCAGAGGGGTAAGACCCCCTCCAACAAGTATTCTGGATATGACACTAAACAATCTGATGGTGAGGTTCCAGTAATGTTGGAGCTTTGGGGAATGCGGAATACCCCTTCATTGCCATTACTTCCAGGTCCACTCTAGCCCGGAGTGGTAGCACATGAGAAAGATCCTACCTATGGATCAAATAGAACTAAATTGTGTACTTATGCTAAACTAAATTGTTTAAATTAGAACTGTTTGACTAAACTGAATAGCTTGAAATAGAAATGTTTTTGACAATTAAACTGTGTACTTACCTTTAAACTGCGTGATTACGCTAAACTGAATTGTTTGAAATGGAACTGTTTTTGACATTGTAACTGTACTTACACTAAATTGAATTGTTTAGTATAGAACTGTTTTGACATTTAACTGTGTGTAAACAAAATCTGTACTTATACTAAACTGAATTAGCTGAATTACAACTATTTGAATAAACTGAATAGCTTGAAATAGAAATGTTTTTGATAATTAAACTGTGTACTAATGCTAAACTGAATTGTTAGAAATAGAACTGACTATTAGTTTAGAATTGGATTTGGCGTTAAATAACCTACAAAGGTGGATATGCCATAAAATCCAACCAACCAACCAAACAACCAATCAAACTTTTACACCAAACAGCTATTGTTGCATTACACATAATAGCTCAAGATCTCTAAAAAGTTACCTTCCCCTAGCGGCTCTTTTTTAGCAGAAGGACTCATCCTTAAATCTCCACCGGTTCAGGGACTTCCAGTTTCGTCCCTTTCCTCCCAGGTATGAACGAGACAACATATAGATTTCACTTTCTCCGAGTTAACTATAACATATGGACCAAAACTGAAAGAACCTTTATTTTAGTTATACATTAACATCACTACAATCTTATCTCATAATTTACGACTACGCCTTCCTTTTATGGTCATTTAGACAAGTACCTCTTTCTCTAACACCACGCGGTCACAATTTCCGGTGAAAATGTTTGTTCCTTTAAATATAGTGTGTGTCTCATGTCAGTAGTACTTCTCTTTTAATTTCGTTCTTTGTTACTGTAAAAAAACGTAAATTCAGTTACTATTACTTTATTTCCTCATTAGTTACGTCTCTGTATTTAGAGCATTAAGACGATACTGTGTTAGATTATTCATGTTAGCGTTAGTATTGGCCTTCTCCATCTTTTTTGAGTAACTTCGTTAACTCCCACAATGGGTCAATTTATTTGCTGTATTGTTTTCTCTCAAACTTATTTGAGCAACATATTTCTTCGTTTCAGTTTTCACAGTTTTCTACGGCTAATAAAACCTGTTGATACCAGTAATCCGTTTTCAGAGACTTTACTGTGGGGAAGTATTTAACTAAGTGCCATAAAGACAATGTCGACTTTTCGGGGAAACTTGGAGTGACTGTATGGGACGTGACAGCGATACTTTCATTAAGGAACTTGTCAAGTCAACAATAAGATGGCCGCTTTACAAGTAGAAGGCGTTTTAAAAAGTTGTTAACATTTCTTGAACTTCCTTGGAGGAACAGTTAGAGACATATATAGTAGCAATAGTTGGCGGCCGTAGTCGAGGGCGACCAGAAGGCTCCCTTTTTAATAGCTACTACACCGAGGTGTAGGGGAGGGCGCAACTCCTTTCCCTGGATTGATTCATTTTAACCTTGATACATACCTTTTATTGCTAAGTGTTAAGCAAGGAGGTATCAAGTGCCATTTTTAAAGTCTTTGGTATGACGCAACCGGGGATTGAACCCAGGTCTCCCAGACTCTACCCACAAGGACAATGAGCCGATTAAAAGTTGGCGACCTTAGTCGAGGGTGACTCGAAAGCTCCCTTTTCAATAGCTACAACACAGAGATGTAAAGGAGGGCGCTCCTCCATTCCCTGAATTGCTCCACTTTACCCTTGATCCTCACCTTATCACGCTGAGTGTTAAGCAAAGTGGCATCAAGTACCATTTTTTGAGTCTTTGGTATGACTCAACCTGGGATTGAATCCCGGTCTCCCGAACCATTGGCGAACACTCGACTCATTTGGCCAATGGCCCGGTTATTATTGTAATCTTCTTCTGGTGGTCACCGTAATATCAGTTCTGCTTTTCTAATAAAGATACTTCCATTGAAATATAAAAAGTTTTTAATCACCTGAGGGAGATTCAAAGATTGTGTTAACAGGGATGGTGAACACGTGGAGACGGTGTGAAATTATATCATAAAGGTGCTCCCATAAGAGTATTTACATATCTTTTAAATCCTCCTGTATATAATTCCCAAACTAATCCGAAACGAGCAGGTAACACAAGGTCAATTTCTTGCTGCTTTGAATTCAGAGTTTTCATTTTAGACTGTTTGCCTAACCATGGCTAGAGAACACTGTCTGTCTTATAAATCCACAGCTCTAATTGGGGAGAAGACATGGATTCATGCCTTTCCCAAGAGCATCAGTGTGAAGTGGTAGGGTGTGTGACAAATAGCGTAATTTGCTGACTGTCTCTGACGGCAGTGTTTACTCGGACGAGGCTATCTGACGTGGGTGCCGGGGAAACCCAGTTATCATGTCACGCGGCCTACCCTCCTCGAGCCTTAAAACGTCGCCTCCAGGCTCTAACCCTCCTTGGAGGGGCTAGATTTATCGCCTGGCGCCTGAGGTGCCCTTTTTTAGGGGAATGCTGACGGGACCTGATGCATTTTTGGAGCCCCCCGGGCGTGTCTAGGCTACTGCTCTGCGCCCGGACCCACATTAAAAAAGGCCTTGTGCTATACTCGCCCGTTTAGTGGGGCACGTGACAAATAGTGTAATATGTTGACTAAGTCATTCACCATTTGCAGTGGGTTACCTTCTTCACGCCACTGGCAAGTATTGTATTTTGTTATTGTTTTAAAGATTTCATGTAATGTCCAACCTCCGTTTTGGTTATTTCTCATTCAGTAACCTTTTATTAGGTTACAACACTAAATATGTTATTAAATAAAGAAAATTTGTACAAATCGAAAAATATAAATTTTAAAGCAAGGAACTGGGAGCTCCTTTTTTTCTTTTCTTTTCTTTTCTTTTATTTATTTATTTTTTTTTTTTTTTTTTTTTTTTGAACATTTTTATTTAAGCTATAAAAAATGATAGACGAAAAAAAGTATGGTGGAAAACAACAGTAACAATCATTTAAGCAATTTTTGGTTTTGTCTCTTGTATTCCGGTTGAATGTTCAAGTAAAATTCTTTTCACATTTAAACTGCGCACTTATGTTAAACTGAATTGCTCGAAAAAGAACTGTTTTGACATCTAAACTGTGTACTTATAATTAGCTGAATTAGAACTGTTTTGTTTTAAAATAGGAAGTTTAAAAAGTATTTGAGGGACAATGAAAGATTTGTAAATTATTACCAGATAAAATATTAAAAGGCAATAAAAAGTATTATTTCATTACTTTAATAATAAATTGAAAATAGTTATTTCATTGAGTTTTCTTAATTGTACCATGTTAACGTGCTGATTTCGTTTTTTCAAGATTCCATACAAAAATGAACTATTATTGATATGATTTTCTATACATAAAAAGGTGCTTTGTTTTGTTTTTATTTTATCTTATTTTATTTTTTATTTACTTATTTATTTTATTTTATTTCTATTTATTCATTTATTTATTTTGCATTCTGTACTAATAATTTTCATCGGGAAACTAAAGCACGCCTTTGTATTATAAAGTGACGTAGAAAATTTCTGACATGAATTTTGACCCACTATTTGGATTTAAGTAAAGGAGTAGAGTGTTCGCTAATGGTCTGGGAGACCGGGGTTCAATCCCAGGTCGAGTCATGTCAAAGACTCAAAAAATAGTACTTGATGCCACTTTGCTTAACACTCAGCGTGATAAGGTGAGGATCAAGGGTAAAGTTGAGCAATCCTGGGAATGGAGAAGTGCCCTCCCCTACACCTCAGTGTAGTAGCTATTGAAAAGGGAGCCTTCGGGTCACCCTCTACTAAGGTCGCCAACTTACTTGAATTTAAATACCATAGTAAGTGATATGGTTATCAATGTGTAAGTTATGTTTTTACATTAATCGGTTAATGTTTCCAGTTGCTAATTTCCTTCAATAAAAAACAAATATTTCAAAATTTTATATCTTTTTATTTTACGTAACCTTGAGTTGGGTAAAGTCGTCAACTTTGGTGTATTTAAATCTTTGAAATGAATTAAAAATTAATTTGATATGTAATGTTATTTTGCCCTTAATAATAATGATTATTATGTTACTATCTTTCAGATAAAACTAAAATTTAACCTTGAATAATAACATTAATTATTTTTAATTCGTTTTAACGGGGAAAAAAGCGAAATATTGTTAGTATCCACATATAACCGTGTGCAAGCAAACGAGTATTATTAAATAAAATTATTAATGCTATGAATTCTTGAAACGATTAAACTGCATGCAAATTATTTGTATTAAGAATAATTACTTGAAGCTAAAATTATCTAAAAAGGGATTACTACAACTTACTTGAAACCATATAATTGTGTGAAAACGAATGATGATTATTTAATAAAAATATTTACTTCAAACCATATGTAAAAATTATAACTATCATATAGGAATACTTAATTTCATATCACTGACACCTGTCACAAAATAAATTGAATTTGTATTTTAATGCCGGAAAACGAAACAATTGGCTCGGGCTAATTTCCCTGGTAATCTAAATTTTGTGAATTGTCTGCGCATGGAAGAACAGATAAAAACAAAACACTTTACTAGCAATTTAGCGAAAGACAAATGAGTGATGTTGAGTATTCTTTTCAGATAAGAATTGAATCATCATCATCATCATCATCATCATGTCGCGGCATCAGCACGGATATCCCTGACCCTCTCCCACCACCCTTCTCTATCGTCCATCGCTTCCGGTAGGTCTTCCGGGCTACATCCTGTATCGGCACAGAGTTGCTGTAGGTAGGTTCTAGCTGGTCGTCCTGCCTTTGCTCGTCCATGTGAAGGGATCCACAGGAGTATGTCACTTATGAGTTCATCCCCACTTCTCCAGCAGCGTCCCGCATGTCTGGTTCGTCTAACTTGGATAGTTTTCGTGATGGGTGGTAAGTGGCCGTACAGCTGCTGCTTTGTGGGGTTCTGCCTCCAGGACTTGTTCAATATTGCTCGCAGCGTTCTTGTGTAGTTGCCGTCAAGCTTTTTCTCCATACGTTTAGTTAGCGTCAATGTAGTGCATCCATACAGCAGTATCGACCCGACCGCTGCTTAGAAAAAATGCGTTTTCTTTTATCGGTCAGGTCTGACTTCCATATGACCGATAGTCTATTGTAGCTGTCCATGCCTTTGCAAGTCGCATGTCTCGGTTGATGAGACACTGCTCCCTAGGTAGGTGAACTTGTCTACAAGTTTCAGAGAAATGTTTAGTGTGGAGATGTCACCTATTTGATTAAAGCACATATATTCAGTCTTGTGTGCATTGACATGGAGGTCTATGCCTGCAGTAGCTCGTTCCAGACTAAGTAGCAGGGTTTCGGCTTGGGCAGGTGTATTTGCCAGAAGCGCTGTGTCAGTCTGCGTGAACAATAATATGAAAGAAAGACCGAATAAAACAAATGGGGTGGAAATAATATATGTGTATCAGCGTGAATGTAACATTATTGGAATTCGTAAAGGACACACGTGCGATAGGGCCAAATTAGCAATCCACAGTCCTTCTAAAGGTCACGTGAGACTGGCTGTAAATCAAGGGGTCACAAAGGAATCGTTCTCTTTTTGCCTCTACTCAAACTTGCATTTCTAGCTAAGATCGCATCGAACGAGCCCCAAACGGTGACGATTCGGGTTGCAAGTCCACCACCTAGCAGCTGAGTGCAAATAAACACAACCACTACTACGAACCTTGAAACAGAGCTCTAACAAGTTACCAGAAACAACGGTATTTGTCGGTCATCCCACCAACCGGACGAGTGTGACACAAGGTGGGTCCGGATGCAGGGCCGTAGCCCAGACGCGCCCGGCATTTCCAAAGATGCCTCGGGCCCTGTCGGCATTCCCCTAAAAAAGGACGCCTCAGGCGCCAGGCGATAAACCTAACTCCTCCGAGAAGGGTTAAAGCTTGGGGGATAGCCCCCTAAAGCTCCAGGTATGTCCAAAGACGAGACACACCCAACTAGATCTGTTCCGTTGATACCACGGCCGGCCGAAGTGTGACCCATCTACTGGATCCAGTTGATTAAAATCCGAAACAACAGAACAGCTAAGTTCCCGCCGGCATATTTATCTCCAAGTAAGTGGGACGATTCCTTGTGAGGCCTAGTTTTATAGCCAGAAAGGCTGTGATTGGCCACTTTGGTCCTTCGCACGTGTGTCCTCGACGGAATTCCAATAACATATTGTTTACAGAACTCATAAAGCATTTGTAAAGGAAAAAAGGAGGGAGAGGATAATTTAAATACTTATCTGTGAAGAAAGGCAATATTTTCTCTACTGAAAGTTTATATGCGGCATGTTTCCCTTTTGTTCGGGATAAGTTTTTCGGTTAGCAAAAAAGTCTAATTTCCAGTCGCCGGAGAAATATCTTCAGTGACTGAAATGTTTCATCAGCAAGCGAAGGCTGTAATCATCATCATCATGTCGTGCCGCTAGCACGGATACCCCTGACCCTCTCTTGCCACTTCTCCCTATTGTTCATCGCCTCCGGCAGGTCTTCAGGGCAACATCCCGTATCCTCACATAGCTGCTGTATGTATGTTCGAGCTGGTCGTCCTGCTTTTGCACCGCCATATGTGGGGGTCCATAGGAGTACATTACTTATGAGCTCGTCCCTGCTTCTCTCGTAGTGTCCTGCATGTCTGGCTCGTCTAACTTGGATAGTTTTCGTGATGGGAGGCAGGTGGCCGTATAGTTGGTGCCTTGTGGGGTGTTGCCGCCAGGACTTGTTCTAGATTGCTCGCAGCATTCTTGTGTAATTGCCGTCTAGCTCCTTCTCCAGTCTTTTAGTTAGCGTCCAAGTAGTGCATCCATATAGCAGTATCGATACGACCGCTGCCTGGAAGAAACTGCGTTTCATTTTATCGGTCAGGTCAGATCTCCACATGATCGAAAGCCTACCGATAGCTGTCCATGCCTTCGTTAGCTGCGTGTCGATGTTTTTTTTCAAAGAGTGATGTAACAACGACTAATTAATTCAGTGTCCAAATACCAACTGATTATTCGTTTGATTCTAGGCACCAAACCATCGGTTGGTCCCGTGATTATTAAAATTCAAAAAAGGGTTCTTTTTTTTTTAACTTCACAGGTCATTTCAGCCCTTTGCTCAAAGACTTGTTAATTCGAATAACTCAGTATCCTGTCTGTTTCAGCGACTACAGTTTATGGAAAGAGAAAGCTACGAGCGTTCCCGCTGATCTGATGCTTTCACTACCGTTCGTCCACATACTCACATATCTGGGAAACAATTATAGGTAACGTACCAAATATACAAAGAGATATCATTAGGTATTATTTATTACCAAACTTTACAGCATAGAAACTCTGTAACCAAAAATATGAATATAAATCAGTGCAAGTACTTGTGGAAAGTACTTTTAAACCGGGACATTGGCCCAGCGGTTAGAGTGTTCGCCAATGGCCCGGGAGACCTGGGTTCAATCCCAGGTCGAGTCATACCAAAGACTTTAAAAATGGTACTTGATACCACCTTGCTTAACACTCAGCATTATAAGGTACGGTTCAAGGGTAAAGTGGAGCAATCCTGGGAATGGAGTAGCGCCCTCCCCTACACCTTGGTGTAGTAGCTATCGAAAAGGGAGCCTTCTGGTCACCCTCGACTATGGTCGCTAACTTTACTTACTTACTTGTGGAATGTATTTGGACGGAAAGTAGTGTTATAGTAAATTCATCCAATTAACCCATCACACACCTAACTACTAAAACTCACAAAGCACAGACCCACAGACATCGACACGGTAGAAGAAAATAACAGCTACCGGATGTTGACCCAACAACGGTCAGTGTCAAACTGAGAAAATCATGGCTTCTGCGCTTAGTCTATCCAAAATCCCCAGAAAATTCTCAGTTATAAAAAAAAGTCTATTTTTCAACCAATCATATTTTTTCCACAAGTAGCATTTTCTGGAGCCGGTGTTTGAAATCGGAAACTCATAAATAGTCCAAACAGAGGTAACCCTGCATTTGAATCGTCGGCTATCACGAGAGCGTCATCATAACATGGTCCGACCAGATCAAAGCAACCGCTCGTCGACGAATTGACCCCCCCTCCCGCTAGCCGGCCAGATATTTCATCCGCTTGTTTATTTTATTTCTTCAATAAACTAAATCTCCTCGACAGTCTTATTTTTCTTGCAACCACACGCTTGTATATAACAGTAGAAAAAGAACCATTAGTTAATACACAATTAATAGACTGCAATTTATCCGACATCCCACCGTGTAAGAATATAGCACAAGACCATTTTATGGTAGGGGCCGGGCACGAATCGGGACATGCACAGCAAGTGCAAAAATTCTTGACCCCGTTAGCATTTATGGGTTGCCTTAGGCAGTAAACTTAGCCCTGCAAACAGGCAAAGAACTGAGAGGACGGCCTCCTGAGGACAAGGTGTCATTGTAAGCAAATAACCGACTGCTACGAATGCCAGACGGCTGGCCGATTGAACACTGTCGGTAGAGTTTTGTAATGAATAATATCTAATAATATCTGTTTTGATAGTGTAATGTTCTACTAGAAATAACAAAATCCTGGTATCTTTTCTGGTTTCTCTGGTTTGGTTGTTTAATGGCATATCAACCTTCTTGGGTTATTTAATCCCAAATCCATCCTCCTAGAAGAACGGCTGTGGTACTATTTAATATATAGCTAGGAGGATAAGCGAATTCATACCCTTCCCAAGAGTATTTGTCCGAAAGTGGACGCAATAGGAGTCCGAACACGCTTACTACGATTCCGCAGTCCAGCACTTTTAACCATTACGCCACGGGGACACCCTTCCTCTGGTGTCTTTTGTTGAAAAGAAAATTGGACGACTCATGATCCTTTTGGGTTGATAATATTTTCTGGATTAGGATTAGCATGTTATCGCGAGAATTAGGATTATACTGTAATATCAAGGACGTCGATTATCAAAAATATGCTGTTAAAACCCTACAAACTCATCCTTCAGTTGTAAATTGAACTGGTAAATATTTAAGAGAATTTTAATTGTATTTCTTAAATGTCGGTGGGATCTTGAATAAACTGACTGTACACTCTGCAGAGAAGTGAGGCCCAGCCACTCAAAAAGGGGTGTCCTGGGTATGACGCTAAAATATATATGCTGATGAGGCTCCAGCTCTGGGGAGTACCTTTTCATTGCCATTACTCCCAGGTTCACTCTGACTCGAAGTGGTAATACCTATTAGGGCCCCATCTATGTGTCAAATAGATCTGTTTAAAATTTATTTGTATTTAACTGAAACACTTGATGTCATATAACCGTGTGCAAAATGTAAAGAAACTATGCGAAAATATAAGTATAAACGTACAATGTATCCAATTCCCTAACCTCTTGGCATAAAATAACCCTAGTCAAGCTGACATGGCATTAAAATCAATCATTTTAATAATAATAAATCGATATAGGGCCCGATCGATGCTAAAAATGAGGAAAATCGTAAGAAGAGAATAGAAAGGTAGCGATACAAATTCAGCTATTATACAGGATAGAAGATGTGTGTAATATCTGGCAAAAATAATTTTTTTCTGAAGAAAATTCATAGCTTCCCTATGTGGACCATTGTATGTTGCTTACCAATTTCGCAATGTCAGTCATTTTTCAGCAGATCGAACGATCTGCTGAAAAATGACTGACATTGCGAAATTGGTCCATCTGATCGTTACCATTCCATCTGATCGTTCCATCTGATCGTTACCATTCAATAATTGCTATCACAAAAATTAAGACACGATCAAAGAGAATCATATCTAAAGGTCTAATAATTCAGAATTTTTTTTTTTTTAATTGGAGCGCAAATACCAAATACTTTTTCAAATAAGTATCGTAGATGTTGTGATGCAGACTATCCTGAGCCAGATCGGTATATATAATAAGTAGGTTGGCCGACCGTAGTCGAGGACGACTCGAAGGCTCCCTTTTCAATAGCTACTACACTGAGGTGTAAGAGAGGGCGCTACTTCTTTCCTTGAATTGCTCCACTTTACCCTTGATACTCATCTAAAAATGCTGAGTGTTAAGCCAAAAGGTATCAAGTACCATTTTTTGAGTCTTTGGAATGACTCGATCTGGGATTGAAACACGGTCTCCCGAACTCTCATACATACGCACGCACATATATATATAACTTCTGAGTAATGAGTTCGGTTATAACTGGTCCGATTTCGTGGCTCTGTACTAAATGCAAGCTAGCATTTCAAGATATTTTCATATAATTGGTAAATAAATTTGGTTAAGTGATATGTCGTGCGAAGAGTTATATATATAACTTATCGTATTTATATTAGCTTTTTACATATTAACTCATATATATATATATATATATATATATATATATATATATATATATATATATATATATATATATATATATATATATATATTATTTTTAACAATAAACATGCCCACAGTTTCCCTAAACCTATATGTCTTCCTTGCGAGTAGTAAGTTTTTAACTATCAATTACTTATTTAAATAAGTATGTATTAACTTATATATTTAAGTTAATATATATATAAATTTAAATATATATATATATATATATATTTAAATATATATACATATTAACTTATATATGTGTATATGTATATACATATGTATGTAAACTAATATGTATATATATATATATATATATATTATATATATATATATATTATATATATATATATATATATATATATTACTACTTTAGGTTAATCCCAAACTTTAGCTCTGCCAGAGTTTAAAAAAGAACAACAAATGATCCAACTTGTAAATAAACAAATACATAAATTGATATTTTGGAAAAAACTTCCATAAAAAAGAAAAGACTAAAAACATATGTATAGTCTGAAAAAAAAATCAAAGAATATCGTAATGTCTAGCCAAAAGAAAAAAACTTTGACAAAGGACTAAGTTTAACGAAGAAAGTGCTTGATACGGAGAAGAGCAACTATAAATATAAATACCTTAGGTAGATTTCTTCTGACCCTTCAGGTATTAATATATATATATATATATATATATATATTATATATATATATATTATATATATATATATATATGAAAATGTTCAAATATGAAAAATCTGACGTTCTTCCAAGGATTATTTTGTTTATAGTTTGAATTTTAAAATAGCTTTAATTAGAGCATGCATTGTGAGTTCTAAAAGAGGACCATTTTTTCCGGTCACTTCCAAGATATACAGATATTGATGAAAACTAAATACCCCGTCCACATTAAGGTTTTTTGGGTTGGTCAATAGCGATAGTGACATTATGCTTCCATACATCTTCCCACATAGCCTCAACCTATTTCAAACAATTCAATTTAGCATAAGTATACAGTTTAGTAATCAAAATATATTTATTTCAAGCTATTCAGTTTCGTAAAAAAGTTCCATTTCAAACAATTCAGTTTAGTATAAGTATAGATTTTGTTTACACACAGTTAGATGCTACAACAGTTCTATTTCGAACAATTAAGTTTAGCGTAAGCACAGTTTCAATGTCAAAAACAGTTCCATTTCAAACAATTCAGTTTAGTATAAGTATAGATTTTGTTTACACAGTTAGATGCTACAACAGCTCTATTTCGAACAATTAAGTTTAGCGTAAGCACAGTTTCAATGTCAAAAACAGTTCCATTTTAAACAATTCAGTTTAGTATAAGTACACAATTTAGTTCTATTTGACCCATAGATAGGACCTGATCAGGTGCTACCACTTTGGGCCAGAGTAGACCAGAGAGCGATGGCAATGAAGGGCTAGTCCGCATTCCACAAAGCTCCAGCCTTACAGGAACACCATCAGATTGTTTAGTGTCATATCCAAGACACTTTTGGGGGGAGGGGTCTTACCCCATTGCAGAGATGCAATCGGTGTATTCTACAGTCCCAGCCGACTGGGCCAAAGAACACTCCTTGGGAGGATCTTACCCCTCTGCAGAGAAGCAGTAGGTGTATTCTACAGCCCCAGCCCACTGGGCTAAAGAACACTCCTTGGGAGGATCTTACCCCTCTGCAGAGAAGCAGTAGGTGTATTCTACAGCCCCAGCCCACTGGGCTAAAGAACACTCCTTGGGAGGATCTTACCCCTCTGCAGAGAAGCAGTAGGTGTATTCGACAGCCCCAGCCCACTGGGCAAAGAAATATATAAAAACAGAAATATATGATATGATGAAATACATGAATAAGGAAAATTTCTTCTAACAACTTTTATATAACATTATAAAATAAAATTACACAAAATTCACAAACGTGAATGTCTTCCAAAAATTCCGAACAATGATTTTTCCAATAATAATTTATTACACAGATATTGAAAAAAGGAGCCTTCGGGTCAACCTCGACTACTACATAGATATATCATTTTACCCAACAATTCCACCGCAAATAACACCAACTTAAATAGCCTTGTAATTAAAACAGTTATTAACCCTTCAAAGACAATTAAGAATTTGATTAATTATAAAAATAACAATACGAGGATCATTAAATAAGTTTCCAGACTTTTTTCATGTGGGCACTTTTATTGATAGTACACACATGAAGCTCTTTGAAGTAATCTCTTCCGGTTGCAATGCACTTGTTGAACCGTTCCAACAACTTCTGGAAGGCCCCATACAAGTCCTCTTGTGTGAGCGTGTCAATGACCTTTGTCACAGCCTCTTTCATCTCCTCAGTTGTCTCATAACGACAGCCTCTGAGCTTATGGAATAACCAAAAGTCACAGGGAGCAAGGTCTCGACTATAGGGAGGGTGAGGAACTGTGTTGATGTCCATCTTGATCAAATAGTCTGTGACAATGATGGAGTTGTGGGCTGGTGCATTGTTCTGGTGGAAATGCCACTGACGCGATTTGAAGAGTGCTGGCCTCTTCCGACGGAATCTCTTCCTGAACTCCTTTAAAACCTCAACATAGTAACCCTAACCCTAACTGTTTGGCCAATCAACTCTGGTGTATTGACTTCCTTACTCTTCCCACACCTATCATCATCCCTCACAAACTCCCTGCCTTCTTTGAATCTCTTATGCCACCACTCAAAAACTGATGCTCGATTCATGCAAGATGCTCTAAAAGCAGTCTGAAGTATTCCATACGTTTGTCTGGCATTTTTTTCAAGTTTAAAACAGAATTTTATTGCATATCGTTCTTCTAAAGTGTCCTCACGTCCAGATTGCATTTTTGAAATTCACCAGCTGTGACAATCAGGCTTTAGTAGGGTGTATTCCAATTGCTGCTGTAGTTGTTTATTTGAACCCGAAATCCTAAAAATTGGTCAGTCATCTCATAAGATGTATAGCAATAACATACTGAATTTTCAAGAATCTACGACAATTTTAAATACCTGTACAAAAAAAGTCTGGAAACCTATTGAATGCACCACGTAAATTCATAGTTTACACTATCCAATGTCTAGATAGTAATAAAAATATGTGAGTGAAACATTCCGTAATCTTCAAAAACGAACTAATGAACAATAAAGGAATTTGAAAAAAGGAAATATAAATAATGGTTTGGTCAGACATAATTTAAAAACTAATCAAAACATTAATTTTAAAGATTCTAAAATGCTAGTTAATAATAATAATAATAATAATAATAATAATAATAATAATAATAAACACTGAAAAATTGTTGAATCTAGCATCATTTCAAACCACCACTTTACAAATTAGAAACAATTCAAACTCCCTGATGAAGGTTTAATGTTTTCAAATTTAAAATACGAAACGTTTATCATTGGCAAAAATTCAAACTATGAATAAAATCATCTTTTGAAGAGTTTCTATTTTTCATATTTTTACATTTTCATACTGTCGTATTTCCTTCCCATTTCCCAAATATATATATATATATATATGTGTGTGTGTGTGTGTGTGTGTGTGTGTGTGTGTGTGTGTGTGTGTGTGTGTGTGTGTGTGTGTGAGTATGTGTATGTAAGTGTGTGTGCAGATGTCTCAGTGAGCGAGAGAGAGAGAGAGAGAGAGAGAGAGAGTTTTATCTTATGTACGTATGTACTGGAGATGCAAGCGCTATCTTGTATTGTACACTTTATCTCACAAGAGGGCGGTACTTCTATCAACGTGTTTTATTAATAACAAACAAACAAACAAACAAACGAACAAAATATAAAAAAAAAGGGCAGAATAACATAGCCAGACAAAGCTTTCTGTTCAGCAGGTGTGCTGAAGACCTTGTTCAATGTTTAGAAGTGTCTACTCGAAGCTTGAGCAAGCTTTTTCTTCACAATGTTCCCCGATGTTCGTCTATGACACACTAGCGTAAAGTACTGCATCCAAACAGTGTGCGTTGTACTCTTATCAGCTGGCGTCACAAACGACGTGTTACTCGACCAGATGCAGCGGTGGTGCAATTCTCGCGTGCACCGTGACTGGATATCATACTATTCGATATTTGATCAGACCCTTTTTTTATCAATCGATACGGGGCAGCTACCAACGCTACACATGCTTCGATTTTAATTAAAAAACAAACAAACAAACAAACAAAAAACGAGACACAGTGACGAGACGGGTTATTTGTCTTGACATCAAAGCAATTTCGATGGATTTTATCGGTGTTAGCCAAATCAGTCGTGTTAAATTGGCATGTTCTTTATTGTATGTATTTGATGGTCTTGGACATTATTAACACAATACTTTATTTCGTTGAGCAGCTTATAAGTAGGGTTTGCCTCATCAGTAAGGTACTTCGTGAGCAGGGTTTGCATTATTAGTAAGGTACCTTATGAGCAGGGTTTGCCTAGTCTGACACACGGATCTCTGATTGCTTATAGTACCTACTGTTTCTAAGTCTGGTACACGGATCTCTGATTGCTTACAGTACCTACTGTTTCTAAGTCTGACACACGGATCTCTGATTGCTTACAGTACCTGCTGTTTCTAAGTCTGGCACACGGATCTTTGATTGCTTATTGTACCTACTGTTTCTAAGTCTGGCACACGGATCTCTGATTGCTTACAGTACCTGCTGTTTCTAAGTCTGTCACATGTATCTCTTATAGTACCTGCTGGCACACAGGTTTCAGGTTGCTTGACCATAAGTCACCACTCTGTAATATGTTGTCGATAACGTTAGAATGGATTAGATCATCAAAAATGTACCAGTTCTTTAAACAAACATGGAATTTTTTATGAACTTCGTCGTGTGATGAAAGATTATAACAAAATTCTAAAATTTCATTAATAGCTTCGATAAAGTCAGCTGAAAATACATTTCAAGAAAAGCATTAGAACTGTTCTCTCATCAATGAGTTTTTATCGAATCAGCTTGGAGCAACAGTTGAGAAGCATACGAATTAAATTAAACAAAAGTTTAATATTAATAATACTGGATATCTAATCTCGAAACAGTACCTCCCCGTTCCATAAGAATGGACTTCCTGATATCTACAGAAGCAGTTAGTTTGATTTTATACTGGTATTGTGGAAAGATCATTAAGATTAATAACTACTACAGAAGTGTCATCGGGAAAAGGAGGAGATCTATTTGAAAATGCCCGCTACCCCACAATATAAGACCCTCCCAAAAATTTTTATAAACAGTAGTTCACTTACTGCATTTCTGCTGACATTATACATTAACAAATATCAGAAAATGTTAGAGGAGGCCCTCAAGGAGCCGAGCTCCATCCTGACTCCTATGTCTGTAGCCCCATCTCATATGGTAATCTCTTGAAATGATCAACGTTCTCGTGTTACACCCAGCTACAATTTAACAAAACTTTCACGTGCATTAAACTGAATGTTATAGAGTAACTGATTCTTACTGGGTGCCCTAAACTTCTAACTTGTGCCAAAACCTTCGTGTGGGAGCCGAGATGTGATGCAGGGTCAGTTTAATGTAGGGAGACACCGGAAAGCTAGAGAATTTAAGATGAAGTTGGTTGCAACCCATCAACCAACTAACCTCATCTTAAATTGGTTGGGGAGTATGTCAGTTCTTGTTGGGTTATTATATGCCAAAGTCAGTTTAAAAATTATGGTTTCCAATTATATATGGTATATAAATGTATCTATTTCCCCTACACACCGGTTCAGGCAGTGTAACGAGATGTGGTAAATCTAAGTTATAAAGAAAATGAAAGGCTAATTTCTAAGGAAGGAGAGAGAGAGAGAGAGAGAGAGAGAGAGAGAGAGAGAGAAATTTTTTAAAAAAGGCAGACGTAGAGTCTATGGGGCTGGGTAGTTGACTTCTGAGTGACTTAGACCAAAGCACTTGTTGGTCAGTTAGTCACGGTTTAATGACTGCGTTAGTTGAGGATGACTAGAAAAAACAGGAGGTCCCAAAACTTCTGCACAGGGGAGGAACCAACGGAAACGGATGTTCCTCCCACCGATACCCGGGGAAGGAAGGGAATGACTCGTTTTGAGGGAGTTAGCTAGAAGATGTGAGGTGGTAAAAACAGTCAGTTGAATACTAGCCGCGAAAGAGACGAAAATTTACAAGCTCCATTTTGGGGTGGGCTCCGAAAAGGGACCTTACATTAGACGCGATCCTGTAAAGAAAAACCCGCAGACAAGTATATTAGAACAGCAACTGGAAAGCGAAGAGATTGATTCATACCTTTCGCAAAGACATCAGCATGAAGAGAAATGCAAACAGCCTCGTCCAGGATTTGAACTCAGGCCACTGATTCCATTTCCTACTACAATAACTGTTACACTAAATGTGCCAAAAATTGTATAGTTCCGTTGGCATTCCCCTTTGAGAGCACCTCAGGTGGTGTGCAATAAACCCAGCCAATATCTTTTTAGATAAAGGGCAGGTGGTGTCTGGAGAAAAAAAGCACCCTGGAGCTCAGTTCGAATTTTGATTTCTTCTAACTTAGGAATGTGCTAGGTATTGGTTGTTTGATCAAATATTTATAAAAAAAAAGTCCATAATCAAACAAAGGTGGAACAAGAGATCTTTTGTTTGGGGTGGGGCCTAGCTCCTTGATAAACCTCCTCCAACATTAAGTTAAATTTGTTATTAATTCATGTAAGTAGAAATACAATAGATTAAATACTGTTTGTAGAGCTTTGTGATACCCCCAACCAATAACAGGGTGGGGTGGGTTTCAAATATCCTATTCCTTCTTTCTATCATCATAAACTCTAACCAACAAGTGGTTATTAGGGTCTCTTTAGTCGGTTGGGTCGCCTTCAGAATTTTTTCGCTATCATCCAAGTCTCCAGAAATACTATTGCTACTAACTCTTTATTGAAATAAAACACAATCGCCTTTCTTGTTATGAATAACTGAAGCAAGGGCATGGATAAAGGAAAAAGTTGCCGATTGGCGTACACTAGCCGATGGCCGAATAGACTTGTTTATATACAATTTTTTACTGTTAGGTGAAATAGCAAAAAGGTTTTTAAGGAGCGTAATAAGAAGAGAAAACAAACCTTGGTTCCAAACAAAGAGTGGGCTCCAAAAGCATAATAAATAGTAGTTCAACTACGGAATTACTGACAGTATTCAGTAACAAACCTCTCAATGTAAGAGAGCGCCCATCTCTTTCCAGGATAACCCTCAGACTCTCAAATCTCTAGCTCTGCCCCTCGCTATATACATTTGTAAATGAGGATGATAATTATAATCAGAGTAGGAGCAGTGGGTTATCTGTTCAGTAACAGGCAACTTTCGTCTTGAACTGGTAGCCAAACTTACTAAGCTTTTTGCCAAGATGTGGCACAAGGCTGTATAAATTGCACATGCAATGAGACTCGAACTCACTCGTGAAGGTTTGCTAATCTAGCTTTCTAGCCATTATACCACCCGAGGCGCCTACTTACTGGTAGCCAAACTATTACGTTTGGATTTTATAAGCTTTTATAAGCATATAAAAATGACATGTGTTATTATGATTATTATTATCATTATTTATTCATTGGGGTGAGTTTAAACAAAGCGGTAAGTCGGTAAGTTAGATGGAACTGGTTTCGTTACGCCTGTGAATGTCAAAATCAAAAGCTGTCGGTGTCAATTTTTTCATAGAGGTAAAGTAAGACTTGATTTGGAAAAAAAATAAAAAACAAAAAAAAACAAACAAATAAAACCCTATAAATAATAAACTAGTGATTACTAATACTGGAATTTACTGGTATATAAGACGCACTTCTTTTTTTTTTATCAAAATCAGACCCTCAAAATCAACCTGCGTCCTATACAGGTTAAGATCACATTGGGAATCAATTTAGGCATCTACGAATCACCCTAGGCAAGTTTAGAATGAAGATATATGGTATATTTTTTTCCGGTAGAGTCCATGTTTTATTTAGATTGCGGCTTATATGAAGGTGTATCTTGAATGCCGCAAAATGGTGTTTATGAAAAGCTTCTCGCCAGAATATCTTTTAATAATTAGAATTACTATTTACATAAAATAACATTTTTTACAATCAATTAATCAAGTTTCTCCTAAAGTTGAAAAAAGTTTAGAAAAGCGGATACATAAAAAACACGAAAAAAGCAAAAAGCTGAATTATGCGCAGGGTTCAGTCGGTAAATAAGATTCAAATTAAAAAAGAACGACAGAAAAATAAGAAGTACAATTAAAAAAAGAGAACTGAATTAAAAAAAAAAAAAAAAAAAAAAAAAAGAAGAAGAAAAGTTCGTCCTTTTTTATTTCCCTACCTTTATTGTTTCTTCAACAGTATTACAAGTTCCGGGGCTCCAATTATTCGATCTGGCACAAGCCATGGATTGGATTTAAGA
>OY757930.1:67099100-67119100 GCA_963585895.1 Sepioteuthis lessoniana | reverse complement strand
TACCTATAAATAAAACGAACGAAATATCACGCAAGCGTTTGATTTATCCAAGTTTCCGCATATTTTTATTATATATAATGTATGGTTGGTTGGTTGGTTGGTCGGTCGGTTGGTTGGTTGGTTGGTTGTGTTTTACGGCATATCAGCCCTTGAAGGTTATATATATAAGATTTGTTCACGAATAGTTTATTGGTAGCGATTTTTAAACGAGCCAGAAATCATTTGTTTGCATGCAGTTAAATGGTTTTAAGTATAGAAAACCATTAAATATTTCTATTTGATTCAGAGATAGGACCCTAACAGATACTACGACTCCGGGCCTGAGTCAACCTGGTAATAATGGCAATGAAGTGGTACTCCTCATTTGCCAAAACTCCAGTATCTAAGCCTCACTATCCGATGGTTTAATGGGGTTGGTTTCTTTGTTTTAATGGCATATCAACCTTCGTGGGTTATTTAATGCCAAAGCAATACTTCGAGAAGAGCAGCTGTGGGGCTGTTTAACCCATAGCTGGGAGAATTAGGGGGTTCATACCTTTTCCGAAAGTGATCGTAATAGTGCGACTGGAGTTCGAACTCGCTTACTACGATTCCGTAAATCAGAGCTTTAACCATTGCAGCACGAGGGCACCCCTCAGATGGTTTAATGTCTTATCCTGAACACGAGTTAGGGGTCTTACTCCTCTGCAGAGATGCAGTCGACTTATTCATCAATTAACCGTATTCAACAATCAACAATATGATATATATATATATATATATATATATACACACACACACACACAGTGTAACCCGGATATAAGATAGTTTGTCGGGGCCGGTGGATAAGTCTCTTATATCCGGGTTTTGTCTATTTTGTTTTGATAACACATGCTCTAATTTGGGACCAGAGAAAGTATATCTTATATCCGGGTTTATCTTATATCATGGTCTCTTATATCCGGGTTACACTGTGTGTATATATATATATATATATATATATATACACACACTCTCTCTCTATATATATATATCTATATATATATATATAGAGAGAGAGAGGGGGGCACCCGTGGTGTAACGGTTATATTGGTTGGAAATGGACACAATGAACTGGGTTCAAAGCCTTGACGAGGGTATTGCAGTTTACGGAAGCGTAAATACCCCTGAGAAAGGTTTGCATCCAACTATTCTCCTTCCTGCTATGGGTAAATAATAGGGCAAACTGTACTCATTAACCTTGTCTCGGCAACTGGTCTCGGAGAAGGAAACTGGTCTCGGAGAAGGAAATCAGACCTGTTAAACATGTGTCATATCCCACTCATGCGGAAGGATTAGGTAAATACACATACATGAAAATATATACTTCATATTTATAATATCTGTTATATATATTATATATACATATGTTATATCTATTTCATATATTATGATTATCATATGTGATATATATATTATATATGATTTGTGTATTATATATATATATATATATATGTGTGTGTGTGTGTGTGTGTGTGTGTGTGTGTGTGTGTGTGTGTGTGTGTGTGTGTGCCTACAGAGTCAGAAAGAATCAACCTAAGTTTTATTAAACCAAATCATCAGGACGATTCTGACCAAAGAAAGGTTGAACCAAAACTACATTTTATTGATTAAAAGACTGATGGTAAGAACAGAATTAGCTTAAAAAATAAATAAAAAATTAATTTTTTTAAAAATTCATACCTTATCTATCAAACAAGTAACTTTTCTTATGCCTTTCCACATATTTTTATCATATATAATGTATGGTTGGTTGGTTGGTTGGTTGGTTGGTTGGTTGGTTGTGTTTTACAGCATATCATTAGATTTGTTAACGAATAGTTTATGGGTAGCAATTTTTAAACGAACTAGAGGTCATTTGTTTGCATACAGTTAAATGTTTTTAAGTATTTCCGACTTTTGGTTAACTAATTCATTGGGATCATTGTAGGAAGCTCTGTCAAGTTTCTCCTCCATACATAAATTACAATATTTATCCCTCGCTTAATATCTATGCCATATTTCTTTACTATCTCCTATTTTAGTATTGGATCTGTGCTTAGATTCTTCTTAATTTCCCATACATAATTAAATAAACAAGTTCTGCGTCTATATATTTCGTGTGCAAAACTACATCTATGATAGTAATATATTTTTGAAAGGTCCTTGCGTAGAACCCACGTATACTAACGTTACTCTCGTTAGGACCGCGACTGTGTACCTCCACGTTATACACTATACACTTAAACTGACATTTCTCCCTTGGGCAATTAGTTTTATCATTACAATTACATTTAGGGAGCTCAGTACGTTGATTATTCTTAAGTTTTTTACTGTCACTTTCATTCATTAAATTTTCCACATCAGGCATACTTCTATAAATTGATTTAAAAGTGTTCTATTAGATATTTTGAATAGGCCACACGATGGAGGAAAGTTTTTCTTTAATAATCTAAAGGTTTGGTTTCTTTGTTTAATGGCATATCAACTCTTTTTAGGTTATTTAATGCCAAAGCCACTCTCCTAGAAGAACAGTAGTGGTACTATTTAACCCATAGCTGGGAGGATAAGGGGGTTCATACCTTTCCCAAGGGTATTTGCCCGAAAGTGAACGTAATAGCGCGACTGGAGTACGAACTCGAGTACTACGATTCCGCAGTCCATGGCTTTAACCATTACACCACGAGGACACCCCCTTTTTAATAATCTAAAGGACTCATCCCATATATATATATATATATATATATATATATATATATATATATATATATATATATATATATATATATATATATATATATATATATATATATATATATATATATATATATATATATATATATATATATATATATATATATATATATATATATATATATATATATATATATATATATATATATATATATATATATATATATATATATATATATATATATATATATATATATATATATATATATATATATATATATATATATATATATATATATATATATATATATATATATATATGTATATATATATATATGTATATATATATATATATATATACATATATATATATATATATATATATATAGGATGCAATGGGTGAATATATATATATATATATATATATATATATAGGATGCAATGGGTGAACTGCCGTCTAAATTATGCAAAAATGTAAATAATACTGACATCTCACTTAATCAGATATATTAATCAATTCCGTGAAAATATCTTGAAATATTATTGATTAAATCTATTCAGAGAAATCGCCATTGGTTTCAACCACGGAATCCAGACAACTTCAGAGTCCCCTACAAGCCTTTCCGATTGTCTCTTTGTTTAAATTGGTAAATGCTACCGTTATCTTTACCTTCAGTTCATCTTTGGTATTGAGTTTCGTTGGTCTCTCACTCAACTGCGCCCCACACTTAATAATCAAAGGGATTGCAATCTGGGGAGTTAGGCGGCCAGATGTTAGAAGTAATGTGGTCTCAAAAATTTTCTTACAAACAACATTGGCTTCTCTTACTTCTGTGACATAACGCTGAGTCCTGTGACCAAACCTAAGGTCTCCCAGCAGCCATCCTCTCGATCCAGGTCACCACTACCTCCTCCAGGCAATTGATGTAAATTTGTGTGTTGAGTTTGAGGCCATGTGGGAAGATAAATAGAGGCTTAACGAACCATCGCTAGTGACCGCCCAAAAGCCATGATGTGAACTGGGTGTTTGGTTTTCATCGCTATCGGTATATCTTGTGGGGACAAAGCAAGCCAACAATTATTCTGTGAGCTCACCATTTGATCCTGGCAGAAATTTCTCATCTGAAAAAAAAAGCATATTCCGTTGGAGGGGATGTTTGAGTTTGTTGAAAAGTTTTGCTCCATTGTCTTTCGTCTTGTCTTTAATGGCCTGTAATAAAAATTGGCTCTTTCTTATGTTGTATACGAAAGAGCGAATATTTTCATAGACTACCTGCCTGATAAGAAACTCGACACTTCCATCTCCATCCTTATGGACATGATTGACTCGCTGGGACTATTGTCAACCATGGCCTGGATGTTACCAAGAAATTCGAAAGTTCTTTTTTCGTCAAAATAACCAGGGTGAGGCTTCTGAACTGCCCTAATATCGTAATGACGACAGGGCTCATCAAACTCTTTTGCGCTGTCCTCTGATTGACACCAAAATACTTTGGTATTTTCGTATTGAGCTTTAGGTGTGAATGTCAAACAGTACAGCATGCCATTTCCAAATTTCTGGAGGAGTGAATTGCGTCATGGTGTTTCTTCTTCACTAACAGTAACTAATTGACGTTAGTTTGCTTCAAAGTAAACAAAAACACAAACAGAAAGCTCATGCGCAAAATTAATAATTTAAGATGGCGACAATATACCCATCACACCCTATATATATATATATATATATATATATATATGTCCCACGCACACACACACAAGCATACAAAAGCACACACAGACATATTTATATATGGTTTAGCTTCTTTATTCAATCGCATATGAATGTTCGTGGGTTATTAAATACCAAAGCCATGAATGTAGAAAATCAATAGGGGTAATATTTAATCCTTACCTGGGTGTAATGCATATATACGCACACATATATGTTTGCATATATACGCATATATATGTGTGTGATATATAAATATATATATATATATATATGACATATATGACAATATATATATATATATATATATTGCATATATGACTTATATATGACATATATATAACATTTATATATATATATATACATATATATATGACATATATATGACAATATATACACATATATTGCATGTATGTATATAACATATATATATATATATATATATATATATATATAATATTACGTATATATGACATATGTACAACATATATATGACATATATAACGTGTATATGACATATATGTCATATACATATAAATATATCAAATATATATATATATATGTATATGTGTGTGTGTGTGTGTGTGTGTGTTTGTCTGGGTGTGTGTGTATGTCTGTGTCAGTGTCCGTGTGTATGTATGTCATTTTATATATATATAAAAAAGTTGTATATATATATGTTTCGTATGTATGCCAGACATATACATCTATATATATATATATATATATGACATATATATATATAGATGTAAAATATATATATATCATATAATATACATCTGTGTGTGTGTGTGTGTGACTTGACGAGAAAATGTTTGGTCAACGTACGACATTTGGCCGGTTTAGCAAAACTTCATTCTCCAGTGATTCTTGCATCGGGAAAAAAATATCTAAAAAGTTTTGGCATTGGGTTACCCTTACCTCACTTTTAATCAGAACCTCAGAGAACCTCATTAATTTGTGAAAATAAAAAGGTGTGCCGAAGGGTTTTTTAACGAATTTTATTTTGTTGAAACAAATACTGGATTAGTTTTCGTTTAGCTAATTTTTCTTTTTCCTTTTTTTTTAATTCTTTTACTTGTATTCATTAACTTAGTTTCTTTTCTTGTCTTTTCCAAAGATCTATTTTTGACTATTTTCTCTTTTTAATCTGACAATCAATTGCTAATTTCAGTAAATCAAAAAAGAAAATCTTCTTGTGTCAAATGCGAACATAAAGTTAGTATGCACTTTGTTATTTGCAATTCTGCTGATCCCCCGTGTGCGTGTGTTCGTATATTTTGCGTGAGAGTGCACGTGCACGTGCATTTCCTCCTCTTGTTTCTGCTTTTTTTTTCTTCTTCACAACACCCTTTTCTTCTTCTTCTTCTTCTTCTTCTTCTTCTTCTTCTTCTTCTTCTTCTTCTTCTTTCACCTTTCTTCATAAAATCCTTCCCCTTCTCTGCACCTCGGCATCTCTTCTTCTTCTTCTTCTTCTTCTTCTTCTTCTTCTTCTTCTTCTTCTTCTTCTTCTTCTTCTTCTTCTCGATATCTCTTATCCTTCTTCATCAAATCCTTCTGTTTCTCCTTCTCCCCACCTCAGCATCTTTTCTTCTTCTTCTTCTTCTTCTTCTTCTTGACATCCCTCTTCTTCATTTTCACCCTCTCATCCTCATCACTTCGACATCTCTCCTTTTTCTCTTCTACACCACATACTCCTTCCTTCCTTTTCATTTTTTTGTTACTTGCTAATCTTGTTTATTTGTAAAAAAAAAAAAAAAATCGAAAGGAAGAAAGAAAAGGAAAATAGAATAAAAAGCAAATGAAAAGAAAGAAAAGAAAAATCGAAAAAGAAAAAGCGATATTTTATTTCTTACTTTTTTTTTAAAAATTCTAAGTTCGTTATTCTGTTCCTCCCCAAATTAATTAATTGTATTAATTGATCGATTTCCTTGCAAAACTTGAATAATCCTTTTCTTCTTTTTTGTTTTTCTATTGTTTCATTTTTAAGATTTTAATGATGAATTATAATTGTTAAATAAATGTCGTTGGTTGACAATTAATTTGTGACTTGTCAAACGAAATTGAATTCGTATAAATCAAATACTCAGTGTATGTTGTGAGCATTTCATACCTGTTTGTTTTTTTTGTTTTTTTTTTCTATCTATATGCCCGGTTTCTGTACCATAACTATATATATATATATATATAGAGAGAGAGAGAGAGAGGGGGGGGAGAGAGAGAGAGAGTCCGCACGGTGTAATGGCTAAAGTGTAGGACTGCGGCCTCGAACTAAGCGAGTTCGAACTCCAGTCACGCTTCTTTCATATTTGCTCAAATACCCTTGGCAAAGGCATGAACACTCTAATCCTCCTAGCGATTCGCCAAATAGAATCACTGCTGTTTTTCTACAAGAATGACTTTTGGGATTGAAAGAAGAAATGACTTTGGCAGTGAATAAACTACGAAGGTTGATATGCCATTAAACAAAGAAATAAAACCAAGCCAAACCATATATATATATATATATATATATATATATATATATACATATCATCAAGTCGTGCTAATAGCACAGACACCTATGACCCTCTCTCTCTCTCTCTCTCTCTCTCTCTCTCACCATCTGTCCTTATCGTTCATCGTTCTTGCCAGGTCCTCTAGACGGCATCCAGTGTTCACACCGAACTAATGAATGTAAGTCTTTGCTGGTCGGTCGCTATTGGTGTGTCAATGCCTGGGGGGCCCACAGGGGAACTTCGCTTATGTCTTGTTTGTCTTGGATGGTTTGTATGGGAGGCAAGCGGCTGAACTGCTGCTTCTTTGTGAGGTGCTGCTTCCTGGATTTGTTGAAAACAGCACCCTGCATCCTTGTGCAGTTCCCATCTAGCTTTTCTCCTAACGCTTCGTTAAAGCCCTGGTCAATATATATGCAGGCTACTATGCTTACTATCACTAAGTTAGTGATAGATTAATGTTGCTGACTAACGAATACCAACCGATCGCCAAGCGAACTATTGAATACTTCTTACTTTTTTTTGCTTTTCATATATGCACACATACTTTATTCTTGAGATGTGTGTTATTCGTGCACACATTCAAATATTTTACAGGCATGTTTTGTTTACAGTTGCATGTGCAGGCATTCACGTGGAACTTGTGTTTGTACATTAAAGGCGTCTGTTAGCGATTAGAGCAACAATTGAATTTCTGTATCAATCATGAAGAAGAGAAACATAAAAAAGACAACCTTAACATAATATTTTACCTTTTTTTTCTTTTCTTTGTTTTTTGTTTGTTTTATTTGTTGTTTGTTTTGTTTTGTTTTTTGGTAAAAATAAACATTGTGGTCGCGGTATCAAAAGCACTTTCGATTTTTCTAGAGATTTTTTTTACTCCAAGGCTAATTTCATTCCGTGTTCAAACATTACGATTCTGTTTTTCTCTGATCGTTTTTCAATGTAGAATGAGTGACAAAAAAGCCTCCTCAGGCCTCCAGGACTTTGCTCAGTATTCTGGCTGATCTCAACAATGGATGGTCTCCACCTGACCCTATTTCCAAGTCTTCCAGTCCCTTTATCTATCCTTTGGGGATTGTTCCAAGTGTATCAATTACAATTGGTACTACCGTCACTTTCATGTTCTGTAGATTTAAAACCTCTGTAGTAAGGTACAGCAAGGTTTCGCTTTCTTATGATTTTACCCTGTGGTCTGCCAAGACGGCAAAATCCACTATTCTGTAAGTTCTTTTTTTTTTTTTTTTTTTTTTTTTGTTGATTATCACTAATCAACAAAACTTCGAACTCGCTTAGTTCGAGGCCACAGTCCTGCACTTTAGCGATTACACCGTGCGGACTCTCTCTCTCTCTCTCTCTCTCTCTATATATATATATATATATATATATATATGCGGTTATGGTACAGAAGCCGGGCATATAGGTAGAAAAAAAACAAAAAAACTAAGCTGCTTCTGGCCGAGATTAGGTGATAATAATTATTATTATTGATTTTCTCTCTCCAGCGGTAACTGATGATTTCTCACAGGAGTTTGGGTAACAGCAAGTCTCCTCAAGTCTCCAGGACCCTTCTCAGTATTCTGGTTGATCTCAACAATGCTGTAGTTTGGAGAGTCTCCATTTGTCCTCTTATTTCCAAATCCTCCAATCCTTTTACCATATCTTTGGTGACTGTACCGAGCGCGCCAATTACAATTGATATCGCCGACACCTTCATGTTCCATTGTTTTTTTTAGTTCTCTAGCAAGGTCTAGGTACTTATCTCTTTTTTTCGCTTTCTTTCAGTTTTACCCGGTAGTCAGCTGGAACGTCAAAGTCCACTATTTGACAGGTTATCTTTTTTTTTATTGACTATCACAAGGTCTGGTCGTCCAGCCGAGGTTAGGGGATCCGTCTGTATCTCAAAATTCCAGAGAAGTTTGTGCGTCTTATTTTCCAGGATGTATTCTGGGTTGTGCATACACTATTTGTTCTTATGGTCAAATTTAAACTTCTGGCACAATTTCCTGTGGATCACCTTCCCTACCCAGTTGTATCTAGTCTTATATTCTTTTTTTGCTAGCTTACTGTATTCGCTTATGTGGTCGATCGTTTCTTCTCTCTTACCATATAACCTTCATCTGCAATTTTAGGTATTTTATAATTGTTATTATTATTATTATTATTTAATTTTCAGTTTTATTTTTGGTTTCTTACAATCTTTCATTGGATTTCTACCCAAGACCTAGCCTGAGGGAATGTTGGGATTATATGTATTCTCTGAGTTTATGTTTCTTGCTGCTTCTTTTGGCTGATGTTTTTCAGTCTCATTGATTGTACTCTCCCAAGCAGACGAATATTTTGCATTTCATATGGGCTAGGACTTCCAGGTATTTGCCCAGTCTGGATTAGAAAGTCCCAAAGAGTGTCCTGGATATGACACTAAAACGATCTGATGGTGAAGTTCCAGTAATGCTGGAGCTTCATTGCCATCGCTCCCAGGTCCACTTTGGCCCAGAGTGGTAGAACCTGATAGGGTCCTATCTATGGGTCAAATGCTACTAAACTGTGCGCTTATGCAAGACTGAATTACTTGAAATAGAACTGTTTGACATTTAAGTGTGTATAAACAAAATTTATACCAATACAAAAGTGGATTGTTTGAATTAGAACTGTTTGACTAAACTGAATAGCTTTAAATAAAGATGTTGTTTTTTTTACAATTAAAGCGTATACTTATATTTAAACTTCCAACTTATGCTAAACAGAATTGTTTGAAATTGAATTGTTTTGGTATGTTAAACTGAATTGTTTGAAACGGAACTGTTTTGACACTGAAACTTTACTTACGTTAAACTGAATTGTTTGAAATACAACTGATTATTTGTATAAAAATGGATATGGCATTATTCACCTACAAAGGTTGATATGCTATAAAACCCAACCAACCAACCAACTTCCAGGGACGAGTTTATCTGGATTTTTTAAATCCTACCCAGTACTCCCACTATTACTGGTACAGTACTAGTTTTCATGTACCACATTTTCTTAATTTCTTTTTCCAGGTCTTTGTATTTATTTATTTAATTATATTCTTTGACTGATATGTTATTATCTGTTGGTACTGACATATCAAAAAGAAGGTATATTTTTCTTTTATAGCTTTTAACTGATATATCTGGTTTATTCCTCTTTTTTTTTTTTTTTTTAACTCAGTCAGGATAACAAAGTCCCAGACATTAATAGCTACTTTTGTTTCTCAGTTATTCTCATTAATTACTCCTTTTAGAGTTTTTTTACACCAGCGTTAGCCGATGGGTTTTTTTACTGGAGTCTGAGTGACAGCAAGTCTCCTCAAGTCTCTGGGACTCTTCTCAGTATTCTGGCCGATCTCAACAATGCTGTAGTTTGGATGGTCTCCACTCGTCCTTTTATTTCCCTGTCCTTCTTTTACTCCTTTTAGAGTTTTTCGCAGCAACGTTAGCCGATGTTGTTTTTTTTTTCACTGGAGTCTGAGTGACAGCAAGTCTCTTCAAGTCTCCAGGACTCTTCTCAATATTCTGGCTGATTTCAGCTATGTTATGGTTTGGATGGTCTCCACTCGTCCTTTTATTTCCAAGTCCTCCAGTCCTTGTATCAATTCTTTGCTGACTTTAACAAGAGCACCAATTACAATTGGTATCACCGTCATTAGTTTTTCACACCTGTTTTAACTGCTGCTTTTTCACTGGAGTCTCAGAGAAAGCAAGTATTCTCAGATCTCCATAACTCCTCCGAGTATCCTTTCTGAATTTAGCAGTGCTATGGTCTGGATAGTCTCCATTCTCCCTCTGATCTCCAATTCCTCCAAACTCTTTTTTAGGTTCTTGGGGATTGATTCAAGTGCTTCATCTACGATTCGTGTCAACGTTATCTTCATGTTCAACAGCTTTTTCGGCTCTGAGGGAAAATCCAGGTGTTTGTCTTTCTTTTCATTTTTGTTTTATTTTCACTCTGTGGTCCGCTGGAACTGGAAAATCCACTAGATGACAAATCCCTTTCTGTTATTTAACGCTAAATTTTGTCTCCTGGTCGCGATTGAGAGATCCGTTTATATCTCAAAGTCCCAGAGAAATTTATGTGTCTCATTTTCTAGGGCAGGTTCTGCTTTGAGCATTTTCCATTTGTTAATATGGTCAAATTTCAATTTCTTGAACAATTCCCAGTGAATCATCTTTCCTGCCCAATCATGTATTCCCTTGTATTTTTTTTTTTTTTTGTGCTACTTTGCTACATTCGCATATTATGTGATTTGTTTCATCTCTGTCGCCACCAAACCTCCACTTGCTTATTATCGATTTTTGGAGGTGCCCGTGGTGTAATGGTTATCGTCGTAGGAAATGGACACGACGACACGAGTTCAAATCCTGGACGAGACTGACTGCATTTCGCATAGCACTAATACCATTGGGAAAGGTATGAATCCAATTATTCTCCCTCTAGCTATGGGTAAATAGTAGGGCAGACTGTGTTCTTCAGCCTTGGTGAGGCAACTAGTCTAGGAGAAGGAAAACTCTGAATTGAAACCTGTTAAACTCCGCTTAAAAATTGACCTTGTGTCATATCCTGCTCGAGCGGAGGGGTTGGTAAATATGATTATCGATTTTTTGCTTCGATACAATCAATTCTTATGGAATTATTTTGTGCTGCTATTAAAAGAGATTCAATTTCACTCTTGAGGTTGTCTCTTCTTAGTCATGTCCAGGTCATTTCGTGAGCAAATACTAATCAGCAGCATCTTTTACTTTCGAATAATATAAATGTACTTATAAACATTAGGATTATGGCAATTTTGAAGCATTGTTTCAAACTGGGCCTCAAAATCCCTGAAGCTGCTCATAGAATTCAGTAAATGGGAGGAAATAAGACCACATTTCATCGTACGGTTCAAAACTGGCTCAAGCGAAAAACAAGCAAACACACTATTACAATCTACGAGCGTTTATTTTCAATGTTACAAGTTAAAATGAAAAACAAACGTAAAAACACCTTTACAACCTATATGGGACTGTGGAATACACCGGTTGCATCTCTGTGACAGGTTAGACTCCCACAACGAGTGTCCTGATAGAACGCTAAACAATCTGATGATGAGGTTCCAGTAATGGTAGAGGTTTGGGGAATGCAGTGTACCCCTTCATTGCCATCGCTCCCATGTCTACTCTGACCCGAAGCGGTTGCACCTGATAAGGTCCTGTCTATGGGTCAAATAGAACTAAACTGCATACTTATGCTAAATTGAATTATCTCAAACAAAACTGTTTTTATATGCTTAACTGAATTGTTTGAAATAGAACTGTTCTGACATTTAACTGTGTATAGACAAAAACTATACTCATACTGAACTGAGTTGTTAGAATTAGAACTGTTTGAATAAACTAGATATCTTGAAATAGAAATGTTTTTGACAATTAAACTGTGTACTTATGCTTAACTGAATTGTTTGAAATAGAACTGATTATTTGTATAAAATGAATTTGACATTAAATAACCTACATTAAATAACTATGCTTCTAAAAGAATTGTGTATATATATATATATATATATATATATATATATATATATATATATATATATATGTATGTATGTATGTGCTACAAAGGTTTGGTTTGGTTTTGTTTATCTGTTTAATGGCATATCAACTCCTTATGCGTTATTTAAGGCCGAAATCATATGCATTTGTAAATAATTGATTGTTATTATTACTATATTTAAAATGTTCCTTTGCATTTTTCTCGCAGTTTTAAGATTTCAAGTATTCTTATCTAATACTATTAATCTATACGCAATTACATGGTTTCATTTAAGTAAAGTTGACATATCAACCCTCGTTGGTTATTTAATGCCGAATCGCGTTTATATATATTAAATATATATAATTCGGTTAGGTTGGGTTTTTGGAATATCAATCCTTTTAGGTTATTTAATGCCAAATCCTCTTTATGCATATATATTAAAAATGCATAATTTGGTTAGGTTGGGTTTTATGACATATCAACTCTTGTAGGATATTTAATGCCGAATCCTGTTTATATGTACGTATTAAATGTATACGATTTTTAAACAAATAGTTTGTAGGCAACGTGCTCATTTGTTTGCACACTTTTAAATGTTTTCAAGTATAGTAAACGATTAAAAACTTCTATTTGACTCATAGATGAATCTCTAACAGGTACTATCACTCGGGGTCAGAGTGGATGAAGGGGTACTCCATATTCCCCAAAATTACTGCCTTTACCATCTGATAGTTTAGTGTCATATTCAGGAGACTTGTTGGAAGAGGATCTAACCCTCCTCTACAGAGATGCAGTTGGCATATTCAACAGCTCTTGCCGAGTGAGCTCTAGTATTAGATAGCAACACTCAAAATCATATAACTGTGCAAATAGGAATACTTGAAACCATTTAACTATGTACAAACAAATGATTACACTAGATAAATGAATGTGCGATTAAATGATAGCAATGGAACATTGAAAATATAAAAACATATGATTATAATAAAACATTTAGAGATTAATTAATTTTTGGCGTTAAATAATCCATAAGAGGATTATTTATCGATAATAAGACGTTGATATGCTCTGATATAGCTCGTAGCATCCTTGTGAAATTGCCGTCAAGCTTTTTCTCTGTACACTTAATCAGCATTCAAGTGGTGCATCTATACAGTAGTGTGGACACGACTGCCAATTGGAAAAAATTGTGTTTTATTTTATGGGGTAGGTCTGACTTCCATATGACCGAGAGCCTATCGATGACTGTCTATGCCTTCGCTAGACGCGTATTGGTGTCATTTTTGGTAGATGAGGTAGGTGAACATGTCCACTGGTTTCAGAGAGCCACCATTTAGAATGGAGATATGGCCTCTTGGATTAAATCTCGTATACTCCGCTTTATCTGCGTTCACATGGAGGCCTATGCTGCCTGCTGCCCGCTCCAGACTATGCAGCCGTGATTCAGCTTTGGTAGGTGTATTTGTCATTAGCGTAGTCCGCATCCGTAATAGTTCGTGCGGGGTATCGTCTGCTTCTTACCTTTTCCAGTGTAAAGCCATTTTCTTTCATTGAATCTATCGTCGTCCGAAGTACGTAGTCTTGACAGATTATGAACAGGTATGGCGCTAATGTATCCCCTTGCAGCACACCTGCGACAATCTTAAAGAAGTCTGTATCTCCATTCGGTGAGCGTACTTTTACACATCCCACAAAACAGCAGTTGTACGACCACCAACCACCCAACTCGAAGACCATCCAAATTAGACGAACAAGACATACGGAACACTGCTGGAGGAGTAAGGACGAACATATAAGCGACGTTCTCCAATGGACTCCTTCACACGGACGTGCAAGTGTAGAACGACCATCTAGAACTTATCTACGGATACAGAATGTGATCTGGAAGACCTGCCGGAAGCGATAAATGATAGAGACGGCAGACGAGAGAGACTGAGCGAAATCCGTGCGAGCAACACGACCTGATGATGATAACGATGATGAATTGATTTGCTGGTGAGCGGTAAGATTGGCTAAGCTGAGAGAACTTAAACCCACTTCGTATGAACCCACTTTTGTTAAACTGACCAGCTGGAGAAGCGGGTTATGAAATTAACTCTTAGCATACCAACTCCCTTCGTGAAGACTTCTCTACGACACTAATTCCAACCAACCGCTTTCGCTGAGACAGTACAAACAGTAATGGAATCGTTACTAACAATTACTTCTTTTTTATCGATTTCATAAATTTTAAATCTACTTAAAAAGTAAACGGGCTTATATCATTTTCTAACGACCAGATATTATATTGATACAGTTAAAGATAGTGAAATGTACTGACAGTCGATCAATATGAACACATATTAGTAACAAGTCCTCAAGATTTTCTATTGTTTAAATTCTGAATAAAATTTTCATACATTTAAATGTTTAAATGGAAGTTGTACAATCCAACACTGAAGAAATCGGAGCTCTTATTATTTGCTGTAGTTTTTATCTGTTTTTGTTTCAATGTGTGTTTTGTTTGGTTTGGTTTTATGGCATATCAACCATTGTAGGTTATTTAATGCCAAATCCTCTTTATACATATATATTAGATATATAGGATTTGGTTTGGTTGGGTTTTAAGGCATATCAACCATTGTAGGTTATTTAATGTCAAATTCTTTTTATGCATATATATTAGATATATAGGATTTGGTTTGGTTGGGTTTTAAGGCATATCAACCATTGTAGGTTATTTAATGTCAAATTCTTTTTATGCATATATATTAGATATATAGGATTTGGTTTGGTTGGGTTTTATGGTATATCAACCATTGTAGGTTCTCTAATGGCGAATTCTTTTTATACATATATATTAAATATACGATTTTGTAGATACATTTTTCAACAAACCTTAACTCTTTTTTTTTGCCCACAGTTATATAGTTGGTAGTTGTTGGCGACCGTAGTCGAGGGTGACCGTAGTCGAGGCTCCCTTTTCAATAGCTACTACACCGAGGTGTAGGGGAGAGAGCTACTCCTTTCCCTGGATTACTCCACTTTACCCTTGATACGTACCTTATATTGCTGAGTGTTAAGCAAGGAGGTATCAAGTACCATTTTTAAAGTCTTTGGTTTGACGTCTATTGGCGAACACTCTACCCACTAGGCCAATGAGCCGTTCACAGTTATATGGTTTTACTTTTTTCTATCTAATACGAATTATTCTATTTACTATTAACCATGTTTGCACACAGTTGAATGTTTTCGTATATTGCTATTTAACACGAACAATTCAGTTAAATATAAGTCATTTGCTTACACACAGTTAAATGATTAAACAGTTTTATATCAAGCAATTTAATTTAGAATAAGTCATTGTTTAAATATCAAAGTATACAGTTTAAATGTCAAAATTTGACCCATAGGTGGGACCACTCCGAGTTAGAGTGGATCTAGGAGCGATTGCAATGAAGGGGTGCTCAGCATTTCCTAGACCTCCAACATTACTGGAGGGTCACCATCAAATTGTTTTGTGTCATATCCAGGACACTAGTTAAGGGAGGTCTTACCCCTCTGCTGAGATGCAATCGGTGTATTCTATAGCCCCAGCCAACTGGGCTATGCAGTATATATATATATATATATATATATATATATATCCTATGTACCTCCGCTCTGGCAGGATATGACACAAGGTCAATTTTAATCGGAGTTTAACAGGTTTGAATTCAGAGTTTTTCTTCTCCTAGACTAGTTGCCTCACCAAGGCTGAAGAACCCAATCTGCCCTACTATTACCCATAGCTGGAGGGAGAATAATTGGAATCATACCTTTCCCAAGAGTATTAGAGCTATGTGAAATGCAATCAGTCTCGTCCAGGATTTGATACCCCGTGTCCATTTCCTACGACGATAACCATTACACCACGGACACCTCCAATATATATATATATATATAGTAATGATTAATATTTAACGGTAAAGACGTATTTAATCCGGAAGATCTTTACAGTGATCTATGCATAGAAATATAACATTTTCAAGGGTAAAATCAGATAATAATAAAAACGTGATAAAAACTCTCGACTCTGAGTTACAGCTGAGAACTGGCTACGTGAAATTCAGAGTTCTAGGTTTTTATTATTATCCTATATATATATATATATATATATATATATATATAACTTAGATACATATGCCCTATTATTGATTTTGAGCACTTTTTATTATTTATAAATATACGCGTAGTGTAATGGTTATCGTCGTAGGAAATGGACACGGCGACACGAGTTCAAACCCCGGACGAGACTGATTGCATTTCACATAGTACTAATACCCTTGGGAAAGGTATGAATCCAATCATTCTCCCTCTAGCTATGGATAAATAGTAGGACAGACTGGCTTCTTCAGCCTTGGTGAGGCAACTAGTCTAAGAGAAGGAACACTCTGAATTCAAACCTGTTAAACTCCGCTTAAAAATTGACCTTGTGTCATATTCTGCCCGAGCGGAGGGGTTGGTAAATAGGATATGACAAATATACCGAACTACATTTTATATATATATATATATAGCATTCTTGGTCCAGTTAAACCGGAGTTGGGAGTAATTCCATCAGGACAAGAAATTATTCATGAATGAATATTTAAAATTTTCCTGGTAAAGAGCTCAATGTACCAATAATACAGAGCAATAAATTCTTTAAGAAAAAACAACGAAACCGGTCACGTAGGATTATAAATTTATTTCTATCCTGTTACGCATTTTTGAAATTTCCAAAAACACGAAAAAAAATTAACAGGACTTCTTCAGATCTTTTTGAAAAAAGATCTGAAAAGTCATGTTAATTTTTTTTTTTTTTTTCGTGTTTTTGGAAATTTCAAAAATGCGTAACAGGATAGAAATAAATTTATAATCCTACGTGACCGGTTTCGTTGTTTTTTCTTAAAGTATATATATATATATATAAATGTTTGTGTGTGTGTGTGTGTGTGTGTGTGTGTGTGTGTGTGTGTGTGTGTGTGTGTGTGTGTGTGTGTGAATGTAAAGTGTTTCAGAAAAATCGAAATCATCTCTTTTCTGACCAATCCTTCAAATGATCTTAAATTTTAGCATCGTCAGTAGAAACAACACAAAACTCAATACTTTTTCTTTTCAGGAAAATTAACTAGAAAAGAAAAAAAAAACTATTTGAGCATTAAACAGAGAAGTTTGTATTGTTTCTTCACATGCTGTTAAAGAGATTGTTTAAACGAGAATTGGTCAAGTTATGAGATTACGAAATTATATCAATATTTCTGAAACACCTAATACACTTCAAATGATATTAAAAAAATTCTCAATACCCAGAATATATATAGCCAACGTGGTCCGCTTGGTGGACGAGTGGTCTGAATCACAGTCTAACGTAAAGTTGGACGGGTTTCGATCCCGGCTCCGAGCGTCCTGCGTGTCTAGCCACACTGAAGAGTTCTGATAGAACAAAATAGTCTGTCTGTGGATGACTATATACATATATATAGAACATGCTATATGGAATTTACGCACTTCAGCTAACATAAATATGACAGCTTAGTCTCGAGTGATACACGTTCAGATGAACTCAGCAAGGCTTGAACTTGCAAGTAATTGCCTATGTTACTACCTCTATGAGAGACGCTGCGTTTTTTTTGGGGGGGGGAGGGGTTGTGCTTTGTTTGTTTTTATAACAGTGAAAAATCCAGTGAAGGCAGAACTTACATAACGTGCGGACGCTCAGCAAGTCTGGTACAGGGCCTCAAGCATTGGGCGCTCATTGATTCCACTTAACAATTGTCTATGATACCGGCTTGCCGAAGGATCGCTTTTATAAGAACTCCTTTGTAAAATATTGTACTGTGTTGCGTGTGTGTCATAATAGCAAGACACATAAGAAACGAAATACATAATCTATGTTATGAAGGTAGTTGCATCACGGAAGAAACACGTGTTTATGTGTGTGTGTGTGTGTGTGTGTGTTTTTTTTTTTTTTTTTTCTGTCTGTCTAATGTGCGATAAATGCGTGAATATCAATGAATGAAAGAAAGGGGGATATTGAATAATAAATGCAGCCAAGAAAATGTTTATATCAACATGCGTGTGTGAAGTGAAAGAGTAGGAGGTAGGGGTGAAAGATTGTGCCAGAAATCAAAGCAATCTGTCGTGATGGTTCGATGGTTACACCGTTAATATTAAGAATACTATAGTCTCCAGTTCAATACCCACAGCAGGATTATTTACAAGACTATTTTATCATGAATTTATTTCCAACGAAAAGTAGAAAACAGCAGCAGCAGCAGAGACTTTTCTAAATTCCACGCGCGTGTGTGTACGTGTATTTTTTTTTTATTGTTGTGTGTGGTTTTAATTTTATGAAAGATGAATTTATTGAAAGGTTTATTATTATTATTATTATTATTATTATTATTATTATTATTTTGAGAGTTTTCCGCACTAGCATTAGCCGATGGTTTTTTCACAAGAGATTGAGTGACAGTGAGTCTCCTCAAGTCTCCAGGACTCTTCTTAGTATTCTGGCCGATCTCAGCAATACTGTAGTTTGTTCCACTCGTCCTTTTATTTCCAAGTCCTTAATTTACTACTTTTAGAGGTTTTTCCCCCCAGCAACGTTAACCGATGTTTTTTTTTTTCTTGAGTTTGAGTGACAGCAAGTCTCTTCAAGTCTCCAGGACTCTTCTCAGTATTCTGGCCGATCTTAATAATGTTATAGTATGGATGGTCTCCACTTGTTCTTTTATTTCTAAGTCACCCAATCCATTTACCAAGCCTTTCGGGACCGTTCCAAGTGCATCAACCACAATTGGTATCACTAAGGCGCCTTTGGTGGTGTAATGGTTAGCAAGCTCGACTAGCAAACCTACACGAGTGAGTTCGAGTCTCTTTGGGTGCCCCTTTCATGTGGCCTTTAGATATGGCCTTGTGCCACATCTAAACAAACAGCTTAGTAAATTATCACAATTGGTATCACTGTCGCTTTCATGTTCCATAGTTTTTTAATTCTCTGTTTTCAGCTCTATTTTCAGTTTCTCTCAATCCCACATCGGGTCTTTACCCAAGACCTTGGATGAGGGAAGATAGTGATTATATGCATTTCATGTATTTAGGGTTTTGCTACTTTTTGGGGTGATATTTTTCATTCACATTGATGATGTTCTTCTTAGGAGATGAGCTGTCCCGCAAAGTGCAATCTTTTATATTTCATATAGGCTTGGATTGCCAGGTATCTTGTTTATGTGTTTATATATTTTTTATCATATCCAAGGCTCCCGCTATTACTGACACAATGGTAGATTTAGTATTTTCGTAATTTCTATTTCCAGGTATTATTTACTCCTTTGAGAGTTTTTCAAACCAGCCTTAGCTGATAGTTTCTCACTGGAGTTTGAGGGACAGCAAGTCTCCAGGATTCTTCTCAGTATTCTAACCGATCTCAATAATATTGTAGTCTGGATGGTCTCTAATTGTCCTCTTATTTCAAAGTCTCCCAGTCCCTTTACCAATCCTTTGGATATTGTCCCAAGTGCACCAGTCACAATTGGTATCACCGGAACGTTCATGTTCCATAGTTT